>CM054808.1:12152131-12301908 GCA_028984105.1 Lavandula angustifolia
ATGAGTCTTTGATTGTTTACTAGACACTGCCTAAACAATAAAAATCTTTGAACTCAAGATATGTTGGTGTCTTTCCAACTTAATGTTTGGATTGTTTCCAAGATGGTACGACGGAATTCGAAATGTTTAACCAGTTGTGATTGAGCATTTTCACCAAATTGTTAATATGTCATTTTCCAAATTTGAAGATAAAAATACATTTTCATTTATCCATGTTTAGAAAATGAAAATGTAGCTCCTGGCGCGAAAATCACTCTCTCTCACCCAACAAAGTAATCTTTGTTAATAATCTTATATGGCTTCTTCCCATGTAACCGAAAAAATTGGTTTTTTTTAATATTTTTTAAATTCAATCAATCTTGTTTTCCATCCATCTCCAGTGGGGCGCAATTCTTTTTCAGAAACTTGGATTGGTTAATTATTTTTTATCACGGCGGTTTTAGTTTCCGTTTTTATGCTTGGATCAATTCTTTGGTGCCGTGGGAGTTGCAATTAGTTCGTTTTCAACCTAGGTATGAAATATTGAGGCCAAATTGTTTATCAATTTGAGTATTGCAATGTCTGAAAATAGCCAACAGCCTCGTCTATATGTTTTCTCCTTGCAATGCATTTTGCTTTGTATTTTGTTCTTGTTAAGAAATTTGTGATTTTTCTTTCTGTTCATTCTGGAAAGTGAACAATCTCTTAACATAAAGGAAATAATCGCAATATAACTTGTCTGATCAAACTTTTCTCTGAGCAATACAGGGATATCTGGGCCCGATTTCAAGATTTCATTAAATAGTTTATATTTCTATGGTAGAAATCCGACCTCAATTTGCCATGTATTTGGTGGAGTACAATGTTTGATTCCAATTACAAGACACAATATATATAGGTGGCCAAAAGGAGACATTTGTGGTATCTATCTATTTGATTCTTTCTACAAACTTTCTACTCATGTAATTGCTTTCTTACTTGCACATCTTATTATACGCGAGGCGATCAGTTGTAAAACGACTGATGTTCCTCATGTCTCCTTTGTGAAGAATAATCTGCATAGAGAGGAAATTAAGTTGTGGTTGAACTTTAAAGGTTGTTAAATTGTTTATTGTACTAATTCATTTAATAGTATATCCCAAGTAGGACAACTTTTTAGCTAAGGCCTTGATTACTAACTATCCAGATGAGCAAATGGTTCCAAGATTTTGTATGGAGCCTCATTCTACGTCAAGTTTCAGTATGATTATAGTTGGTGTTTTGAAGCTGTAAACTTATACGCTTATGAAAGTTTAGCTAGATATTTCAATTCGTCAAAGAAGTCTTAACTTATGTTTTTCCTACTAAAATAGTTGGTTTCCTTAGTTATAGAAAAGTTGGGACTCTTGTTTGTGTCCCTTCAAAATGTAACCTGCTGCAAGTAGATTGTAGTATTCAATCAGAGAGTCCTCCATTTATCCACCTCCACAATATTTATCATGATGTCGTGTATAGATACAGTGGTCCTTCTCTCTAGGTATTGTGTAAATAAATATCATCAATTTGGTTAAATGACTTATATATCTTGCAATGGGTTTTGACATAGGTTGGAGTCTTATAGATCTGACATGGCTCAAAAGAACAGATGTGGAGTTTAGTTTAGAGGTCTGGGGACTCAAGGCCCTTCCACTACAAAGACATCAAAGTCATTTAAAATAGGACCCGAAGGCCTCCTTACAATTTGGACGCTCATTAAGATCCGGAGTCACTCGAACAGTATTCCCAGAAGATCTCAAGGTTTCAGAAAGACGGATATTTGATCCTCAAGACAAGAGCCTTCTGTTCTGGAATAAGCTTTTAATGATCTCCTGCATCTTCGCAGTATCAGTGGATCCTTTGTTTTTGTATCTTCCAGTTTACCAGGCTGATAAGATGTGCCTCCACATAGATGCAGTTTGGCATATACAACTACCACTCTCAGGACAGTGTTTGGCGTCTTCTACTTTGCACGCATTATTCTCCAATTCGGACAGCTTATATTGCACCTGCATCTCGGGTTTTTGGACGAGGTGAACTTGTCATTGATCCCAAAGATATAGCTAATCGATATATATGTCGTTATTTCTTTGTGGATCTCTTTTCGTGATACCTATACCCCAGGTATGCATAATGCCCAACCTAGGGAAACCTTATTGCTAATTTCAACATGCGCTTTTAAATGCATAAAACATTCTTCAAGGAGAATCACCAAAGAAATCTTGTTTGAGGTCATAACAATGTTTATAAATCGTGTTCTACTTGTTTGATTTAGACATTCAAATGTGCCCTCCCTTTTCTTTAACTATTGTGTCTATATACATGTTGGATTGCTTTTTTACTGAGCGACTCCTGTTTGAGTGTATAACTTACTTATTTCACAAATTGTGGTTCTCTTTACTGCACTTTGTGATTGTAGGGAAGAGTCATGTTTGATGTGTTGAAGATTGATATATTGTGTTGAACAGGTTGTGGTATGGAGGTTTTTGCACGCAGCAGAAGATTCAGATGTATTGGCTACAAAACAGGCGCTAGTGATAATCGTATTTGTTCAGTACATACCGGTTTTTACGGTTTGTTCCTCTTAGTTCAGAGTTGAAGAAGGAGTCAGAAGGGGCGTGTTTCGGAAACAGCATGGGCTGGTGCAGCATATTACTTGTTGTGGTTCCTGCTTGCTAGCCATGTAAGAAAAATACAACATTTCTGATTTTATATTCCAGATTCTTGCAAATATGGTAGTATCCTTTAATCATATGAAGCATGTTTTACATTTGCTTATCATGGCTAATTATTGTTCCATATGAAACCTTATGTCCTTTTACTGTTTAAATGTTGATCTGAATACTTCATTATGTAGATTGTTGGGGCATTGTGGTATCTATTCGCGATTGAACGCAAGACACGTGTTGAGTTTTAGCATGCAGCCAACCAGCTACAGGTTAATAAACAAAATCTATATTGTGCCCATAAGGGTCTCGAACCTTGATGCCTGGAAAAACATCAGCACCGAGCGTTTATTACGCCAAAATGTACGATAACTGATGACGATAAGTCTGAATTTAAGTATGGGATATATGCACAAGCTATGTACATCTGGTGTTCTTGATTCTGAAGAATTTGTCTCCAAGTACTTCTACTGCTTGTGGTGGGGTTAGCAGAATTTAAGGTGCATAATTCTCCTTTATCCAAGAAATGAGCCATTACTTGTGGACTAATCAATGTTGTATCAACTATCTACTCTCTCTCTCTCTGTCTGCAGCACACACTTGGTACAAGGGCTGACAACCAGTACATATCCTCCAGAGATTCTGTTTTCTATTGCAGTAGCCATTTAGGGGCTCCTCTTATTTGCTCTGCTCGTTGGTAATATGCAGGTATATAATGTATATATATGTGTATCCAAGCTTCGGATACTTCTTGAGCACGTTCTCACTGTGTTCTGGTGCAGACTTATATCTTCAATCTCTCACAGTTCGGCTGGAAGAGATGAGGGTCAGAAAGCAGGACTCGGAGCAATGGATGCATCACAGAGTCCTCCCACCGGAGTTAAAGGAAAGAGTACGGCGTTATGATCAATACAAATGGATGGAACTAGAGGAGTTGATGAAGAAAGTTTGGTCCAAAACCTACCAAAAGACCTCAGAAGGGATATCAAAAGGCATCTCTGTCTCAACTTAGTTAGAAGAGTACGTATACTTAAAATAAATAAAATTTTGAAGCACATTCCATCTTATTTGACATCATCATCAATGGATTTCAGGTTCCTCTTTTTGCAAACATGGATGATAGACTTCTCGGCGCCATCTGTGAGAGGCTGAAACCGAGCCTGTACACGGAGTACACATACGTTACTCCCCCGTGAGGAGACCCCGGTTGACGAAATGCTCTTCATCATCCGTGCACCTAGACAGCGTGACAACGGATGGCGGGAGGTCGGGTTTCTTCAGCAGGGCACCCTCAAGGAAGGTGATTTCTGTGGGGAGGAGCTCCTCACATGGGCTCTGGACCCTAAAGCAGCATCAAACTTCCCACCCTCCAGCGTACCGTCAAAGCTAGACGGAGAATTGGGTATTTGCTCTAACAGCAGACGAGCTGAAGTTCATCACGAGTCAGTTCAGGCGTATCCATAGCCGGCAGGTTCAGCAGACCTTCCCGGTTCTACTCACAGCAGTGGAGGACTTGGGCAGCCACCTTCATTCAAGCAGCGTGGCGTCGGTACTCGAAGGAAGCTTGCCGGGCTTTACCGAGGTGAGTTTGGTGAGAGTGGATCGAATTACAGCGGGTCAGGATTCTGATTCTGATTCTGATTCTGATTCACAAATGGTGATGGTGATGGCGATGAGGATGATCTGCAGCTGGGTTAGATAAGTAGCTCTTCGTCTGGAGAGATACCGGAAGTTCTAGCCGGTTTAAGGCCGGGTTCCTTGCCTCCCGGTTTTGCATCAAATGCAATGCGTGGAGTGAAGAAGTTTAGGAGTAAGTCAGGAGGGAGGAAGATCAAACTGGCCAAGCTACCTGAACCAGACTTTTCTGGTAACTAGTTAACTAGCTTCATCATATTAGATCATATTATAACTTTGTACTAGTTTGGCATACCATAAATAAGCTGTAAACAAAGTAGCAAGCAGGTATACTTGTAAATTATGATTACTTTTTTGCAAGAAAACATTTACATTTTTACATTGCCTCAAAGTTGTTTTATAGTACTGGCCAAATGAGCAAAAGACAAAATATACATTCGAGATAATTATTTTAGAAAATATAAAAAGCCAAAAATATAGAAAAATATTTATATAGTAGTGGCAGTGACATTAAATTGTATGATAAAGTGATGAAATTATTATAGAAGTAAAGGAGTGATAAAATTATACTTTATCCGTCCCCATTTAAGCGCCCCGCGTTTTCCTTTGGCGTTCCACCTTAAAGTTGACACGTTTCATTAATAGGAAATAACTTTCAAAAATATTACTACATATCTCTTACTTTTTGTTTACCCTCCTACTTTTTATTTACTCTCTCACAATCGATTCTTCTTTTCTCTCTTACTTAAAATTTACCCTTATATTACAACTTTGTCGTCCAGCTTAGCACAATTACCCGTGGCCGAAATGAAATGTGTCGCTTTAAACGAGGCGGAGGGGAGTATTATTTATGTTGGTCCCGAGTAATATTCGGGTGGGGGAGGGCACACGATTCCAAAACGTTGCTTGTTTTTCTTTAGATCAGAGTCTAACTGATGTTGAGTCGGTTAGAGCGGAATAGTGTTAGGCCCTCTAGAGCGCTTGTCGAGTGTAGCAAATAATAATGAGATAAACGATGCAACATTTAGTAGAAAAGATATAGTATGTAAATGACATACAAAAATTTATAGTGGTTCCGGATACACAAGATCGCCCATTCACTTTTACCACTTTGGAATATCGGCTTTGAGGATTTTCGAGAGCGTGAAAACGAGAGATCGAGTTACAATCAAACTATTAATCTAGCAAATTATCAAGTTAACGAACTATCTAACAGCAGGATTCTATCAAGTTTAACGGGTTGGGGTTGAGGTATTCAACTTTACAAGAGTATTAAACATTTGTGATTCCAAACTTGTGATGTATATGAGAAATATGAACATAATGAAATTTCTATTAATGGCTTGATGCAAGATGAATGAAAGACTATCGGCTTGTTCTCTGCTCCGAGAGTTAGTATGCTTTGAGCTTGTAGAAATTTCGTTAACCTTTCAAGATGAGAGGCCTTCGGTATTATAGGCGAGCTAGGAAGAGATATATTTCGAACAAAGTTAGGCTTCCCATTAGTTCCTATATTGACAACGGATCTTACGTATTGAATGTGTGGACACGTGTCGCGTTTGCGTGCTTGCGAGATAAGATATTGGTATTGTTATGTTCCCTTGGGCTAGAGGCGGCGTGACGATCTTATATTGAACCAATCTTGATCAGTGGATTGTCTTTTACGTTTGACCATCTTCATTGAAGCTGCTGTGCCTCGTACCTTGTACTTAGTCACTTCATTAGGATCCTCGGTTGAGAAACGAATAAGGATCGATTCATCGTCGATTCGGCTGCAGAGTAGTGACATGCTGGCGGGAGCAAGGTCTCTACAAAGGCGAGCGACCCGTAACTTGAGCCCAGCCTCCAGTTTGAGAAAATAATCGGCCGTCTATGCAACCGGTGACTAAAACTAATCAATTACATCGATGCTGTAAATCCATCGATAAGGGTTTGAAATCGTTGAAAACTTTTATTATTTCCCAATAACTTTTCCCTTTTTTTATGATCTGAAAACCTTTTTCTAACACGAAACAAACTCTTCGGTAAATCCACATCGGCTTAGTGGGAAAGCAAGGTAAGTGTTAGAAAGTTCAATTCATAAATTATAAATGAGCCGGAGCAAGAGGTAAGGTCAGACTCGCATGCGCCTTAAGTTGCGCCTTTAATAAGATCGGATACAAGTACGATGGTTGCTATGCTATTACAAGAGAAACGTAATCTTTGGACAGCAAGTTCCTTGACTTTCCCAGAATATCTTCTCGGAGTCTTGTGGTCGTAACGCCTTCTTCTTCGGGATCTTCATATTAGCTTTGAATTTCTCCCCGGCGACCTCGTCGGGCCTCGGCTCGTCCTGAATAAACACTAGTTTCGAGCTTTTGCATGTGATCATATTGTTTTCCGACATCACGCAATTTTCTACCGTGCATGTTTTCTTGTATTCATTTTTCTCGATCTTGGCAAAATCAATCGACTCGGTCTGCTATGCGACGGGGCGTTTCATGAATCACCGGCGTGAGGGCATTTACGAGCCTAATTAGCTTTTATCGGCTAGGTCCTTTGTTAGAATGTAAACTTAAAGAATCTAGCTTTGACAATTCCCAGAAGGTACATTTGGTCCTTGTGGCGAATGGTCTTGACGCGCCCCGTAGTTGCTTCAAAAGGCGAATCTTTTTATGAAGTCCACCTTGGCTGCTCCTATTCCTCGGCTAGAGAGGAGCGCATCAATCACCCAAAGATAAGGAGATCAATCTTGGTCTTTCTCTAGAACTATAATTGCCCTTATAATATTGATGAGTCCAGTGTAAGTAATATACAAATTATGTAACATTTTTGGTGCCCACACGGGGTAGTTGGACCGTATTTTACTGTGTTGTCTGCGGTTTTAGTGTTGATGTGGCGATAGCGAGATGATGAGAGATGGCGGGAGGAGCGATTTTGGGGTTAAGAGACTGATTTTGGAAGAAATTGTAGAGAAGGAAGGTGGAGGATAAGGAAAGAGATGATATGGAAAGAATTAGAAATGATATATCTAATTAATATCTTTCCTATCGAATATAAAAATCCTACTTCTACAAGGAAACAAGGAGCCCTATACAAGGCAGAGGAGGGCCGAGAACGGATCATCATTTTCCATCTTCTGCACCACGGCCGAGAGAGAGAGAGAGTCTCACGAGCGGGACGAGAGAGAAGTCGGTGCCGAGTTCCGTGGCCGTTCGGATTCGTAAGTATCTTTCTTCATTTAGTCTAGTCAACGATTGCGATTGGTTTTCTAGCTTGAATTTGGATGCTTTAGATTTCATTTTTGTTCGGATGTTTAGGATTCTCAGTATTGGTATTTTAAGAATTCTCGAGTTTGAGTTTTCATTCGTATTTTAAGTTGGATCGGTTCGTAATTTGTTGCGTTTTCGTGTGTTTTTATTTACGAATTTGGGCATGTTTAGGGTTACTGCAGTTTACGGTCCGCACACTTGAGTCGGACCCCTATGTCTAGCTAAATTCTTTTTAGGGGCCGGCGAGTGTAAGCCCGCACTTTAGCAGTTCGTGAGACTTGAAACTTAAATAATTAATCACTTAGATTCCAAAATTAATATTGGTTAGGTAGTTGAAGAAATTAATTTAGGCTTGATCACCCCAGGTTAGTTTTAATTCATAGATAATTTAGTACTTCCGTCGTTTCTCGTGGGATTAGGCTAAACACTAGCACAATTGTTCTAAGAACAATATGATTAATTTGGTAGGAGAGTATTAGTGCCCATCATCAGTAGGCTCCACTAAATTGGGATTCCCTTAGTTAGATTGTTAAATCTATTGATTGTCCTCCAACGTAGGTTGCATCTAATTTAGAGAAGTAGTCGTTTCAATGCCCTCCATGGCGATTACCGAATAATTAAGGGGGAATAGGGGATGTGTCGTTTTAATTACGACGTCCACGCAGGCGATTGTTTTTAAGGGATTAATTTATCTTTAGTGTCGATGATCGTTTTTTGTGTGAATCATCTTGCTAGACCGTTTTCTTTGCATACGTTTATTCAGTATTCATTTCCTGCTATTTACTATCTTGTTTTAGATTTAGAAACTCCCCGAAATTTGCGTGGTCGCTAGCGAAACCCTTAGATTAATAGGAATTTAAGTTTAAAATCTCTACGTTCCTGTGTTCGATACTTGTTTGCTATACTAATCTAAGCTCCTACATTTGCGTGGATTTATTTGGTAAAAACAACGATCGCCCAGTTAGGCGCCGTTGAGATTCATTGGGGCATATTTTTAGCTTATTTTTCTATTGATCTTTTGTGCTTTTAAGTGTTGCATGAAAGGTCTTCCAGCCCCTTTTCTATACTTTGATCCGAAAATGAAAGCGCAAAAAAAAAGAGTGGAAGGCGACAAAGCTGCACCAAAACAACAAGTTTTGTCGCGGCTGAGGAACTTGTCTCGCTGCCCATCACTTGAAGCTTGTGGCGAGGAACGAGCCAAACGAGGCCGGGCACTCGGCCTGGCCGGACCACTTTACCGGCGAGGGCGGTTCGGAAGTCTAAAGAAGAAGTCATGGCCGACGAAGGGGCCAATCCAGACAGATGACCCGAGTTCGGAAACTTGGGAAGGACTTGCCGGACCAGTTCGCGCCAACCGCTTTGCGAGCGGATCGACGTGAAATTGAATTTGGTCGGCGGCGTGTCCCAAATTCTATGGGAAACTAAATGAGAATCCTTTCTCTCTTTCTTGGAGGGATTCAATCAAGTTTACCAATTTGCATAGGCGGGGCCATTTGGATGCTGTCAAACTTAAAGCATTCCCCTTGCTCTTGAGGACGGAGCTTGTGCATGGTTTTCGTCTTCGACCTAGGTCGATACTACATGGGCTCAAATGCGTCGAGATATTCTTAGACAAGTACTTCCCTCAATCAAATACCAATGTTCTCAAAAAGGAGATTTGAGGGAATTACTCGAGAACTTGATGAGTCCTTTGGAGCTTATTGGGAGCTCTTTGGAGGCTAGTTGATGGTGCATTTGAACCATGATTTTCTACGATGTGGATTTACTACCGATGTTTTACCAAGGGATGACAGAGATGAGTCCAAAATCATGGTGAATGTTGGTTTTGAAGGGTAACTTTGCTAATAATTACTATAATGATGCTAAGGGTATCGTTAGAGGCCTTCTTGAGTCCACTTCCATGACCATAAAGGTCCAAGGATCTGCAAAGAAGATCCGTCGGCACAGCCCCCCCAGTGGAGACTTTCTGGAGAATCTTGATATGAAGGTTGGGCTAAAATGGATGAGAAGTTCGCCAACTTGAAGACAAGTTACATCGTTTGTTCGAGGAGAATAACTCCTCTTCTTCTTCATCGTGACATGACGGCAAACCGTACGTGTGGAGCATGCCGTCGAAGGGCATGCTGTGCATTTGCGATATCATGGTGAGGATGTTAATGCGGCCGGTAATTGGACCGGATAACAAGGGAATCATCCAAACCTAAGATGGAGACAAGAGGATCAAATACCACAACGTAGAGAATTCCTTCACTTCGAAACGTACCACCGGCGCCCGCATATATCGACATATTAGACAATTTCAGCCCCCGCACGCACAAGGGCCCATCAACAGCCCTACAAGCCTCGCCTCAAAGACAATTTACAGCGCGCGAGTCGGCCGTGCAGCCGGGCCGACCAAAACGGTCCCTAGAGAGAAGGATGGCGAGTATGATAAATTCTCGGAGAACGCCATTGCCTATCGACAACGAGATCGCGAGAAGAATTGGCTCGAGTCCTAGAGGATAATCAAAACACCTTCGAGGAAATTTGTCTAAGCAAATTTCCAGTTAAATTATTGAGGTTCAAGAAATGAAGGCAGTCGAGGGTAGTTACCATCGTAAGTCCGGCCCGATCCGAGTCCATATGGCTAATGTAGGAATAATTAGTATGTACGGTAAAGAGAAAGTCGTAGAGGAGACATCGTTGCAGCCTATATGTCCCTATCGAAGTGCCGACTGGCCAAACGAGACCACCCCGATCGGGCGAATGCGGGCAAGGAAAATGGGTTCGAACATGGACACGATGGAGAGCACGAGCAACCTGCTGAGAGCCCCGCATGAAAATGACCTTCAAGCGAAAAATGTCGGTCGTGCCTCCGCTTGGCAAAGCCGGCGGAGTGGATCCTCACATGCTTGAAGAATTGATGTGCCGAGATGATTTCTTCTTCTCAAAAGATGCCGTTGCATATCAAGAAACGTCGCCAAAGGAAGTTACTTCAAATCATGATGAGATCAGAAACAATGAAGAGGAATGCAACAGTTGAAGTAGAAGGCAGCAAAATGTCTTGGAAATCGACCACGCAAATGTCTAAGTTGACCACTTCGCTTAGTGTGAGATGAAAGGAAGCCCAGACAATTGCCTTCCCAAACCAGGGCTAGATCCGAACTCCCATAATTGCGGCCGCATCATGTTGGGGAGTGGAAATGAGTTACTAGAACCAACACCGGAGGCAATCCCTCAAAAGAATCAATGCGGAAGCGATGCGAGACCGACGGGCTGGCCAGGACGAGCAATCGAAACACTAGTCTATAGCAAGGCGAAATCTTGGGTAGAAGAGCGGCAGAGCGATAGGGTGGGTCGAGCGCCAGGAGACGAGCACAGCGTCATGCCTCCGCCATTTCTGAGGCATTGGAGAGGAAACGGACACCGAACAAGGACTACATGGATTATGTGAAGAGTTTGCCTTCGGAAGAAGTGCGAAATCAATATACCTTTCCTCGAAGCCGTGAAGATTCCCCCAATTTGGAAAGTTTGCGAAGCTTCATAGCGGGTAAAATCCAACGATCAGGAAGGTGGTGATGAATGCTCCGGTGTCCGACTATCATCCAAAAGATGTTGTCCGCCAAGATGCGTGGACCCGGTATGTTTACTTTTGACCTTGTCTTATGGGTAATGTGATGGTTAAGCAAGCTATGTGAGATTTGGGTGCATATATTCTATGTTATGTCACTTTTACTGTGTATAATCAATTAAGCTGGAGTGGAGTTAGTGGCTACTAGGGTGATTATACAACTTGTTGATAGATTAATTACATTGCTCCAATAGGTTTACTAAAAGAACATCCTATTAGAATCAATAATTTTATCTATCATGTTGATTTCTATGTTCTAGATACGAATGATAGGCAAGTTGAGAGATGCTGGTGTGTTGGTTAGGTAGGTCATTTTTTAAAGGCAGTTAGAGGCGGATGATTGATGTTGATTGAAGTTTCCTTCAAGTGTTAAGTACCACAATGAAATTTATGTTCGTTCGTTTCGGATGCACTTAAGAAACATGATGATAATGAGAAATGAAGTTGCACTTTCTCTTGACGCGATGTGAGCTTTGTCCAAGAATATCTTGAGACGCATTTGTTGGGGATCAGATGGAACTCACTCTCACGCATGGATTTGCTGATTTGGATGCCCAAAGGCGAGGGATGAAGAGATTAAGGGATCATCATGACACTTTTTATGACTCTTCCGAAACCCCTTCTATGTCGGCGGTATCATGCTCGTTTGCGAGCGGGCGGATTCTCGATAGACTTTTTACCATTTAAAGGGAAACCAGCGGACAAGGATTGTGTGCATTACATGCGTACGAATGTGTTTCACTTGCCCCAGCGGAGCGTTCACAGACGGATTTGTTATCTTCTGATGATCGGCCATGCATTTTAATGTGAAGCCCCAACTGAAAAGAGACAAGCGAGAAGAGGCGACGAGGGCCAGAACTTTCTTCGTTTGGTAAGTGGACGGGCCATCAACCAAGTGTGTGAAAGAGTTTTGGAGAGAGGCCTATGATGATTCCATGTGGTATAAAGGCCGGTGGGAAGAGATTACATCGGGTGTTCAAGGTTGTGGATGAGATTCCACTATGCATACCTCCACAAAATTGACCACTTTAAGAGGAGGTCTAGCCAAAGACTTTAAAGAAAGGCACTACCGGGAGGCAACATGTGTTTATTTTTGTTTATTTCCTTTGATTTTATCATTGTTTGGTCTTTGTCTTGTGTTGTTTTTTCCGGATCTTGGCTAAGAAGGATGTTGTGGACTTAAGTGTAAGGAGGAAAGATCTCGAGAGGATTTAGTTGTGCGGTGAACTTGAAGCCCTTCGTTGCTTGGTTTGATAAGCTAAAGCGGCTGTCATGCCCCCGTGCCCGTGGGCGGGGGCACTAGGTGATGCCTTTCTTCCTTTGTTTTTGTTTTTTGTTTATTGAGTCCGTGATTTTTCTTTTTATGTGTTTAGTGTGTTTTGTCTTATTTGTTGTGTCTACACTTGATCTTAGTAGGGATCCAAGTGTAAGGAGGATTTTGTTCGTGTTGTTTTATGCTCTTGTCATGTTTCTCCTTCTTTGTTTTTGTCTTTTCTTGTGTGAGGGCACACAAGGTTTTAAGTGTAGGGAGGGGAGGTCTTTACGTCGTTTCACTTTGTGTCGTCGAAGCATGCCAAAATTTGAAGTTTTTTATGAACTCTTGTTCTTTGTTTAAGCATGTTTGATTTATGTTTTATGTTTTCAATATCGCAAGCATGTTAGTTGTTGTGAAGAGTAGGACTTGATGCACGTTTGTATGTAATTTGGGATGACGAATGATAAATAAATTGTGGATCGAATTTTACACACACTCCGTATATTAGAGTTGAGCCTTTAAAGTAGGGCGATTCCTACTAATTTCTTTTGAGTGTTTGTCCACGAAGTTGCAATAAAAGGTGAGTCACTTGTGATACATGATAGGAGGCGCTAGGGATTAAAACCATTTGGCCGCGACAATACTTTCCTACCTTACATTAGCCCCTAGTGAACACATTTGCGCCTTGGCCAGATCACTTGATTTAGTCGAGAGAAAATTTTAGCTGAGACCTTTTTAGCTTTCTCTTTTCCCATATCATTGCATGTTTTACACGCTTTAGTGATATTGATCTTAATATGTATCCTTTGCCTACCTAGTTTGCATGCTACAAAAAAATTGTTGGCCGGGAATTGTGCATGAATAACGGTATCTAAGGTCAGGTCGTATTTGTACCCAGTGATTTTCGTGAATAGTGAGCGAGTGGTGATCGGAAAAAAAAAAGCCTTGGCCGGAATTGAACTAAAAAACGTGGAAAATCGGTGTGTGTGAAGGGTACTTGTGATTATATTAGTAGCATTTGATGTGTAATTCTTTAGTGGTGGGTGTTATTTATCTATTCTTGATTATCTCATTTTAAGCAAGTATGACATGCATGACATTGATCTACATTTCTTGGAGCTTAAAACCCCTAGGACCCTTACCAGCGAAAATTTGTCTAAGTCCACAAGCCCCATTACAGCTGAAAGAGAAAGACCTCCCTTGATGTTGTAGTTGTAACAATCTTTTATCGTGATAGAGTGGACTATATTCTTTGAGTGGCTTGACTGGGACCTAGATTAGAGAGTGTTGAGTGAACCGTGAGGAGGATCCACTTTTGCTTAGGTTTTTGACCAAGTTTATATTTGTGTGTCTTGTGCAAAATTTTGCAACTCTTTACTTGTTTAATGAGATTCATATTTGTATAGTTTGGCATGTTTGGTGGTTCTTTGAGTCGGAGATTACATATATGATCGGTAGTTGCATCTTGTTTTTCATTCGTGTCTTGTCTTAACTTTGTTCTTGTGTTGCTTGAAGGATAATTGAGGGTTAGGAACCGATACCTTCCTCCCTTCGTATGTTGTTGCGGCTCGATTGTTGCTCGTGTGTCGAGATCTTCGATCTGTGTCCCGGCCTTTTTCTCCCTACGGGTGGTCGGAAGGCTGGAGAAAATAAGATTGTGTCTCCCCTACACTTAGCGTCGTGCTCTGTTTTTGTGTATGTGTGTATGTCTGTTTTCGAACGAATACTAATATATATAGGCTTCAAAAGCCCGAATATAATATTAATATATTTGTAGCACATTAATTTAATTATATTTCTAATGGGCTTCCACATAACTTCGACCCGTAATATAATTAATTAATTTCTTGGGCTACTAATATTTATCAATTAATTGGCCCGATTAATTAATTTCAGATAAATAACATTATTAAATAATGTAAAAATACATTAATCCATTAATAATGATTTAGAGACAATAAATAATTAGGCAACTAATTAGGCCGGATCGGGGATCTAATACAAGAAATAAAGGCTGGGCCTCAAATTAATTAAATTTTTTTTTTTTTTTTTTTTTTTTTTTTTTTTTAATTTTTATTTTTTTTTTTTTATATTTTTTTTTTTTACCCTTTATCCCAAATTGAGCAAGGGCTTGTATTTTAGACTTAATCGATCTCAGTATTTAAGATAGAAATATCGTTAATTAATTAAGCTCAGCGCTGACTTAAATTAATTAACATCTTATATTCTGAGTAGTACCACTCGACCTTATTAACATACACGAACTTAATCAGCCGGCCGGGTTTAGTGTGCTAATCCTTTCGAGTTCCTCGGGGGATATTATCAACCCGTTTTACTAGGATACGGTTGCAAGATGCGGACGTGACCGGCTGAGCCACGAATAACTACTAACACCCAGATACGTAGATCCGATTCGCGATGGCGTTCACCATAGTAGGTCGAAGTGATAGATAGCTAAATGCACTCAGTTTGAAGTCTTACCAAGCTTAAGACCAGCTAAGTCACGAGATCTTGGTTTCTCCACTAAGGTCAGTTAGGAGAACACATCTCACTTTGTGATCCGTCGATACACCACCTTAAGTGTACCGGTAAAGACAAGCGGCTAAGACCAAGCCATTCTTATCTAAGCTGCGACTTAGGCCAGACAACTTATCTTGAAGTTGTCTCGGTTTGTGATCTTGATTTTATATCTTGTCGGTTCTACCAATTTGTGTTGTCTATACGTGATACTGCAGACACGCCACCTGCAAATCTAACTTTTATACAAGATAAAGGATAGCATGTACAAATATATATATATATTTATCGAGATAGGAGAATAAGATAGTGGTAGGGACAAAACACGTTGTATACAAGCATAAAATTTGCTTCAGGTATACAAAAATCCCAACAATTCTCCCACTTATACTAAAGTAAACTTTTAGTATACAATGTGTCGATTCTACGTACAAACTAGTACTCAACTATATCTCGGCTATCTAGGTACAAACTAGTACCCGGCTATATCTCGGCTATCAATCCTATCTATCGGTGCATCTTCTCCCACTTATACAAAAGTTTACGTCAGTCTAAGTGGGGGCATCTTTCACCGTCCTAAGCCACGAACATGCTTCTCGTAGGCCGGGAGTGGTAAGCTCTTCGTGAAAGGATTAGCTAGGTTGCCTTGAGTTCCAATTTTGTCAATCACCACGTCACCTCGATTTACGAATACTCGTATAATGTGGTACTTCCTATCTATGTGTTTAAACGCCTTGTGAGATCTAGATTCCTTAGAATTTGTCATTACACCCGCATTATCACAATAAATCGTGATTGCACTTAGGCAAATTCGAACAATATCAAGATCTTGGAGGAAATTCTTGAGCCAGCGCGCCTTGTTTTGAAGCTTACGAAGCAGACCACATACTCTACTTCCATGGTTGAGTCCACTTGATGCATTTACGCTTTGCACTCCTCCATGAAATGGCTCCACCTCCCAAGGTAAACACATAACTCGAGGTAGATTTCTTCTCATCTCTCGGCTTGGAAATCCGATTACTGTATAACCCAAAGACACTAGGCGTATGGCGGTAAACAAGCCTATAATCTCTAGTCCGTTTAAGGTACTTGAGAATATGCTTGACCGCGATCGGTGTTCCTTTCAAGGTTAGGCGATATCTCGGAGACCATGCCTACAACATATGAGATATTTGCTCTCGTACAAGCATTGTATACGTGAGGGCTACCGGCGGGAAGCATATGGTACTAGCCTCATACTTTCTATATCTTCGGGCGTTTTAGGGCACTTGATTCTTGGATAGAAAAATGCCATGTCGAAGGTGCCGAACCTCTCTTGGCATTTTGCATGCTTGAAGCGAGCAACCATGGTATCAATGTAGGACGCTTGTGACAAGCTCCAACATCCTTTTCTAGCGATCTCATATAACCTTGATCCCCGAGGATGTAGCGGACTTCACCTAAGTCCTTCATTTGAAGCTTCTTTCGGATAACCATGTCTTTACGTCGATAACAATTCAACATTGTTGCCAATGAGAAGGATGCCATCTACGTAAAGTACAAGAAACACCCTTATTGTTCCGTTAACACGGATGCGGTACACGCACACCTCGTTAGGACGGGATACAAAACCATAGGATTTGACTACCTCGTCAAAACGCTGGTGCCATAACCGGGAAGCTTACTTAACTTTCCATAAATGGACTTCTTAAGCTTCCAAACTAGATGTTCTTTGCCCTCCTTCACATAACCATCACTTTGTTTCATGTAGATGTCCCTACCTTTTTAAAGGTGGCCGTTTAGGAATGCGATTTTGACATACATTTGCCGGATCTCTAGGTTCATGTGGTGATATGGCAAGGAGAATCCGAATGGACTTGATCATTGCTACGGGCGAGAAGGTCTCTTAAGTAATCAATACCTTCTTTTGGGTAAAACCACTTCGCCGCTAGCCTTTGGCCTTAAACGCCATGATTTCTCCATTTGGTCCTCTCTCTTTCTCTTGTATACCCACTTACTACCAATAGCCTTGCGGCCCTCGGGTAGTTCGGTGATCTCGTATACATCCATATCAATTATGGACTTAAATTCGAGTCCGTGATGATTCGCCCAGGAATCTGCATCTACATCTCCCCTTTGCTTCGTTGTAGAGTCTAAAGGATCCACGGTATCTTGTTCATCTGCAGGGAGATGATCAAACATCTCCCCGTGAACATATACCGTCGGTGTAAATATCACCCTCACGCTACGTCGAGCGGTCTCGGGTGTTGTGTTAGCAGTTGTGCGATTACTCGTGGAGTACTATCTTACAGTCTTGGTTGTTCAAGTGGAACTTCGACCACGCTTGTAATTCCTCAAGGATGATGTCGACTCGAGATTTATGGTTACTAATGTAATTCTCTTCTAAGAACCGAGCGTTAGAGCTAACAACGATCTTACATTCTTTAGGATCATAAAAGTATCCACCCTTCGTTTCCTTCGGATACCTATGAACACCATCACTACGAGCATTGATTCCAATTTATCGAGTCTGCTATTTAGCACATAAGTAGGATAACCCCAAATCCTTAAGTGGTGCATCTTGGGTTTGTGTGCTCCACAACTCGAAGGGTCTTTTGTACCGACTTGGAATGCACACGGTTCGACAAGTATCTTGTAGTTTTCTAGGGCGTATCCCCCAAAGGAAGCGGCGGAGTTGCATAACTCATCATGGACGAACCATCTCTAAGAGACTTCGGTTCCTTCTCTACGACACCATTCTGGCGAGGCGTGCCGGTGCTTTCGGCTAGGATGTAATCCCACGTTGCGTCAAGTAGTCCTTGAACTCGTTGGATAGGTATTCCCCACCCCATGATCGGATCTTAGTGTTTTGATTTCTTTACCAAGCTTCTTCTCCACTTTACGCCTTGAATTTCTTAAAGGTTTTCAAAACAATCCAACTTGTGGCGAAGAGGTAAACATATCCATATCTCGAGTAATCGTCGGTAAATGTGACAGAAGTACTCATACCCTCCACGAGCTTGTGTAGAGATAAACTCGCACAAGTCAGGAATGTATCAAACTTAATACTTTTGTGGCTTTATAACCCTTTGCCTTGAAAGGCCTAGTCGTCATCTTTCCTTCCAAACGAGGTTTCGCAAGTTGGAAATGGTTCAACTTGGAGAGACTCCAATGATCCATATTCCACCAACCTTTGAGTCCTGTTAAGATTGATGCGACCTAATCTTAAGTGTCGCGGATAAGTTTGGTTTACCTTAGAAGACTCTTTCCTCTTCTTAGGATTTAATGATGAGGAAGCGATATTAACATAACTACGCGGTTTACAAGTAATAGTATATAAAGATCCGTTTAATGGTCCACCACGAGATAAAATCATCGTCTTTCATGATAGAAACTCCACTATCAAAACTTGATTCATAACCATCCGTAGTGCGAGAGTTTTGAAACATAAATAATGTTTCGCCTAAACTTCGGGAACATATTAAACTTCTTTGAATACAAAAACGGAACTATCAAAAGTTAGATTTAAATCTCCAATGGCAATTGCGGGAACTTTCGATCCATTGCCCATTAGAGACTACCACCTCGCCATTGCTCGATTACATTTTACGCAGAAACCTTGCAGAGTGTAACAAACATGATCGATTGCCCCCAATCCGCTACCCATTCGTGGGTAGAAGAGGAAACTAGAGCAGGTCTCGATTACAAGAGCGACTTGCGTCTCTTTACATTTTGCCTTGACATACGGATTATAATTATTCCCGGTGTCTTTTCTTACCACTCTTGAAGAACCTTCCCTTTCTCCTTTGACATTCGTATGTCGCCGTAAGGAACCGTCTTCTTACTCTCCTTTGCTCTTCTTGAATTGACCACCCTTTATGCTCTTTATCTGGTTTTCGCCTTTTTTGGAGGATTCCTTGAACTACTAGGGATATTCAAGACTTGAGCACTCTTGCCCTTTCCTATAACCTCTTTGACCGCTACGAATTTGAGTAACATACTCATAGTAAACTCGTTCTTAGACATAGCGGTCCTAAAACATAAGTTCTTATAGGACCTTTGCAAAGCTTTTATTGGGAGAGGTAAGTCATGGTCCCAGGAAGCGAGCGAGTCTTTAGGTGTGGAATATGCACGAGTCGAAGTTCGCACGCGCGCGGCGGTCGATCTGCTTGAATCGATGCTGGCGAACGCGTGGGCGGAAGAATCCTTCTGCGGGGTACGGTCTCGGGTTCGGTCGGTAGAGCGATAGTTCGATATCGGGTTTGGAGTGCGGAAGAGTAGGCCCAAAAGAATATTCGTGCACGTGCGAAAAACCCGTTTATATCTTTGTTTGATTTAAAGTCAGGTTTTATGCAAGTGAACAATTAAGCAAGCGACAATAAATCAACACGAGTTTTTAAAGTGGTTCGGATACGCAAGATCATACGTCCATTGTCCAGAAAGGTCGAGGAGGCTTATTGATTATGCGAGATAGTCTCGGTCGGCACTGTACACGGGACAAGCTGCGTCTTGGGGATTATGCTGAACAAGTCCCGGTTACAACGGTTATCAAGCTAAAGTGTTTGACAAACTCTCCAACTATGAAGGAGTCCTTTTACTGATAAGGAACAAGTTCAAATATGAACTCCTTCGTCTAAGCTATGGATAGTACAATAAGATCGACTTAGTTTAGAGAGAAGAGGAACGAGAAATAGAACTCTAGAGAGAAGAACTATAAGAATATATCTATGAAATATTAAGTTCTTCTCTCGGATATAGCATGAATCTTCTAGAGTGTTTGTTCGGTTGAGCTCGGTTCCCTGGATGTGTCCATCATCGTCATGATCGACCTCCCATCCAATGTACATTGCTCTCTCTCTCTCTCTCTCTCTCTCTCTCTCTCTCTCTCTCTCTCTCTCTCTCTCTCTCTCTCTCTCTCTCGTGTGTGTGTGTGTGCGTGAAGACACTTCTCTATTTATAGAGGTGACCTAGAGCATATATCCGTTGGAGAGGGCGATGCCGCGTGTCACTCCATGGGGTATGCAAGCGGCTCTATTGAATTACGTAGAGTCCACTAACTTTAATAGAAGTGGTTGACTTGCGGCTTTATGTGGGAGACTGCATTTGGTGTTGCTTGTCATTGGTCGAGGTACGAGGAGAGTGGTTGAGACCTATTCGAGACTTCAAGGTGATGCGAAGGCGACTTCTCGAGATGTACGACCTCGGACAACTCTACTAAATTGTTCTTCCGAAGTCCATGGTCGGTTAAAATGGCCCGGCCGAGCCGTTCTTGAGTCCGATCTAGATTCGATAGGTAACTTTCTGTGAGTCTTCCTTGCGAAGATCAACTACGAGTTCATTAGGCTCCGCTCTACTTTGAGTCCGGTTCTGCGAGTCTTCACTCCGTGGTATTGAGGCGCATAGTCTGCGAAGGTCGGCGGACGGAACTACTTAGCCGGACCATGTTGAAGGCGAGTCTCTGAGTGCGAAACACTTCGAGAGACAAGGGCGTGCTGTGCGGGATTGTCGGTCTATATCGGTCAGCGACTTCTCCGATCTCGGGTTCTTCGGTGAGTGAAGGGTCTTCTGCGAGCATCATTTGTTGAACTTTAGCTAGTCTACGAGTTCCTAATACGGTGAACTCGGTTAAGCTATAACTGATATCGAAGGCTCATCATCCGGCTAGGGTTTTTGGGATCATTAAATCTATCATTGTAAACACGATTCCCAACAGTGAATATCTCTTCCACTCTATGAAATTATTTAAAATTGTTAAACCCCGTTAGGGTTTGGTTGATGAGCTTGTTTAGGAACTCGAAAAATAAAATATTCGAACAAACATATCTGAAAAATATAATTTAAGAGCATGTATGAAATTAATATTTGCACATAATTCGTAATTAATAATCATTGTAACCTTTTGTAAAAACAATGATATTAAAAACCTCGAACGGCTCTAGGAATTCCACTGGCAAGCCGCGCGGTGGAGCGTTTACTAGCGTAACCCTGGACTTCGAGCTATTTACCTAGCTCTTTAATTCCAATCCACGTCTAGGTTCTTAAGACGGATGGAATTAATAGTTCGATATTCGGACCGTGTCACTATTAAAACGCGGGAAGGGACTTGAGGGAAGTGAATTGTACTGCGGTGACATCTAAGCATTGACCATTAATTTGACCAAAATAGAATCAAATTCTCGAAATTGACATACTTACTCGAACTTAAATTTGATCTAATTAGCCATCCTTATTTAATTATTATCTTCTAGAGTACTCGTGTTTACTAGACACGCAAGTCACCACAATTGGACGTTTACGGCTTCGCTCCCACTACTCGATAATAATCAAATATTGTTTTTGGAAAACTCATCTCCTGGGCGGTAGCTCAAAAATGCAAGCAAGCCGCGCGGTGGACATTTACTCACATAATCTTACTACTTTCGTGTAGAGTCCAATTAATCGAGGTCCGATTAAGTGTTTAATATCAAATTAATGGAATCTAATTAAACATTTAATTTAAAAATTGCTTAGTCTTTTTATTCAAAATGTTTGTTTTGAATCATACATATCCACATAATTCCTAAAGCGTCACGGTTTCTAAACGCACATAATAAAACGTGCTTGGGAAAAATAAAACATGCTTTAATAACGACAAAAATCTTATTTACATGCTTTTCTAAGCGCAATTAATCACATAATTGCATG
The DNA here is from genome assembly GCA_028984105.1 of Lavandula angustifolia. Lineage (NCBI taxonomy): Eukaryota > Viridiplantae > Streptophyta > Magnoliopsida > Lamiales > Lamiaceae > Lavandula > Lavandula angustifolia. The sequence continues at coordinate 12,173,723 of CM054808.1, forward strand.
CTTAAAGCATAATAATAAATAAATGCGCAAATAGGAAATTTAAAACATCATTATCGGGCTTTAAAACACGTAATTCCTAACTATTACATAGTCAGGTCCAAAATACTGACTCTCCGTCTTCAAAATCTTGAATTTAGCGCATCAGCGCATCAAAAAGCTGTTTCCTCCACGTCATTAGGGGTGCGCCACATAGCGGACGCGCCCGGCTGCCAGCGTGGTGCCACATCGGCGGTGGGGCGTAGCGTGGGCGACCACATCATCATCGCTCGTCTTCTTCGGCCAAGAGCCGCGCCGCCGCCGCTCCGTGACGCCGCGGCCGGCGTCATCAAGAGAGGTCTCCGTGGCGCTTGCCGCTCTTCGCCGGCCAGCGGCATCGTCGGGGTCGCGACAAGCCGTCGATGCGAGCACGCGCGGCTGCGCGCCCGTCTGCCCACTGGCGGCCGCCGCCATCCCGCCCGCCTCCTCCGGCCTCCTCACGCCTACCACTCGCTCCCACTCGGCTTTCAGGCGTCTCCCGGACGTCTGCAACGTGAGAACCGGCGGCAGGTCAGCTATGTCATGCGAAAGAGCGCCACTGCTGCACAACGCCGCCGTCTGTCACCATAGAATTCCCCCTTTTTCAAGGCGATTTCGTTCCAATTGATTCATGGGTAATGATCCTTGGATGTTCTTAGGCCACCATGAGCGGTTCGGCCAAAATCGTCCATCGATTTCCCTCGATTTGAGCGATTCGCCGTAAAAATAACATTGAGAAGCTGACAAACTTCGGGCATTCGATTACGGTTACTTGCATCCGGGATCGGATGATCCCATATGACGTATCAACACAAAACTTGTGTGACAAGGAATCCGGGAGGTTCAACCGATCGGAAATCGGACCTCGGAGATCGCCGCCGCAAATTGTGGTGGAACCACTAGAAACTAGGGTTTTACGGCCAGGTGGGGATTTACGGACAGCACGACCACTTCTCCTTTCGGCGCTATTCCGGACAAACAAGAAATCGGAATGGGTAGTGCGACCTATCTAGGCCGAAGCCAGCGAAAAAACAAACAAAACTATCCGATCGGATCGGAAAAATACTATGGCACGCACTCCCACGCACGTTCGAAAGGGTGGTGGTCGTGATACGCCGAGAAACTAAGGTTTCGCCCTTTTCCATCCTTACGCGCGTCGCGCCTCGATTTCGTGCAACCTTGGCCAAAACACGGTACAAAAAGCTTGATACAATCCGTAACACATTGGTCCTATCAACTACTCGTGGATTTTCTCCACGAGAAAAAAACATTCCACAACGGGGTCCAAAACATTGGCTCGCGAGCCGCTGAAACATGAAAATTAACTCGATAACGACGGAATTAAACCACAATCATACTACCTGACAACAATGGTCAGTCTAAACCAGGCTCACGGTACCAATTGAAGGATAATTGAGGGTTAGGAACCGATACCTTCCTCCTTCGTATGTTGTTGCGGCTCGATTGTTGCTCACGTATGTCGGATCTTCGATACGTTGTCCCGGCCTTTTTCTCCCTACGGGTGGTCGAGGGATGGAGAAAATAAGATTAATGTCTCCCCTACACTCAGCGCTTAGGTGCGTCTGTTTTTTGTGTATGTGTGTAATGCCTTTTCACGACGAATCCTAATATATATAGGCTTCAAAAGCCAATATAATATTAATATATTTGTAGCTCATTAATTTAATTTATATTTCTAATGGGCTTCCACATAACTTGACCCATAATATAATTAATTAATCTCTTCTGAGCTACTAATATTTATCAATTAATTGGCCCGGTACGCAATTAATTCCGAATAAATAACCTTATTAAATAATGTAAAAATACATTAATCCATTAATAATGATTTCCAGAGATAATAAATAATTAGGCAACTAATTGGGCCGTATCAAGGATCTAATACAAGAAATAAAGATTTGGGTCTCAAATTAATTAATTATCTATGCTCGGTCCGAGCAAAATTAATTAATAAACACGAATTCGTTCACTAGAGAATCCGTGTTGACTTACCCCTTTATCCCAAATTGAGCAAGGGCTTGTATTTTAGACTTAATCGATCTCATTATTTAAGATAGAAATATCCGTTAATTAATTAAGCTCACGATGACTTAAATTAATTAACATCTTATATTCTTGAATAGTACCACTCGACCTTATTAACACACACGAACTTAATCAACCGGCCAGGGTTTAGTGTGCTAATCCTTTCGAGTTCCTCGGGGGATATTATCAACCCGTTTTACTAGGATACGGCTGCAAGATACGGAGGCAACCGGCTTTGAGCCACGAATAACTACTAACACCCAGAATCGTAGATCCAGGTCGCGATGGCGTTCACCATAGTAGGTCAAAGTGATAGATAGCCAAATGCACTCGGTGAAGTCTTACCAAGCTTAAGACCGGCTAAGTCACCGAGATCTTGGTTTCTCCACTAAGGTCGGTTAGGAGGAGCACTGTCTCATTTGTGATCCGTCGATACACCGCCTTAAGTGTACCGGTAAAGACAAGTAGCTAAGACAAGCCACTTCTTATCTAAATTGCGGCTTAAGCTGACAACTTATCAGAAGTTGTCTCATTTGTGATAATCTTGTTTTATATCTTGTCGAGTTGAACGATTTGTACCCGACACACCACACAAATCTAACTTTTATACAAGATAAAGGATAGCATGTGCAAATATATATATATATATATATATATATATATATATTTATCGAGATAGGAGAATAAGATAATGGTAGGGACAAAACACATTGTATACTGACCATAGAATTTGTTTCCATTATACAAAAATCCCAACGAGTTTCTTGTCTTTGTTTAAGTCTTTGTCTTTGTCTTTTTCTTGTCTTATTTTCGTCTTGTTTCTTTTTTTCTTTTGAGTCTTGGGGATTGATTGTGAATTTGAATAGTACGTATTATTTTGTGCTTCTCATACTTGAGGGAAGTATAGTTCAAGTGTAAGGAGGTTTGATGAGTGTAATTAAATCTATACAAATTATGTCTATTTTGGCGCCCACAGGCGGTTTGGCCAGTCTTTTACGTGATGTCTTGTAGATTTTAGTGTTGATGTGGCGATAACGAGATGATGAGGTGGCGGGGAGCGATTTTGGGGTTAAGAGAGCTGATTTTGGACGAAATTGTTGAGAGCGAATGTGGAGGATAAGGAAAGAGATGATATGGGAAGAATTGGATATGATATATCTAATTAACATCTTTCCATATCGGATATAAAAACCCTACTTCTACAAGGAAACAAGGAGCCCTATATAAGAGCCGAGTGAGGGACGAGAACGGATCATCATTTTTCCATCCTTTTCGCACCACACCGAGAGGGAGAGAGTGCCGGCGAGGCAAGAGAGAGAGAGATCGGATTGCCGAGTTCCATGGCCCTTCGATTCGTAAATTACTTTCTTCATTTTAGTCTAGTTACGGATAAACAAACACTTTATTTCTTATTCCATTTTCGTAGCTTGAATTTGGATGCTTTCGATTTCGTTTTTGTTCGGATGTTTAGGATTCTCCGTATTGGTATTTTACGATTTCTCGAGTTTGAATTTTCGTTCGTATTTAAGTTCGAATCGGTTAGTAATTTGTTGCGGTTTTCGTGTGTTTTATTTACGAATTTCGGCATGTTTAGGGTTCTTCCCGGTTTTTGATCCACACGACGGTCGGACCCCTATGCGTAGCTAAATTCTTTTAGGGGCCGGCGAGATGTGAAGCACACACTTTAGGAAATTCGTGAGACTTGGGCTTAAATAATTAATCACTTAGATTCCAAAATTAATATTGGTTAATTGATTGAATTAATTAATTTAGACTTGATCACCCTAGGTTAGTTTAATTCATAGATAATTTAGTACTTCCATCGTTTCTCGTGGGATTAGGCTAAATAAGTAGCACGATTGTTCTTAAGAACAATATGATTAATTTGGTAGGAGACTATTAGATGTCCACCATACGAGTATGATCCTAAATCGAGTTCCCTTAGTTCTTAAAGGCGATTAGGTGTTAAATTTATTGATTGACCACCAACGTAGGTTGCATCTAATTTAGAGAAGCGGTCATTTCAATGACTACCATGGCGATTACCGAATAGTGGGGAATAGGGATGTGTCGGTTTAATTACGACGTCCTACAGCTGATTGATTTTAAAGGATTAATTTATCTTTAGTGTACACGATCGATTGTGTGTGTGAATCATCTTATTGGACCAGTTTTTTCTTTGCATACGTTTATTCCGTATTCATTTCTGTTATTTACTATCTTGTTTTAGGTTTAGAAACTCCCAAAATTTATGTGGTCGTTAACCAAACCCTTAGATTAATAGGAATTTAAAGTTTTAAAATCTGCGTTCCCTATGTTCGATACATGTTTGCTATACTAATCTAAATTCTAGCATTTTGCGGGATTTATTTGGTGAAAACAACAATCACCAAATATTGACTCTCCTTTTCTTTTTATTAGGAATGCTTCTCATCCTTGACATTCTTGATGGCCATAGCCAGAAGCCTTTCATCGTCTTCCTTCATATTGATAGCATCCCTTTTCAGGCTTTCTTCGAAGAGAAATTTCTCTTCTCTTTCATCTCGTCGTCTCTGAATTGAGGATGCTCAATGTATTCCAATATTTTTCCAAATCTATTCAATCTGAGCATTTTATTGTTCTAGAGTCAGCTTAGTGAATCTGGGTCTTTGTCTCTTTTCCTCTTCAGACTCATCTAATTGTTTCTGAAGTAGAGCAGCTTTCTTATTATCTTCTTCGATTTGCTTTGGTCTGGCTGCTTCTAACTTCTTTTGAGCAATCTCTCCTTCTTTTGTATCTTCTTGGCCTCTTCTATGTTAAGCTCTTCATTTCTCAGTTCTTCCATATCACAGAAAATTCACTCCATGATAGAGTCAGCCTTAGCAAGAGACTGCAATTTGTTTTTCTTTCATTTTCCTTCTCATCCACATCCTTATGACGAGCCTCCTCATCTGCTATCTCCAGCTGGTTAATCACTTCTCTGGTGTCAGTTTCAGTTTCTTGCAGATTGAGGTTGTCTTCTTTTTCCTTTTTAGTCTGTTATTCTCCCTCAGTTTGTGGTTCCTTTTGAATATCAGCGTCCATCGAGGGAACATCCTGAGACTATTTTTCAGCATTATCAATAGGGTTCGAAAGGGAGAGAAGGCGAGTACTCAATTCTTTGATAGTGTTCTGCTGAGAGGAGATTAGTGAGCTCTGAGCAGCAATCTGAGCCTGTTACTCTGCAATTTGAGCTTGTTGTATCTAAAGCAAGTGATCTACTTCTGAATAGACTTTTGAAACCACAGTGCACATTGCTGCTTCAACTGAGTGCTTAGTGAGGTCCAAGAGCTCAGTACTCTTGTTCACCAGAGTATAGTAATGATCCATGTGAGTTTGTAGACATTGACAAGCAGCCTTATCAGAGATTCTCAACACAACATCGGGGAAACTGATTCACCGCATTTGTGAGCTTGGTGAAGTTACGGTGAGAGAGTCATTGTTTTTCCTTGAAAATGTTCATGCTATCAGTGATGCCTTCAAAATAGTGACCTATCCGGCATTTATATGTTCCATACAGACGTGCATGTTTGACACATGCTTGTGTAGATGAAGTACTTCCAGACTCTTCACCCGCTTATGATTAGAATTGATCTGATGCAGGGTGAGATCTGGGAATAGTGCCAGAAGGGAGTTGGAGCAGATTGAGAGACCCCCTTCTCTGTGTCTGTCCTAGGCTGAGCATCCCTGTCTGCGGAATCATCACGATCTGCATCATGATAAGCATCGAGAATGACAGTTGGATAAATAGATGCTTTTGTGATTAATAGCCTGATAGCAACCTTGATGTTTTCTTCGTTGCGGAGGTCATTGGAGTGGTTGAAGAGCAGTAGAGTCTAAAGCAGTCTTTCTTCCTTAATAATTTTTTCGAATGTAAAGGCGCGATGGATGACCATCTGCTCTTCAGTCCATAAGGTTCTGAGATTAATCATCATTTGAGCACGAGCCGCTACCTCATGAACGTCTTTGTGCTGTGTGAGCTCAGGAACTAGCTCCAATACATGGTCAAAGGTCGTAGACTGGACCTTAGAGAGGAGAGACAGGCCTAGATACATTGTCTCTTACTCATTATCTAAAGGGACATCCTCAATGTCGGATGGCTCCTTGAGCATCTAATCCCACTAAAGTGAGAGATGTCTGGTGGAAGAAATCATCAACTGAGAGGGGTGCTCGTGGCTCAGGGACTTTCATGTAATGAACGTCTAACATCTCCAGTTTGAGCCCGTCATCGGATTCTTCATCATGAGCTTCTGTCAGAGAGAGCTCTTTGGTAATCGGTCATTTTCCAGCAGCCTTTTATGAAATGGGTGGGGAAGAGATTGGAATATCGTTAGTTTCTTCAGCTTCAGCATCCTAATGCTGAGTAGGGGGCTCAATAGATTTTGATGAGGAAGGAAGAAGTCCTTCTGGTTGGAGAAACTCAGAGCTAGTGATTAGCTTGTCCACATTGGTTGTATCAAGCTCAGTGGACTCTGGCTCGGAAGGTTGAGTAGATTCTTCCCTTTGTTCTGTGGCCTCCCCTATTTGAAGTGTTGCTGGTTCATCGGCAGTGGGTTCAGTGATGGGATCTGCTTGCTCTTTAGGTTCAGCGCTGGAATCCAGAGCGCGAACCACAGAAGTGAGATCCTGAATTGGAACGTGTCTCGGTGCGAAAAATGAAGCTTTGTCTTTAATTGATAACTTTTCTGAGTTCGTGTTAAAATTGCGAAATTGAAAAAACTCATACTTTAGTTAATCATTACCCTTAAAATAAATAGTTTCATAATTCAGAAGCAGAGAATGTACAAATGTCATGTTTGGTTGTCGAGGATTACGCGTTTGGAAAGTAATCGATTTAATTATTATATTAACATAATTGATAGAATTAGTAAAGTAATCATATTCCATAAATTTAAAATTGAATGTTTGGTTCAAATTTAATAATATTGAGGAAAATATTGATAATCCAAAAAAATTAGAAAAATGATGTAATATTTTTTTTATTCTTTTTCCCTACTATAAGCTGGTATTCTTTTTCCCTCATACGAGATTTTAATCATCGGTTCCCATAAAGAACACCATCATCAATAGGTTCGCAACATCTCTTATATCTCTCGAATTGATGGTGGCTAATAGAAAAAAAATTAATCCCCTTATCAAAGGCTGAGACATGGCAAAATCGATTTTGAATTGCTATCACCATCGGATTTGCTGCCCTAATCCGATCTTGTAGCTCCTCACCTCCGCGCGGATCATCTCCTACATCACCGTCATCAATTCCAAGTTGAAGGCGGCGCCGCCTGCATAGCTAGGGTTTGTGGTTGAGTGGGCGAAGGAGTCGGAGTCAGAGTCGGAATCGGCAACAATTGGATGGGATTTGATTTAAATGAGTCTGATTTATGATTAGTTGACTGGATATTGAGAAGAGAGGTTGAGACTAGTCAGCTAGGGGTGTAAGTGGTTTTATTTCCGGCAGCGAAGCCGTCGGACCAAGCCAGCCGAAATCGAAAAATGTGGTTGGTTCGGTTTTGCGTTTTGGTTCGGTTTATTTTTTAGAATCCGTTCACATTCGGTTCGGTTCGTGGTTTTGAGAATTTTTGAGCGGTTGAGCGGTGCCAAACTAATATCCTATTTTTAATTTTTTTATTTAATATTTCTTTTTTATATGAGAATATTGTTGAATTTAGATATTAGATTTAAGTTAAGATCAATTTTATAAAATACAAATGAAGAGAAATGATAACTAATTTCTATCTTTATGAGTTCGGAATGAGTGGCATCACTGTAAACTATTATGCTTATATTATTTAGGATTTAAAAAATAAATAAAAAAATAAAAAGGTGAACGGATGAGGCAGGGCAAACCAAACTATTTATAAGCGATTCGGTTCGGTTCGGTTCCGATATTGAAAAACCCATCAAGCCGAACCGAATCGAACCATTTCCCCATGTTTTTGGTTCGATTCACCAAATACGTAAAAAAGCCGATCGAGCCAGGAATTCGGTTACGCCGCGGATCGTTGGCTGGAGAAGATGAGGTCGCTTCCATCTACGGCGGCAAAATAGAGCCGGTCCACGCAACCGGTTTATAAATTTGCGAAGCGGGCACACTACAGTGGCTTGATTCGTCCCCTCGAAATTCAAAGAAGGAATGAAAGAGCTATTTGTCCATGTATCGATCTCTTCGGATATGCTCTTGGTTGATGTTTTATAGCTAATGTATTCAATAATGGTGAATAATTAAATAATATAGTTTCTGCTGATCTTATGTTTATGTTGAATTCATCACTTTAGAGATTCAAAATGTAAAATTTCATATTTGATGTTGTTATGTTGAATGCTTCTTACGTACTGTATTTGTTAAAATGCATATAAGAACATGTTATTCTTTACTAAATCTGACTATAATTTTTCAAATTAAATAATTAAAAAAAATTAAGAATCAGTATAAATATTGAATTATACAAGGGCAATATGGTGACACCACATTCAACTCTCAACAAATTTGTAGGTCAGGCTTTGTGCATTTTGCGTTCCGCGAAAAACCTTAATTTACAGAGATTTAGGTCACACGTTCTTGAAATTATTCGGATTGAATCTCCGTTTCAAGCTGCAAGTAAAGGAACTGCACGAACGAATCGCCGGAGAGTGGAGGTGTAGCGGATAATAAATGTCGGCAGCGGGAAAAATCGGTGACTGGGCATTCAGGGCGTTCACGGCGGGACTCGGAGTCACCACCATATATCTAACCGCTACTTTCTCCTTCAATGTCTACCGTGGTCTCGCCTGGCACAACGATCAAAAGGTTTAATTTTGTCCCTGTTCATCACTAAGTTGAGGGTTCAGTATGGTTAATAATAGTTTCTGATAAGGGAAAGTCTGATTTGTCGTTGGGTGTATGCATAATCGCATGCCAAATGAAATTCGAAGAATCGAAGGCATAAATATTGTGATAATCATCAGTTTCTAGATTGTTTCAGCCTTTTGTTCGTAAATGGCTTACTGTAATTAGAATTTGGGGAAGTTGAGGCATATTATTGAAGCGATTTATTGGGATCTCCAATAGCGGAGACATAAAAAATCTGTGTGTTGTTTATGGGCATTATATGCATTCATAGAATCTAAATACTCACGTTTTTGGTTGCTCTAGTGCTAGCTGAGCGTTCACTAAGCAAGTCTTCGGTTGTGGTTTGAGCTAGTGGCCTTAGGTGTTCGAAACTGCTTTTTGCATGTTGTTATGGTTCTTTTTAATCAACATTTTGAAGCCTAATTTCTGTGGTTTAATTATATATCTATTAGGATCAAGTTTTTTGCTTCAGGTTGACCTACTGTTGAATGGACACTGTGGGCCACATAATGCCCACCTCGTGTCTTAGAACGAAATAAGATCATCAAACTGAAGCCCCCCATAAAATAACTCTCTCCTACTTGTGCTTTGGTGAGGGAATTTGGTACTACTAGTAGCCCTAGAGGACTGAGGTCTGTGCATTTAGACGTGTGATACTAGCAGTAGCAATGTGGTATGTTGTGTAGCTTGTCTCATAATTGGGCCGTCATTCTGAGAATCACATCTCGAGTCAATGTTTTTGGTGTAGGATTGGTGCTCTGGAACTTTACATTTCCAGTAAACTAAAGATTCATTAAGATGATATGGTCATTTAGGCTGCCAACAGTAGTGCAAAGGCAGTAGAGATTTTCAGTCAACTTGTAATCACCAGGTTTACCATTTATGTGGTGGAAAGACTGATTGTTGTTATGGTTTAACTGTGTGAAGAAATTCGTGTATCCAATGTGGATTTATTGCTGAAAGAGACATCAGTCTGTGACCTTTTAGTTTCTCCATTTCATATTAAGGCCCTATGTCCTCGACTTTTCTCTTGAAGCTTTACATACTTTTGTCCTGATGAGTCATAATTCGGATAAGGAGAGTCTTTTGGGTTGACGTGTAGTTGATTTAAGTATCTACTAATTATCCATTGGAAATGGATCCATTTATTATTTACTGCTCATGGCTTCCATCGTTTTGCAACTGCTAGAATTGCATTTGTATTCGTCTAAAGCCAACAGAGTCATTTTTTTCTTTCCTTCCATCTCCTGCTACTAAAATGTCCACAGTTGTGAGAGCAGCAGGACTGTCATGCTATTATCTGGTTTTGTTGCATCTGAGTTGTGCTACTCCAGTGATCAATGCTTATATTTTGCTTTTGCAGAAGGCTGGGAAAGAGGGGATTTTGCAGAAGACTGAGGAAGGGTCTGCTAATCAAAATACAGAAGGATCTTAAGTTCTAATGAGCTGTTCTGGACTAGTAATATTGATTTCTTGGAGGTTGAAGTTTTGCAATAATGATTTTTACCCTTTGGCATATGGACTCTCTCTTTAGCTGGTTGAATTCAAGTATGATTTGGGACAAGTCAAAAAGATACCATGTAATAGCAAGCTATAGGAAACAAGGCTGAACAAGTATTATACGTTCCTACTTGATAGTTTTAAATGATTTTTTTTTTTTTTTACTTAAGTGGAGTTCTTTTACTTTAAGTGGAATAATTTTTTTTTTACTTAAGTCAAAAAGATACCATGTAATAGTGTTAATTTTGCATGTTCGTAATACACACTTCATAGAGGGTACAAACAAGTGTTCTTACGAACATGGTATTTAGATGGTACTTTTCACTCATTCGAAAGTGATACATCTAAGATTTAGTGTCCTCTTAGGATTATATAGCGGTTAAGGTAGTTAGTTTGTGGTCGAAATGTTATAGGCTCAAAATCTACAAAGACACTCTATATGCGAGTCTTGCCACGTATGGTTAACTTACGGTGATTTTGTAGGCTATATGTGTGCTCTTGACATTACCTTCGTTTCAAATTGATATGCCTCAATTTCTTTTTTAGTCTGTGACATTAATTACAGTATGCCTAATTTTATGTAACACAATTTCAAATCAAAATTTATGTTGAAAATGTGACTTTTAGCTCATATTCCAATATCACAGGTTAAATACTACATTTAATCCCATTACTTGCACATATTTCAATATCACATTTGATCTTATATCCAGGGAAAAAATGAAACTTTTAGCTTATTTAGAATTCTTCTTAATCGCATTTTATTTTATTAAAGAAAAAATGAAACTTTTAGTTCATTTAAAATTCTTTTTAATCTATGTGAAAAAAGGCATATTAATTGGGGATGGAGAGAGTATAACACAATGAAAATTTAAAACGGGCACTTTTCTTTTTACTTTTTTTTAAGAAAATAGGCTGAAAGTGGTTCATTTTTGTGGATCTGTAATTGCAATCTGTTTGGTACGACATTAAAAATCAATGAAACTGGATGTGTTTACCGGATTCGTTTGAAGTAGCTTTAAGATTCTGGGTGTTTGAATATCAATATCATAATCATTTTCGTGAATTTCTTATTGGTCGCATATGTAAATCACCTACCATGAATCATGATGTCCTAAAGTTTGATTTTGGTGTATTCCCCAAGTTTCAAAAGCTTACAAATGTGAATTCCGAGACCCTCCAATATTTGTATAATACACATAATATATCCATTTAAAAGAAAGCTTATCAATTTATAAAAAAAAAACAAGTACTTATACATGATACAATCTATGAGAATAGATAATAAGTTGTTCACAATCTCCTTTTAAATTATTTTCATAACTGAAAGTAACACAAAGTGGTGTACATTACAAGTGTATGTGTTTAGATGTTTTCCTGAATGAGATGTATCTTCTCTTATTATAATAATCACCCTCACCCTTGATTATTGTTTATATAACGCTTCAACATTAACAGATTAACTAATACTCATTTCCAACACATACGAGAGAATGCTTTCGATGCACGAAAAGCGTACTACCAGCAAAAGGGAAACAAACTCAAGTTTGTAGATATATAAAGTGAATGTAAACATCCATTCAGGCCTATTCAACTCAATCACTAAATAAAGAAAAATGATGTAGAAGCTTTCAATTCTTCTACCATCCATATATGCATCCATACTTCATGTAAGAGTAGAGCTTGGTCCATTTCCCCAACTACGAATAGTACACGTGTCGTTACCTCCCGATGGGCGTTCTTCGTTCCTCTTCGTCTCCCTGACCAAGCATACCCGGTCACAACTCTGTTGATCCTTGTTTCACTAATATCATGTGTAGTTGAGAGTGAGAGAGGCTTCATGAGTATCCTCATAATATGTATAGTAGGCTAATTCATTTGTATTCGACACAATCCCCATTTCAACTGCATAAGAAAACACTAAAGATCATAAACATATAGGGAGGGCAGCACAGTTGAGGCCATCAACAATCGAATGAACACGAATCATCACAAGCTAGGTACCTCGATTGCTTGGGTGTATGCATCACTAATACACATCAAGCACTACTATTCTTTACAACTCCACTTGAGGAAACTTCAGGAAATCCTTGAGAGCCACTAGGAATTTTGGCCAGTGGGTTCATGACAACCGCATGGCGACCTCGGAGAAGCCTTTCGCCATTTCCAAACACGGATGGGTTTCCAGCAGGTAATCGGGAAGTTGAAGAATGAGAAGATGTTTTTTCTCCATAGCTTTGAGCTCAAGAAGTCTGTACCCAGTAGCTTGCAGCACATAGCTCCTGCTGCACCACTCCGTGACATCCTTCCAGTTGAGACAGCTAGATCAAATGATATTCCGTCTAGAGCAAGCTCGAGACCATGTACACGTGCCTCGAGGGAATGCATTCCCTTCTGCGAGCTTCCAATAAATTGCTAGATTCCGTACAAGAATGAAGAGATGTCAAATTCATGGTTCATTGTATTAGGTATCATCACTGATAAGCAAGAAACTTTGTACTATTTAAACAAGGCAGCGATCAGAGCCAACAATTAAGATCACATAGTATACTTCAAGAAGAATTCTAGTTCTTTGCTAGGACATCTAAATTTAATCAGAAGATTCATTGCAGAATGGATCTATATATATCCTTTCACAAGAAACTTTCTACTACTTTAAACAAGTTAGAGATCAGAGCCAGCAATTAAAATCACATGATTTGAAGAATCAAGATGAATTATAATTCTTTGCTAGGAATTTTAAAATTTCATCACAAGATTTACTGCAGAAAATGGATCTATATATCTTTATGCAATTCAAGTGGGAGAATAAATAGGTGAATACCTGCAGCATGTCCAACAGATTGGATTGCTGGCTTTCAATCTGAAGAAGTTGCTTTCGTATCAGAGATAAGTCTTCACACTCTCTCTGGCTCCTACCGGCATCTCCCGTTTCATTACTAACAACAACACTGGTGTCACCACATGGAACAACACGAGAACTGCCTGTAAAGAAACCAAGCTTCTGCTTCCCATTGTTCTCCTTGAAAAGGACACGTTTAATCCCGACTTTCCAAATGAACTAGTTTTCCAAAACATGTTCTTCTTGATCATCGGAGGATTCCACACCACAACAACCAGCAGGAGTGACAACTTCAACTTTCAAGTCAGAGGGCTTCTTCGATCTAACTTCTGGAACATCCCTTGGCCGGTTTTCTTTGTATTAGAAATGGGAGGACTTCTTTTCCTTGCTGCTGAAGCTGGAGGGTTCTCTAGAGGGCTTCTTCTCCTTGCTTGAAGAGTATTAGACCCAACAGAGCAGGAGGTCCGGGAGATAGGAGGGTAACGACCATCACTCGCATTTTCTATACCCGAAAACAAAGAAATCAAGTAGATGTTACAGGTTTATACCAAGTAGATGTTACAGGTTTATACGTACTATCATATCCGATTAACGAACTTGGACAGAATCGAACATTGTAATTAAGACTATATCATGAACCAGCCTAAAGGCCCTAAACAAATATGCTGCAACGGAGATCAATAAACAAATTTAAATGGCGAATAGAAACAGATTTAGATCACGAAATAAAACAGAAAATGCAAAAGAATGCAAGGAAATGCAATCACGTGTCTTACGTTTAGACGATGCCTCAGATTGCGGCAGCGGTGAGAAATAATCTGGCAGATCTGGAATTTCCATCCAAGCTTCAATCGTCTGATTCATCGTCTCCCTCGCTGCTTTAACCTGATCAGATCAACCCACATTCATCATCATCATCACACTCACACCCACCTATCTTTCTATCTATCCAACCATTTCACGACATCACAACAAAGCAAATTCACTCAATTCAAATGCATAAAGTCCAAAATAACCGAAATTACCTCATCAAATTAACCATTGGGCATTGAAAGACGACAAATCAAACAAAATAAATTCACCTAAATGCCTATATGAGCCATACCTTATCAAATCTCTTGGCCTCAAAAGTCTTCAAGCACGATGCCTTAAACTCAGAAAGCGATTCCTTCTCGACGACGGCGATCTTCATCAACGCCTCCGCAACGGCCTTCCTCGCACCCCAATCCTCACTGCTTAAAAACTCCACCAAACAACTCAGCAAATTACTAACAGCTTTCTTCCCACTGCCGCGCAGCACTCCCTCTACCGACACCACACTCCCCCACCAGCGCCAATACCGCCGGCTTCGCCTTGAAACTATCGGATTTCGCCAGCTTCTCGATCCTCGGCAACAGTCTCCTCAAGCTACCGACATCTCGATTCCTCGATCCCTCGATCACCGCCGCTAGACACAATGCGGCACCGGTTTGAGCATTCGGATCCTGCTCGGTAAACAACGATTCGACGAAAGGCTTGATGATGGATGTGAATGGAGGAGAAGTGAGGTGAGACGAGAGGGAAAGCGATGCGGCGACGCAGGCGGAACGGACTGAGGAGTCGGGGTCGCGGAGGCGGCGGACGACGCCGGAGAGGACCTTGAAGAGGTAGGGAGAGAGCGAGTTTCCATGGTGCTCAGAGAGGACGGAGACGAGTTTGAGGCACTGGCGGCGAACGGGGGACTTGTCGGAGGAGTCGGTGGCGGAGACCGAGGAAATGAAAGAGGGGAGAGCATCTAAGGAGAGAGTCCTGGCGATGGCTTCCAGCTCCAACGCGGCCGCAGAGTGGGTGTCTCTGTCGGAGAGCTTGTGGAGGCACGTGAGCACTCGGTGCTTCAGGTCGCGTGCCTTTGCTTGCTTAGCAGAATTGGAAGCCGACATTCTCACGGAACTGCTTTGTTAGCTGGAAAATGTAAGTTGAGTAGAAAATTTAAGTTCTTCGTGGTGGCGGAGGCGCCGGCAGAATCTCCGGCGGCATGACGGTGGCTCCGCCGGTTGTGGTCCTTGTGGATGATGAGAGGTGGTTGAGTCGAAGATTTACTTTTTTCCTCTCCTTTGTGTTTATACACAGCGGTGGGGGTAGTATTGTAAATTCCGATAAGTATTTATAAAGAGAATTAACTATGGCTAACGGTGCCGTTTGGATGAATTCAAGCATCCTATTTCTTTCTCTAGAAGAAAATTTATGGTTGTACAGTATTTAATTTAAAACTAGGCACAAAAAATCAGAAATGACCAAATTTTATTATTATAATTTGATGGTGAGTCGGTATGGTGTACCGCACTTTTTCCCTCATGCCGTATACGGCCATCGAAAATAGCGGTATGGAGATTTTTTCATATCATATTTTACAATATACCGATATTCGATATATTGTTATTTGACATTGAAATTGATCAAATCGTATGCCTTATCGTTTGTTAATATATTGTACCAATTTTCGGTATACCATAAAATAAGGTATACCAAACATTTACAATATATCGAATCTCGAATCTTGGCGGTATAATAACATATCATGGTATACCGAATTTAAAAGGTACCCAAAATATTATTTATTTAAAAAAGCATCCATATATATTTAAATCTATATATATATATATATATATATATTACGTGTGTGAATATCATTTAATATAAATATACATAATATATATTTTATCTATAAATAAATAAATAGATATATAATATGTGTGGAATACTATTTATATTTTCATTTATAATTCTAATAATTTTCTTACATAATTATTCTTAGTTATTAATGTAACATATTAGATAATATATAAATTATTATAAACAATAATAAAATATAGAAATACTTAATATTATATAACAATAAATATACTGATGTTGACGGTTTGTATGGATCGGTATACCTCATTATGTGAAATTTCATATTGTTATCGTACTAAAAAATATCGGCATGGTATCATATATACATACCGAAAATTACTGTATATCAATAAAGTCGGTATTTTCGGTACGGTATGCAATTTTTGGTACGATATGCAGAGACGGAGCCAGAAATTTAGCTTAGGGAGTCCAAAAATTAGAAAAAAAAAATTAATATAATGGGGGAAAAAATAATATCAGGTCAAAAGTAAGAGGGACTTAATCCATTAACCTCTTACTTCAAGAATCTTATAAGCAAATAGCTCACCACTATACCGATAGCTAACATTATATCAAGTATTCCATCCTTTTTTTGTATATTTATCCATCCCTGATTATTTATCTGGAAGAAAAATGAATATTTTATGATAAAGAAATGAAAAGTATTAGGTGTAATTCTATAGGTTAAATGACCTCTACGATATATCGTGTCTAGATAAGTTTTATGCCGACGACGTAATTGAATTTATAAACTTGAACGGTGTCTTAACTCGGCATTTCATTTCATTTACACTCAAAATACAACACGCATGTGCATTATTAGGTACTCTAATTAAAACTGTATTTATGTAGTTATATTATACTGAAAAACACGCCATGCATTAATTAAAAATAGTATTAAAACAGAAAAGATTAAGGAAGTAGAAAAATGTCCCTTCATGAACATAATAAGAGTAGTTGATCTGCGATGTGGGGTCTAAGAAAATCATGAATTAGGTCAGCAATCTTGGAGAGTCGTTTCTACATCTTTCTTTAATTTAATGAGATTATAAATTTTACTATTTGTTCGTTTGCTAGTATTAGGGAATTAACCTCAAACTATACTATTTTAAACTCAAGTAAAGCATGACAAAGGGTATATCACAAACAATAATGATTATTTTGGTGGAATATGCTCGCACTAAAGTATGAAAAGTATATTACATCGATACTCAATGATGGATTTAAGGTGGTGTGTGTAGGGTATTGTTCCTAATTCGTGCAAAATTCCAAATATTATAAATAGTTTTAAAATTTTTATTATGTTGTCCAGCTCTTCTTCTTTCTCCCAAAATCATAATGTCAATAGTCAAATGAAACAGAAGTTTAACTATTTTTGTGAAAATATCATATCAAGAAATATTTATCATAATAATTATTTTGTCAAGTAAGATTGGTATCCATATGTTTCTCTCTCCTGATTTCCATTTTGTGATCAGATAGTTAGAAGCAGCGTATTCCTCAAATAAAGTGACAAATCTTTCAACAAAAAATATTCAATTAATTAAAATGGAAGAAAGATATTAGTTAATTAATCATGACATCGCCTTTTAAATAGTCTCAAAATCTAAATCTTAACTTTTTTTCATAATTAAAAACTAATGAAAATTCGAATTCACGATCTTTCAACTACTAATTTATCTCTATACATTTGACTATTTGAGTTCCTTTAAGAAATAAATCTTACAATAATGAGTGCTTGCTTGAGTTAGTTAGATCAGATTCTAATCAAATTCAATTTAAATCAACCTTAAGAAAATGATTAGAAATGATACTTTTAAATGAATCAGGAGACTTTGCAATAAGATAATTTGGAGCCACAAAGGAAGACAAGCGTAACAAGCCGGGGAGAATTGGCCGGATTGTTAAACATATTTAATTGTAAGGATTTATGACTATTAATTAAATGAAGAACTAAAGAGATAGATTGAAGAGAGAGGAGAGTTAGAGTTGGCCGAGAGAAAAGATAAAATTGAGAGAGAAGAATAATATAAGATTAACTTTCGATACCAACTTCGATAAGCGGTAGCGGATATATATAAGTATCCGACTAAGACCAAATTTAATTAAACCCTAGCAACTTAACCAAATATAACTAAAGGAATTAATAAGGAAACTAATACGAAAATAGATACTAATACGATACTACGGAATCGCGTAGCAAGCGAGGGTGTGACAATACTCCCCTCTTTAAAGAGTCTTGTCCCCAAGACTCGGATCTTTGACGAGGGAATCAAGCGATCGTACAATAAAGGGCGTCTTCTCCCTTTAATTTCTTGCGAGGTGGGCGAGCACTTGTCAACATGGATAGGGTTCCCATCAACCACGGCCATATTATGAGCGATGATGCTTGTGCGAGACTCCTCTGTTTTGAACACAATATAAGCATTGACACTATTTCCATTTTCATTGATTTGCTTCTTGATTATAGCGCCCTTCCTCGGAATTTTCCCATCGACAATAGGGACGGATAGAAACCTAACGGACTCAACTTCACCAAGCCCCGGCCAAACTCCTCGGTTTTCTCGGCTTGATGGTCGGAGCATCCTCTTACTCGGCGGGGGTTTCCTCAGCTTCCGGTTCTTTCACTACGGCTTCTTCGATTGCGAGACCAGTCGGAACCTCAAACACCTCGACCTCCGTCTCTTCGGCTGCCACGTCCTTCATCTTCTCGGGCTCGGCTTCAGGCGGGGGCGCTCCTCCTCTTGAGCTGCTTCTTCTATAATTTCCTTCTCGAGACTCGGATTGCTTCCTCGGGCGCTCTCACTTGCTTGGAAGTGGCGAATCTTTCACTTTCTCCTTTTCTTCAAGAGCGAGTTAATTCTTGAAGAATTTAGGTGGTGGGGAAAGGTATGATTCAAGAGGCTTACAATAAAGCGGTTGAATGGTTGGGAGTGGAGAAATTTGAGAATACCGGTCGCCGTTCGCAAATCGGCGAGCCTCCAGATCTACGAGTGCATCTATCAAACATTCTCCGCATTTCGTTGACACGAGAGCATTGGCTCGCTCGAACGCCACCGCCATCGATTGTTCGATTGCCGTCGGTTGACGATCCGACCATCCCGCTCTAATCGCCTTCGACGGAGTAGCCCGTAGTCGCAGGAGCGTTGCTCACGATATCATCTGTAACAAGCGGGGGATAATTCGGCCGGATTGTTAAACATATTTAATTGTAAGGATTTATGACTATTAATTAAATGAAGAACTAAAGAGATAGATTGAAGAGAGAGGAGAGTTAGAGTTGGCCGAGAGAAAAGATAATTGATTGAGAGAGGATTTGAGAGGACGTGAGTTAGAGAGAGGGGAGGAAGAGTTTAGAGAGAAGATTTCATTTCCTTCATTCCTTTTCCTCTTAACCTTATGCAAACATGTCTTTTATAGGCTACACATATTGCCATAAACATATTTAAATATAAAATATAATAATTAAGGAAAACATAATAATTAAGGAAGTGGATCCACACTCACACTTTCCCACTTTCCCGTTCAGTGGCCAGAAATTATTTCTGTCCGATGCCGATTTTATCTCTTGGAGATATCATTCCTTTTCGTACCCGTTCCTTCCAGAATGGGGTGTGACAATACTCCCCTCTTTATAGAGTCTTGTCCCCAAGACTCGATTCTTTGTCGGCACTAGGGCGGTAGCCGGCGGTGGGAGTGCGACTTCGTCGGGATTGCTTTGAAACCGGGCAACGAACGAAGCGGCGGTGGCGGAGTTGGAAGCCCCGGTGGAGCGTTTCAACGGCCGGGGCAACGGCGGGAGCTGCAACGAGATGGAGTTGCAGGCGGCGGAGTTGAGATCGGCGCATCGGCGGGTGCGGTTGAAGCGGCGTGCTGGGGTGGAGTTGAGACGAGCAGTTGCCCTGGTCTGCGAAGGTAATAATTAAATACTCGATTCATCTCTTTGACAAAGCGAGCATTTTCTTGCTCGAAGATCGCCGCAATCGATTGTTCGATCGCCGTCTGCCTGGGGAAAACCTATAGTCGCGGGAATGTTGCTCGATACCACTTTGTAACAACTTCGGTGATAATTCCTGGATTGTTAAACATAATTGTAAGGATTTATGACTATTAATTAAATGAAGAACTAAAGAGATAGATTGAAGAGAGAGGAGAGTTAGAGTTGGCCGAGAGAAAAGATAAAATTGAGAGAGAAGAATAATATAAGATTAACTTTCGATACCAACTCAATAAGCGGTAGCGGATATATATAAGTATCCGACTAAGACCTAATTTAATTAAACCACAGCAACTTAACCAAATATAACTAAAGGAATTAATAAGGAAACTAATACGAAAATAGATACTAATACGATACTACGGAATCGCGTAGCGAAACGGGGTGTGACAACAACATTCATGAAGAATTAATCCGCCTCCTAAACTGAACCTTAATTAGCACAAAACACAATATTGTACATTAATAAACTCCTATAGCATAATAATTGTTATGATCCTAACTTACCCATGACAAACTACTACTCGATTATTTAAATCTAAAACTATTTGAATGGATTAAAGCATTATGGTTCGGAATTATTGATCTACATTGCAGAGGAACAAAATTATTAATCTGAAATGGGGCAAGAAGGAGTTGGCATTAGGATGGAAATCCTCATCTTCTTAGAGATGATGCATTGGATTGAAATGGTAATTCTTTGATTTGTCATCTCACTGGGATGGGATGAGGATCGTACTCCGAACATTTCATTTTGCAACTGCATACTAAACAAATCACAAAAATAAATAAATAAATTAATCATATACGACGGATCTAACATATAATGAAATTTAAACTTTTACGACATACGTAGAAATTCAAGGCAATTAACACTAAAAAGACTCATAATTGCGAAAATTGAATGTGAAGGAGGACATTGTTGATTGATAATTTACAGGTCGTCGCAGTTAATGCCAAAATTACCGGTGTCAAGTAATAATATGAGCAAGGTGATTATGTAATGTAATTGCATAACATTATATTATTGGTTGCAATCATTGTGCTTGTTTTCCAGCTCAAAAAATTAAACCAACAGAAAGTCGTCCGGCTTATTCTTTTGCATCTTACGTTATTACCTTTCCATGATTATCAAGCATCAGAGTAATGTATGAAAAAAGGACATAGTATTCTACTAATATAATAAGTCAAAGGGTAGGCAAAAATATAGTAATAAACTAACATTCTAAATAATAATGATTGTAGATTTTCTTCATCATTTACTAAATACACATCGATCATGTCCCCTCATTTTATTACTATTGTAATTTGGTGCCTCTTCGTTTATCACGTTCACTCTTGGTGTAATTTAATAGTATCGTATGATTTCGGAAGTTCATAATTCTAAATACATATCAGTAAAAGAAAGGAAACAACACTAAATGTGTTTAATAATGATCATCGACAATAATTTAGAATATTATTGTAGCAACGAAATAAATATTAGTAGAACTTTAATTTTCCGCCACACGTAATTGAACCATCAACTTTATTGCTTAAGTTAGGCCTCATTATGAGTTTTTTACAAGTTATAATACCTCATTAAAATGGTTATTTAATAACCATCAATAATATTCATTTCTGGTAATTCGCATTACCATGAAATTTAGGTTAGATGCTGGTGATCATAATTCATAAGTTACCCGCAAACTTTTTTACAGAAATTCATAAATGTTATTTGAGATGTGGATTCGGTAAATTCATGCATGCAAATTTCATAGAAGATAAATGTAAATGACAAATTGGCATGAATGATCCTGAAATTATGCTAAGTTGGATGAATTTGTCCTTGATTTTTATTTTTTAGTTAATTGATCATTAAATTATATTAATTTGAATAAATTGAACCCCGTTAACCGTTACTCAACGAGAATTTTAAAATAATAATAAAATAATATAAATGACCAAAATTCGAAGTGTGACAAAGTACACAAAGACGATTGATATCCCTATCCAAATTATGTAATTCACCCGGAAAAAAAAAATTCACATAAATTTTGATATTTGCTTCCGCTCCCAAAATTTGCCACTTGAAAACAGTGATGAGATTTAAATAAGTGAAATTCGATTATAAAATAACTATATACCTTAACTGTTAGGTTATCTAATTAAAGCAACAAAACTTTTTCTACTACGAAAACCGTCAACACTATGCGAACTCTTACCATGGAATTAATAATCTGTAAACTGATTAGCTAAAAAGATTGAGCTTATAAGTACAAGAGGCAAGCAATTATCTTTTAAAAAAGTGTTCGTGTGTGTATTATATTTGATATTTATATTAATTTTATTTCCTAGAATTGAGAGCTAATAATTAGTCATGATTGAGTGGGAATGTGAAAAAAATAATTTGATAAATATTGCAACGGCGTGTCCTATATTATTATCCAAGTGGCATGGTATGAAATGGAGGTGTCTTTAGAGGATGTAGTGGTTTTGAAATGATTATATATAGTATGCCATTTGTGATGATGTATGCATTTTCTTTTTGTTGAAATTGATCAATTGCGACTATATATTAATTAATGTGAGCATGTATATAAAAATTAATACTAATATGTAGTATCAATGATATACGTAGATTCGTACTACTTTATTTATGTAGCTTGGAAAATGGATCATACTAAGAACCAATCTTAACCATAATAAAAAAATCAGAGCTAAATGTATCGTTTAAAATTATTTAATGCATATTCTTTATTTATTTTATTATGTAGATGTATATTTTATCTTATCGCTATGCATACTCCATCTCTTTGCATAAAATCTAAAATACATAAGCAACATGCAAAGTTAGATTTTAAACTCCAAAATTAGATCCGATCATCTATTGTTTGAATCAATAGATGAGATTGATTATTAGTTTCACATATTGATTGGTTCATATGTGAACCGAACCCATTAGACTAATAATTTCAAAAATGTAAATTGGAAAAGAAATATCATTAGATCACATAAGCTTAGGATAATAAGAAAAGATAAATATTAAACAATATCAATATGAAAGGCCCAAAAAAATGAAGAGCATAATTTCATGTTTCAATACAATAAATAAAAATACTACACGAGTAAATGTCGAAAAAAGGATTATTATTATTATTATTATTATTATTATTATTATTATTATTATTATTATTATTATTAGTAGGTGTCGGTTGTGTTGGGCCATTTAAGGTGGATAGTCGCAGTCAGTTAATATTATTATTATTATTATTATTAGTAGGTGTCGGTTGTGTTGGGCCATTTAAGGTGGATAGTCGCAGTCAGTTGTAACCTATTATACCAACCACTTTATTTCCCATGATTTTTAAGATCTATTTCCAGACGGAGCCTTCTTCCTGTGACAACTATGCAGTTTTGGGAATTGTCATTATGTTTTTTCTTTTATTACAAACAAGATATTGGATATGTATGTTTTCATTCCAACTCTATTTCATTTCTTAAGATCTATAACTGGAATAGTTTGCAATCATAATTTGATGTAGGCAAATTAGCGGAAAGACTTCAATATATTATTTGAGCATTAATTTAATATAAAATATTTAATTAGTAAAAATGCTCAAAACAAATATTCTAAAAAAAAGTTCTTAGTTGCATTCTCTTTATTATGTTGGTTGAATAGTGCGATCTTCTTTGATAGTTCTACTTTAATTATTGTATTAAATTTATTTTTAATAATCAAAGTAAGAAAGAAAAAAGGAAATGCCCTGAAGCTCAAGTTGAGTAAAGCTGTAAGTCTGTAATTATGCAGCAAAAAGGGAAAAAACATAGTATTAAAAAAAATGTTAAAGCTGAATATATTAAAAAGTACTAAATCAAAAGAAATATTACATATATGTATATATGGTACAAGTGATTTATTGTTGGATACCATTATACACTAGAGAAATTTACTAAGTACGTACGATCAGGTAATAACTCCAATTTTCTTCTCATAAAGAAAATGTATATATACTTTATATAATTAGAATTTAGTTTTAATCTAATCAAATCTAAAACATGAAATTTAAGTTAATATATTTCTAATACTTATATTATATAAACATGTAAATTTTGGAAGAAAAGACAAAGTTTACTAATATACTTCATTCCTACTCATTATTTATGTCTCATTTCTTACTTTCGTTTGTCCAGCTATTTATATCGCATTCCAAAAGTCTACGTAAATGAATAATCCATAATAGTCTAAATAAATAAACCCCACCATTTTCCACCGATATTTTATAGCTTTCCATAACCCGTGTTGGTCCCAGAGTGAGTTCGGGTGTAGAGGGGGGTGAATACTCTGAATCCAAATTTCTCTACTTGAACACGAACGGTCCTATTCGGGGAAGATGCCGTGCGAAATGATTCGGCCGAGACCGGACAAGCAGTTACGAATCGTGTTAAAGGCTAAAGGTCGACTCGGTGAGATACGCTAGCGGACCAGGTCGAGTCGGTATCGATCGGCAAAGAGTTCGGTGCGCGGAATAGTGTAGGCCCAGAATCGGTTTTTATGAGAAAGCGTTTTAAGTCTCGAGATCGGTAGATAAGAAGTTCGATATGCTTGAGACGGTTAATTGATTTTAAATACGATGTTCGGTATGCACGGTAAAATCAATGTAACGGTAAAAAGAACGTAAGTAAGCGACACGAGAGATTTTTTAAAGTGGTTCGGATATCAACAATCCTACGTCCCATTTGTCCAGATAGATCGGGAGGCTATTTATTATCTTGAGTTAGTCTCGGTCGGCTTGTCGCGGGACAAAGCCGTGGCTTGGGGATTATCTTGAGCAAGTCCCAGGTTACACTTCTATCAAACTTAAAGTGTTTGACAAACTTCTCCAACGGTGAAGGAGTCCTTTCTGATAAGGATTGGGTTCAAGGTGAACTCCTTCGTCTAAGCTATGGATATATCGGTTGAGCTTAGGGTTAGAGGGATGGGAACAAGAATGTAGCTTCTAGAGCGACGAGCAGTGAGGTTTAGCTATAAGTTCGTGTCGCGTCGCTTGGATACTAGATGCTTTGTTGACGGTTCGGCTTGGTTCCCTTATGAGCTTAAAAGGTAGTCTTTCGCGGAGATAACTCTTTTGATTCTTGCGGAAGACTTAGGCTTTTGGAATTCGCTCGTTTGAATGTTCGTGTGTGTGTTCGTTTCTTTGTTAGCTCGTGAACTCTCCCTTCAAATCTTGAATGATCCTCTTATTTATAGAGAAGAGATTGAGAAAAAAATCCGTTGGAGACGATCTTCTTCTCTCTCTCTCTTTTTGGTAGCAAACGGCTCTTTTGGCGTAGGTAACGGTGTCTTTTCCTCCTTTTTAGGAAAGTGTTGACTTGCGACTTTAGTAGGTAGGATGACACGTGTATGTTTGTCGTTTGTCGAGGCGGATAGAGCGGTTGAGACGGCACCACGGACTTCGAGACAAGTGGAAGTGACTTCTCTCATCCTCGTATATGGCAATGCTTGATTGTCTTTCAAAAGATTCGACAGTCCAAAACTATCTGCCGGTAGATAGATAGCAGTGAGATAAGTCTGCGAAGATCTGCCTCTCGAGTCCGGTGAACTACTCTGCTTGAGTTCGGTTCGTGACTCTCTCGATATCTTTGCTCTGTTTGAGTCCGGTATCATTGAGTCTTCTGCTGTGCTTTGAGGCGAATAAGCTGCGAACGCCTTGACCGGAGCGGATTGTCTGCTGAGTGCGAAACCTCGAGAGACAAACAACATATACAACGGAATGGTTCACCCGATCGGATAGGGTTTTGGGATCTTCAAATCTTCTCGGCGAGTTCGAGATACATGAAGTGCTGAGCTTGGTTTAGTATAGAAGATAGAATCATTTCCCATTTGAGTGAAAGCTTGTCTTGAGGATAGAATCATCACTGACAATTTCCCCCCTATTTGATGATGCCAAAACCTATCATCTATGCTAACACTAAGCAGAGACGAGAAACACGTCTCCTTACAATTTTACAAGTAAGATGCGAGGAGATGTTCCATTGGTTCCAGACTATTGAAAAATAGGGCAAAAATAATTTCCCCATTACATAGAAGCAATACTAGCGAGAATCTAACAAAGCGATAAGGCGAAAAGTAATAAAGAAAGTGAGTGTGTGTCGGTAATCACTTTAGTGATTACGAGTGTTAAAGCGTAAGACAAACACGGCTATTTAGACAACAAGTTGTTGTCGAGCGAAAAGAAGATTTGTATATATAAGAGTGATTCGAGTTTAGTACATTACAAATCTTGCTAGGCTATGAAGAGAGAATCCTAAGGCTATGGGCGCCTAAGCTGCTTGAATCCGGTCCATGAATCCTTGCGATTGTGTCTCGAGCGGTGGCACACCATACATTCGGTACGTGGTCTTTCTCGGCTTCAAGTATTCCTGAAGTCGGTGGGTTATCATCTTGTAAGAATCTTTGATCGGCGGCGTCCTTCACTTGACTTGATAGTCGCGACATGAATTGAGTCATCCATTCTTCTTGGAGGTGGAATGATTACAGGGTCAAGGAATACGAATCTCTTTCCCTTACGAAATGGCATTATACAAGTGGATGTAGAGATCCGCTTGATAAGCATCATCCGTTCGGCATAAGCTTGACTCTGAGACATGTTGGCGGAATCTCCGAAATAATAGCGTTTGATGAACTCGATCTTGAATTTTCCCATCTCCGAGTGAATTGAGCCGGCATCCACTCGTCTGTTCTCGGCCATCTATGAGATTTCGGATCGGTGGCCTTCTTTACGAACTTCTGTAGCGATAGGGAATGTCGGCTTTAGCGGGAGTTACGTGCTGGCTTCTTCCTCGATACGCTTCCTTAGAGCTTCCGGATCGGCTAAGTGGATTCTATTTCTCGTAGCCTCGTCAGTCTCGCCTCTTCGCCTCATATAAGTACTGTCCATCACGGGCGAAATATGGCTTCGATCTCATCATCTAGCTCTTTAGGTTTTTACGGGAGGCATCTTACGAGTCGGCGGGGGTACTTGATTTTTCTTTCAATGTACCACGCTTCTCGGTACTCTGCTTCGCTTACGCTCCTTCTCCTTTTCCCTGTCCTCATCGTCTTCGATCTGAGCTTCCTTGGAGGTAGCTTTGGCGGGCTTTCTTCCTCCTGCGCTTGGAGCTTTAGATTTTGTTTTCACGGGGCTTAGGCTTAGGCTTGTTTGCGGCTTACGCCTCGGCCAATCTCCCTTGCCGACTTTTTCATCGGCGGTCAATCGAGCCTCCTCTTCGGTGAGATGTATCGTTTCGTTTTCCCTTCTTTGGAGGGGTCGGGAGTTTCGGTATCTTTTTGCCTTTGCCACTGAACGGGTGGAGGGAGAGGTGTTTCCTCTTCATCCGAATCTTCGGCGGCCTCCTCGGCATACTCTGCGACTTCCTTAATGATATCGGTGGGAGTCAAGTCGCATGAAGCGGCTTGGGTTCTCGAGCCGCTTGGGCCGGTCTCGGTTGTGCTCGCAGGTTGGGACACCACAGGCCTCACCCATTTGATCACGAGTCTTCTTACGAGTTCTTTGTACCACTTAGATTTTTCGGTTTTGGTGGGGGTCGGCTTCTCGGTACTCTTCTTTCGGTACTCTCCTCTTTTCTTTCCTTCTCTTTTCCTTCCCCCTTTTTGGCATCATCAATTGCGGCCGGGGTTGGGATGAGTCTTGACCTTTCCGGACTTTTGTAAGAGGTTGACGGATCATCAAGACGATCATTGATCTTAGTCGAGCCTCATGCGGCTCGTTCCTCTCGGTTGCAAGATCTACCTTATGCTGGCTGGTGTGAGAGGTCGTAGCTTCCTTGAACTCTTTCGGCTTGTCGAGAGATCTTATCTTCCACGACCAAGCTGAATGTTGTCTAATCCGATCTCGGTGGCTCGGGCTTGTTCGGCGAAGGACTCGGAGAATGAGTAGACAAAGATGCCTTGAACTTCTGCAAGAAGCTTAGCTTGTCCCTGGAAGATCTCAGGTGATCATCCAAATTTCGTCTGGCTGTTGAGCCGGGGCTTGAGTGACAATGGCGAGAGACATTAGGGGTGGCTGATTGGGACATAGAGGATTTCGGCCCACTGAAGCTCGGTAGCGGTGGCTTCGGCGGTCTTCTTCCACACGTTGTGGGCTTGCCTTGGCGAGGGCACGGTTCTAAGTGCCTTGGCTTTTAATAGCCCTCGCCACATACTTGGAACGTCGGCGATGCGGGTGGGCGCTACCTCGAATGCGGACTCCAACAAGAGTGGCGGGCTCTGTGGATCTTTGAGGTACCGGTAGTCGACTTCGCGAGTCCAAGAGATGCGAGCGGATGCTTGAGCTTCTTCGGTATGTTTATCCTTGTCAGGGGATTTCCCTCATCGAGGCTTTCCGGGGCACGAATCATTTGGGGTGGGTCGTCGTGGTCGACCCGTACGAGGGTCTTGGGCTCGAGGCGAGTTGTCGATCATGTACCATTGCCGGCATTGCGGCCACTCAAATTTTCCATTGGTGAGGTCTTCGGGCTACGAATAGCTTTATTTGTTCCCTCGATCTTAGTTCTTCTTCATGAAGGCTGGCGGCGGGAAAAGTGGAGAACTAGGCGTTGTAGAAGCGAGGCCACTCTGATGTCGCGGCAATATGTGGAGTCTTGCTGATTTGGCAATAAGCATCGGATCGGGAGTAGTCGGCAAGCTCGGGAATCGGTTGAAGAATTTCTCGGGATGCTCTGGATAGAATCGCGGCGCTTCCATCTGATTGTTTCTTCTTCGGGCGCCGTCTCGGATTCCAAGTCGATTGGAGACGTCGATGTTCGGCGGGTGGCATACTGGTGAGTGGAGGAGGCGTGAGGGGATGTCTAGGCGTTGAATTTCTTCACTTTGTGAGCTTCGGTAGCCTCCCACTTGTTCCATCTCTATTGGTTCTTCGGTGGAGACTCCCTTCTCCGGCTGATTGAGTCTTCTCGAGAAGACTACGGCTCATCTATTAGCCGCAAAGGCTGAATAGGTTCTTTGAGTAGCCCGTTCGGCCGGGAGTTTCGGGAGATACCTCGGATTCGGCGGAGCACGTGCGGGATGGCTTTCTTCGGTTTCTTAGCTTGATTGCCTTAGATTTTTTTCTTTGGAGGTGTTCTCTTCTTTGAAGGTGCGGCTCTGCGAGGCTTAGTCTGTTGAGCTTGGGGACGACCACTATCTGTCGAAGGGCGGCGGGCCCCGGTTGTGGAAGAGCACCTTTTTCACATTGAAGTATTCTTTATCATCAAAGGTGACTTGATCGAGCCACGGTGGTCTTCAATCATTGCGAGAGCTTCGGCCCGTAGTGGTAATTTCCCCTTCGCGCTCGGGATGCGTGTTGACTTGTCAAACTTGGCCGCTTGGATCATGAATTCTCGGATGAAGAAATCTGTCCGGTTGATCTTAGCGCCATCGTATATCGCCATCATTAATTGGATCTTAGGTCGGGAGACCCGATCGAATGAGCCCGGCTTGGCTTGTCGGCGGTGAGTGAGATGATGAGCCAAGGCTCCGTATTGTGGTAGCATGGCGTTCTTGGGAAAAGCGGCTACGAAGGTTGTTGGCTTTCCGCGAGAATATGGATAGGTACTCGTCTGCGAGTCGTCATTGTAGCCTACGGTGCTGATTCCTTCGGATGGCAAGTCAAAGTTGTTCTTCGGTGCTTCCTTGATAGATATACGTTTTGGCGGTAGGGAGCATTGTTGATGGAGTAAGTTCGATCCTCCCAATGATGTCTCCGGAGATGGAGTCGGGTTGAGGTATATCTCGACCACTGTCGAGGAAGGAAGAACGTTGGCTTCCTCGAAAGAAACTTCTCAGGGCCAGGACTCCCTTAGAGATGCGAAGATCTCATCCCATGTAGTCCCAGGTGGCACGCGTCGAATTCCATGGTGGTTCGCACCGGACACGGCCTTTTTGAAGAATGTCCTCCATGTTCGGAGGGGCATCGGCGGTTATGTTCGCCGTAGTACACATTACATAAGAATCTTATCGATGTCGAGTTTTAGATACAACGGTTTATATATATTGATCTTGAAGAAACAGAAGAATACGATAACGAGTTCTAATAAGCATACCAATAAAATCGAGATAAGATATGAAGATGAAGTTGTAAGTAAGGATTGCTTTTGCAAATCTCGGATTTTTCGGACTTGAAAGATTTGAAGTATGCTAATGGCGGTTTGAGAAGATATGATCAAATATATATATCAAGCGTGAAGATGAGCAGTTATTTGATCAAAGGTTGAGTTTAAGCTGCTTTATAGAATGGACGGTCAAGATTAGAAGATATATTATAGGTAATGATCGCATATGCCACCTAAGTCAAAGCCGGTTGTAAAAATAGCCTAAGTAGTAGCTTGTGAAAAGACATGCATTAAATACGCGCGAGTTCGGCAAGCTTATGTATGGAATGTCGTGCATTAAATGATATTCGTTAATAATAAAGACAAACCAAGAGATATTAATATCATGCTGAATCTTTGCCATAAATGCAAGATACTTTGTTATATAAATTACTACGAGTAGAGATACGCAAACATGTCGGTGAACATAGTAGTCGGTGATACCTCGTGTAGATGGTTTACGAATCTCTATGTGCGGATACATTCGATGCGAGAGTGAACATTCCCCTCTCTGCGAAATGGTCCTCTCCTGAAACCTTCTTCTTGGCCCGGGGTCGGTGGGGTCCAACAGAACCTAGCTCTCTGAAAGTTCTCGAATGCGGATTCGGCTAGAGGCTTAGTCGGTATGTCGGCCGTTGCTTGTCGGTATGGATCTTTTCCATCACGATATCCTTCTTTTCGACATGGTCGCGAATGAAGTGATGTCGATGTCCACGTGCTTGCATCTCGTGTGTAGTACGGGATTACGAGTGATTGCGATGTGCTTGGTACTATCGCGAGAAGATCGGCACTTCATTACGAATGACGTCGTAGTCTCTCATTCTTTGTCTCGGCCCAAAGGATTTGGGCGCAACAACTTCCGGCGGCCATGTATTCGGCTTCGGTAGTCGGCGTAGCTGCGAGTGTTGTTTCTTTGAAAACCATGAGATTAGCTTGCTCCCAAGGCCCGACATGTTCACGAAGTTGATTTTCGGTCGATTCTACATCTGCGTAGTCGGCATCGAGAATAGCCGGTTAGTTGATATTATCATCAGTGGATACCATAAACCCGTGTCGGGTGTTCCTCGGAGATAGCGGAGAATCTTCTTTGCTGAGTCCATATGGCTCGCGCCGGATTCGCTTCGAAATCGAGCACGAGACACCTCAGACATAAGTTATGTCGGGACGAGTAGCTATTAAATATAATAATGAACCAATTATAGCACGATATTCGGTTTGGTCTCACGATACTCCCTCTTTATCAAGATCTATCTTCATATTCGTATTCATCGGGATCTTGATAGATTTGCGGATGTGCGGCGAATCTTTTGATGAGGTCTCGAGTGTATTTGCCTTGGTTGATGAGCGTTCCCTTTTGATTACTTGACTTGAAAACCAAGGAAGTAGTTCATTTCTCCCATCATTGACATCTCGAACTTATCCTTCATCATCTTTTCAAATTGTTGACACATGATGACATTCTTTGATCCGAATATGATGTCATCCGCGTAGATCTGCACAAGTAATAAGTCTTCTTCCGGTCGAATCTTTGAATAGAGTGCGGTCCTCGTGCCTTTACGAAAACCTTTACGAAGAAGAAACTCGAGACGGGGTATCGTACCAAGCCACGGGTGCTTGTTTTAACCCATACTGAGCCTTTACGAGTCATATACTTGATGTCCTCTTTGAAAGCCGGGCGGTTGTTCCACGTAGACTTCTTCTTTCGGCACGCCCGTTCGGGAACGCGAGACTTCACATCCATTTGATAAACTACGAATCTTTGATGTGTTGCGTGGGCTAGGAATAGTCTAATTGCCTCCAATCTTGCAAGCTGGGGCGAAAGTTTCATCGAAATCTATTCCTTGACTGACGGTAGCCTTTAGCCACGAGCCTTGCTTTGTTCCTTACTATAACGTTGTTTTCATCTCGCTTGTTTTTGAAGACCCATTTGGTTCCAATGACATGTTGATGTTGGGGTGCCTACACAAGCTCCCACACCATTTCTCGTAAGGCGATTCGGCTCCTCTGCGTAGCTATGATCCGATCGGCATCCTTTAATGCATCATCAATGGTGCGAGGCTCTTCGATAGACAAGAAGCGGGGAAAATAATGCGCTTTCTCCTTTACGAGAATGCTGGATCTTGTCTTGACATTAGTCGAGGATCTCCAATGATTAGATCGGCGGTGTGAGCATCGAGCCACGATCTACGAAGTTTCAACTCTTCATCGAAATTTGTTCAACACGGATAGTAGGTGAGTTAGGCATTTCGGTTGTACTATTGCGAGATTGAAGAATTTCGGTGATAGGTATGGTCTGCTTTGAGTCGCCGGGGTTCGGGGGCATTCGGCTCGGGAACATTACTAGATGTTCCCCCACGAGTTGTTATTCTCGTGTAGTGGTCTCGGTTACCTCTTGGGTTTCTTCATCGACTTGAGTTACACAGGATTGATTACGTTCGGGAGAATCAATGCTGCTCGACTACTTGCTCTGCGGGTTGAGATTGATAGATTTGTCTTGGGTTTCTTCGTGCGAATCATCATCCCAACATAGCTGGATCTTTTCGGGTTTGTCCTTTAAGCTTAGATCCACGTAGGCTGTCTACTGATGTCCTCGGATTCGGAATTTGAGTTATTGCTCCTGTCTTGATAGCAAACTCGTTAAAAACAACATGAGGGCTTTCCTCCACGCAAAGAGTCCGATAGTTGAATACTCAAAGCTTTCTTGACCGAGAGTATCCTAAGAATACTCCCCGATCGACTTGCTATCAAAAGTCTTGGTTGATCTTTCCCATTATTGTGGATAAAGCATGAACAACCAAAGATATGGAAATAAGATAGAGAACGCTTCTGCCGTTCCATAGTTCATATGGTGTCCTCTTATCTTTGCTTTGTCGGTAGAGATATATTACGAGTGTAACACGCATGGTATCCGTTGTACACCCCCGAGAATTTGGATGGGAGTCTCGAATGCAGCGAGTAGAGTTCTAGGCTGCTTCTTTGAGAGTTACGTTCTTTCGTTCGGCAACTCCATTTCTTTGAGGTGTGCGGGCGGCCGATGTCTCATGCTCTATTCCTTACGCCCGCGAGGCTCCTCTACCATGGAATTAAGGAACTCGGTTCCTGCGTGCGAACGTATTTTTCGATCTTGGTGTTCTTCTCGACACTTGAGCCTTTTCGAGCGTTGGTAACTTCTGTTTTGGCGTCGGACTTGTTGGCAATGAATATGACCCGTGTGTAGCGCGAGTAGTCATCTATGACCACTAATGCATATTTCATGCCTCGATGCGTCATTCGGGAAGGGCCGGGCTGAACAAATCCGTATGTAGCAGTTGAAGGATTCCATCGGTGGAAGGAGATGGAAGCTGTTGGATTTTGATTCTTTGTTTGCTTTCCCTTCGGACATGCTTCACACCCGAGTGTCTTTGCTTGAATATTTCATTCGGCGGTCCCCTTGCTTCAGAGTGTCTCTTGCTAGTTTGTTGAGCGTCTTGAAGTTGAGATGGCTGAGTCTTCTATGCCATAGCCACCCCGTTCGATTATCATTCTTTGCCAAGCAGAGACAAGCTTCGAGTTCGGTGAGTTCCGATCGGCAACATATATGTTCTTTACTGCGCGAACTCGATAACCTTGTTTTCCTGTAGATTTATCAATAACATCACGAAACCGGCGTCAAATACCACTCTATTTGAGTTATCACAAAATTGACTAACGAGAGAGAAGGTTATCTTTGAAGTCCTTCAACATATGATACTCTTGGAACTTTGGCGAGTTCAATCTTTGAGTGTTCCATATCCTCTAGTATAGCCTTTTGCATTGTCTCCAGAACTTCAGTGCAGGTCCTTCTTCGGTGATATAATTCTTGATGAGCTCCTTTGGTATGTCATATGTCTTGAGCATCCATTGTCCACATACCGTAGGTCTCTGCGTCTTCCCCAAAGCGAATTATATTCAAGTACCCTTTATTTTTGATTTTGGGTCCTTAAGTGTTAGTTTTAATAACCCAATGATCGTCTAACAACCACAGGTGGTTTCGGACATCTTCTTTCCACTTTAGAGTCGACATATCGACCCTTTGGGTGGTCGCGGTGACTTCGAGGCTTCGAGGTTCGGGAGTCCTAATCTTACGGTGGTGGATTGCCGACCTTTGCCTTACGTGCGGCTTTACTGTTTCCTTTCGACTTTTGGATCCTCTTCGAATATAGGTTCATAATAATATGACCCATGCTGAGTTGGATGTGTCGGTTTTGGAGGTCCCATCTTGATCGGCCAATTTTGATTTGTTGGTTCCCCCTTGGTGAGCAGGGTACTTTGGCTTTGATCTTGTTGTCGAAATCTTTGCTTGAGTAGGATGAGGTGTTTTCATCTTTTGTTTGTTCTTTGCGAGGGGTTCGGTATATCGGCATTGCTTTGGTCTTTCCTCGAACAAACCTATCGGCAAGCCGTCGCTTCGAGTGTCTTGGGCGGGACGAGGAAGCTCCTGGCTGAATCCAAGTCCTTCCTTGCAGTGCTTTGGCTTGTTGCTTGCTAGCATAGCCTCAATTTCTTTTCGGCGCCCATGTACCTCTCGGTCATCGGGTTCCTCCGGACATCATCACTTTTCTTGATGCATCATGTTCGGTGCGAAGTCACGGCAGTTTTGCTTGACGGACTTCGGTTCAGTATCTTTACGAGTCGAGTCGTTGAGTCAAAGCGAAATCCGATCTTCTTGATGCTTTGAGACTTGGCCATCGAGAGAGTTTATCTCCTCCACGAGTCTCACCACAAGTCCTTCGGCCTCGGTAGTAACTGACTCTCTTGAGAAAGTCTCGATTCTCCACTTTCGGGGTATCCAACTCTCGAAGAGTCTTCTTGAGCTGTGAGACTCATTTGAATTTGTTCATCTAGTAGATCTTCATATGCGGTTGTGATGTCCAAATTCCCATGCTGCACGCTTTGAGGCGATGTCGTGTGTGCGGTGTGAAGAGGAGTTGGCTGGTTCATGAGAATTTACCTCATCCTCTTCGCACGCCATCATGCGCATTTCGGTACATTCATACGCTTCATGCTCTCAAGGCCGTGAAGGCTGCTTCATCGTCGAGATGAATCCATAAAGTCGACCTCTTACGGTCGTACGAGATTTCGCCGACTATGTAGGATTGTCTTTTACGGGCGAATTTCTCTCTCCTTGCCTTACGTCTTTGCGCGTTCGGCACTGCGAGCTCGGGACAATCATATTGATAATGTCCGGCTTTTTTGCAATTGTAGCAAGTGATGATTTTTTTCTTCTTTGGTTGCACTATCCCTTGAGGGTCTTTGAGTCGTCTTTCTTTTCGCATTCGGAAGATTGTGAGTCGGGAGAGCGTTTTGGTGTATATTCGACTTACCTTTTGTGTCTCGGTACGCTTTAGTCGGCCTTCTACGCCTCTCTTTCTCCTTCGATACTTTACGGACGGCGCATGCCTACAGCGAGACTTCCTTCTTGTAGATCATTGAGTGAAGGCTCGGTCTTACTCGTCGTCTTGCTCGTCACGGGAGATCTTTGTCTTGTTGTTGCTTTGAAAGCATGGTCGATCTTTGTGTCGGCTTCGGCTCTCGGCTTTCTTTGAGGTCTCTCAAACTCAAACTCCTGCACTTTGTAATTACGAAAAGATATGGTCGGGAGAGACAACATCTAAATCGAGAATGTCGCAATGAGTAGCAAAAGGTGTCCGGTGTCCGTCCGGCGGTGCCCTCGGTATCTTTAGATTCATTTCTCGGTTCTTGAATGTCTTTCCCGGACCCGTTGATTGAGTTCATCAGTTGGTAAATCGGCGTTCGGATCTTCGATTTTGTCGCGGTATGAGAGACAAGCTTTCCGGCTTTTGGAGTTCTAGCGCTAGTTTATTCGCTTTAATCTTCGAGTCCCTCGACTCGGTAAGCGCTAGAGCATCCCGAGGTTCTTTAGCGGTTTTGCATTCACGAACCTTGCGAAGATAAGAATCGCTAAGAGTGGTTAGTATGGCATTCAGGCGACTCGGTCTAGATTGTGAAGCTTCTTCTCTTCGAGGAGTGAAGAGACTTACGTCTTTAGGGATCTTCTTCCCAGTCCACCATTCCTCCTCCTTCGGCTTGAGTTACAACACTATCGATCATGAGGAGCGATAGGTCCGTCTTCAAGCACTTCGATCATCTTGTCGTGGAGGGATGTCGGATGTGCTTCCATTCGACTCGCCGCACTCCATAATTCTCCACCGAGAACATGGGTACCATTCTTATACCCGACATATCAGCCATGAAGAATAATGATATGAATGTAGAGTGATATGCGGTGAAAAACGTTTTCCTTCGGATCCGTTCGAATAGACCGGTCTCAAAGTGACAAGAGTCTTAAGGAACTCACGTTACGATACCAATTGTTGGTCAGAGAGTGAGTTCGGAGTGTAGAGGGGGGGTGAATACACTCTGAATCCAAATTTCTCTACTTCGAACACGAACGGTCCTATTCGGGAAGATGCCGTACTAAAATGATTGACGGAGACAGGACAATTGTTGCAATCGTGTTAAAGGCTAAAGGTCGACTTCGGTGAGATGCGCTAGCCGACTAGGTCGAATTCGGTATCGATCGGCAAGAGTTCGGTGCGCGGAATAGTGTAGGCCCAAATCGGTTTTTTATGAGAAAACGTTTTAAGTCTCAGATCAGTAGATAAGAAGTTCAGTATACTGAGACAGTTAATTGATTTTAAATACGATGTTCACTATGCACAGTAAAATCAATGTAACAGTAAAAGAACGTAAGTAAACGACACAAAGATTTTTAAAGTGGTTCGGATATCAACAATCCTACGTCCACTATCCCGATAGATCGGGAGGCTATTTATTATGCTTGAGTTAGTCTCGGTCGGCTTGTGCGCGGGACAAAGCCGTGGCTTGGGGATTATCTTGGCAAGTCCCGGTTTACACTTCTATCAAACTTAAAGTGTTTGACAAACTTCTCCAACAGTGAAGGAGTCCTTATACAATAAGGATTGGGTTCAAAGGTGAACTCCTTCGTCTAAGCTATGGATATATCGGTTGAGCTTAGGGTTAGAGGGATGGGAACAAGAATGTAGCTTCTAGAGCGACGAACAGCTGAGGTTTAGCTATAAGTTCGTGTCACGTCGCTTGGATACTAGATGCTTTGTTGACGGTTCAGCTTGGTTCCCTTATGAGCTTAAAGGTAGTCTTTCGCCGGAGATAACTCTTTCGATTCTTGCGGAAGACTTAGGCTTTTGGAATTCGCTCGTTTGAATGTTCGTGTGTGTGTTCGTTTCTTTGTTAGCTCGTGAACTCTCCCTTCAAATCTTGAATGATCCCTCTATTTATAGAGAAGAGATTGAGAAAGATCCGTTGGAGACGATCTTCTCTCTCTCTCTCTTTTTTGGTAGCAAACGGCTCTTTTTGGCGTAGGTAACGGTGTCTTTTTTCCTCCTTTTTAGGAAAGTGTTGACTTGCGGCTTTAGTAGGTAGGATGACACGTGTATGTTTGTCATTTGTCGAGGCGGATAGAGCGGTTGAGACGGCCACGGACTTCGAGACAAGGCGGGCGACTTCTCTCATCCTCGTATATGACAATGCCGATTGTCTTTCAAAAGATTCGATAGTCCCGAAGACTATCTGCCCGTCTTGAGTCGACCTTGTATTTAGTAGATAGGCAGTGAGATAAGTCTGCGAAGATCGGCTACGAGTCCGGTGAACTACTCTGCTGAGTTCGGTTCGGCGACTCTCTCGATATCTTTGCTCTGTCGAGTCCGGTATCATCGAGTCTTCTACAGCGTCTTGAGGCAAATAAGCTGCGAGCGCCTTGACCGGAGCGAGTGTCTCGCGAGTGCGAAACCTCGAGAGACAAACAACATATACAACGGAATGGTTCACCATCGAGATAGGGTTTTGGGATCTTCAAATCTTCTCAACGAGTTCGAGTACATAGGCTGCGAGCTTGGTTCGGTATAGAAGATAGAATCATTTCCCAGAGTGAAAGCAGATCTTGAGGATAGAATCATCACCCAACAACCCGTCTTAATTTTCGTATTAAGTCTTTATGGGACATAAATATTGGGACGGAGATAGTATATATTGAGCGCAATACACATTGGAAGTAACATTGTAGCGTTGTATTCTATACACCAAAATTCGAAGAAAAATTGCTCAAAGAAATGCCGACACGATCAATTTTAGGATTTTGGTACTTGTAGGTAGACCTAAATTCAAATCCAATATATTGGGTAGCTAAATTGTCATACTCATACTTAAAATTGGGAGTGTGTTGCGCACAAACATTATTAGTATACCATTATGAAAATTTGATGCTAGGAGAGGTTTATAATCGATCCTTCCGCCTCAAAATATTCAAATTACTGTTTAAATTTTAGAGTTTAGAAATCTCAACTAGAATAAAATTATAAAAAACATATAACGATTGTGAATTTCAATCGTTACAAAAAGTAGTAGATAGTAATATGACTTGGTGAATTTCTCGATAATCTAATATCAACTTCGGAATAATATCAACTTGTTACTAGAAAATTGGAAAAAAATATTTAACTATATATTGCTCAATAATATTTACTATTGATATTACATTTTGCTTTAAGTTCTACCTAAATGAAAAAATATACAATTATTTCTCTATCAAAAAATCTTTTATTATAAGTTGACTCTCACTTAAGTAAGAGATAAATAAATTGCATGATGGGTTTTAACCTAGATAGAATTTGATGTTCCACAATTATACTCCCTTTCATGTCACTTCCACAAAATATTTGACATATGAAATATATTTTAATTAAATAATCAAACCAAAATCAATTATGATGGCCCATATCAACATCTTATAAAGTATGACATACAAGATAGTATAATGTGTGACACACACGTCTTTATGGTTTTCACCGAGTTATGACATCCATTTAATTATATTATAATAAAATAATATTTCATCCGTCCCACTTTAGAAATTACACGTTTTACTTATGGGGGCGTCCTAATATAAATGACACATTTCAGAAATGATAAAAATTGTATGTCTTGCATTTAATTATTAAAAAGCCAAACAATGTATACACTTATAAAATATCACTTTTCTTGATTTACGCCCAAAAGAATTGTATTATTTCTATTGGGATGGAGGGGTGCTTTTATCATATATGATATATGTGCAATTATACTATAGCAAGAACTAGATAGAGCTTCCAGTATCATTTTTGGAAAACATTTCACTTAAAACCCAATAAAACAGATTGATTGAGTACTTTCACCAAATTGTAAATTGATGTTAATATGTCATTTTCTTCATCTAGCAATAAGATACATTTCCATTTATCCATGTTTATAAATGAGAATATAGCTAATATTAGACATCTCACTCAAGAAATACTTGAAGTAAAAGATATGAAAATCTTTCTAGAAAAAGATAAGAAAGGGAAAGGAAAATAAATAAATACACTCCCTCCATTCCATAGATCTTTGCCTCTTTTCTTTTTCAGATTGTTCTATAAATCTTGTTCTACTTTCTTAAAAAGTCAAGAACTTATGGTTAGAATTTACCCACAATTTGAGGCACCCACGATTTTAGACGCTAATAATAACTCTCTTTAATAACGGCGTCAAAAAAAAAGGAGATAAGATCTATAAGACGGAGGGAGTATTAAAATAGATTGAGATTTTTTATTTTTTATTGTGAATGGGATTTTCATTTTTTATGATCCAGACACTACACTATATACACACTCTCTCGTCCCTGCCCGACTTGTTTTGTTTCTTTTCGACACGGAGATTAAGATGAGTGTATATTTGTGTGTAGATGAGCGGATGATTGTGTGTAAAGAGGTAAGCCCCCATCAAAGAAATAGTAGGAGTTTGTGTAATAATTATTTTTCGATTTAAGAAACAAAGATAAGTTAAACGGAATAAAAAAAAAAAAAAAATAAGTGAAGCCGGACGGATGGAGTATTATTTATATGTGATTGTTTGCATGTTAAATGCACTAGGTTAACGCGTATACTATGCGTCAAATCGAATTACTTTGGGCCACAGTACGATTTTTTTCTACAGAAATTTATTCGAGCAAATTTAATAAATGGGCTTGTTCTTACTAACATACTACCTCCTTCCTAATTGAATTTATTTCTTCCAGATAAATAATGGGCCTTGGCTCAATACATATTGGATCTCTGAAGCCCAAAAACTAAACTAAGAAAATGAGATATTATAGTCTCTTGTTTTCATATTCTTTATAATAGTTTATATTATTCAATTTGATTAATAAAAGTACAACATAATTCTTGTGAAAATTGAAGTTTTTTTTCATAGATTTTCTTCCACTTAAAATGACCTAATATCATGAAACTATTAAGATACCTCTATAAATCTATAAAGCTTATTCATGTCGATTCAATAGGATTTTATTATACATCATTTTAATGAGTTGTTGGACTTATTAAACATGGTTATAATTATAAACCAGGAACAAAAGTCATAGCTATCTGTTATAGAGTATATTATAAACCGTTATATACATTAAATCCCCAATGTAAAAGGTTGATAAACCTTTAAATGAAACAATTTTAATTGAAAATAATTTTAGTAAATCCAATATTACTACTAGAAGGGAAATTAAATGGGAAGAAATAGATTTTCCAGAAAATTAGACTATTGAACAAGCGGTGACTCCACAGCAACCAGTTCAAAATAATTTGGTAA
Organism: Lavandula angustifolia; assembly: GCA_028984105.1. Classification (NCBI taxonomy): domain Eukaryota; kingdom Viridiplantae; phylum Streptophyta; class Magnoliopsida; order Lamiales; family Lamiaceae; genus Lavandula; species Lavandula angustifolia. The sequence goes on from CM054808.1 coordinate 12,214,403, forward strand.
AAGTAATACAAACACCGTGAAAAAACGTTAATATTAAAATTTGAAGATGATAACAAATTAGGAACATTATCTTCTAGACATTCATCTAGATCTTTATACTCACATATATCACCTTTAGATTATAGAATTGAACAACCTTTTACTCCATCCAAAGCTTCAATATCTCAAATAAGAGAAAAAAACTCCTAGTGAATTTCTTGATGAAGATAAAATAGAAAATTAATAATAGACAAAATCAATATTGTTAAAGGAATAAGAAATAGTACTTATAGTGCTAAAGATGAGGAAATAACCGAATCAGAAATGAATTTTTCAATATAATGGTTTTAGAAAATAAATTAGATTTTAGTTCTAGATCCCAAGCAAGACAAATAATAAAAACAGAATTTAATACACCCAAATGGGAACCGTTTAGAAAATTGTTTTTTGAAAATTTTAATTCTGAAAAAAAAAATATATCCAAGAAGAATTTTATAAATTTTGTGAACAAAAGAATAAAATTATTCTTTTTGTCCCTTGGTTTGTTTCTACATATGTAGAACAATATATTTCAGTATTAGAAAGAAATTATAAATTAAAAAGTGGAAGTATTCTAAAACAAATATATCCACCACAACAAACTTTTCAAATTGAAAAGAATGAGAAAATTCATAATTTTTTAGCTTTTGCAAAGTTATTGGAAGATGATACAATACCGATAACTTGTAAACAAATAAATAATATAATAGAACAAAACAACTAAACAAATCTTTATCTTAATGTTTTAGGAGAACAATTAGTCTTTCTACAAGATAGAGTAAAAAATATTTTAGAATAATTAAATAGAAAAGTTATAACTATAGAACCCTCAAAGGGTAGCAAATCCAACAATTCAACCACCACCAGAAATAAAAGGTTTTAAATTAAAACCTATGAAAGAATTGAAAATTTCTTAGAAGAAAAATTCAAGAATTTAAGAATTAGTACACTTGATAAAAAAAATTAAAAGAAAAATTGGTTGATAATTCAGACTATAAACAAGTGTATGAGGAACAAATTAATAAAATGTCAAAATGGGCAGATAAGCCAACAACGGGAAAATACTATTATACAAGACCAACACCTGAGTTGATGTTCTAATAGAATAACAAAATAATATTATATCAAATAGTTATAGTGGTCACCATATATACGAATGGAACATCGATGGATTTGTTAATCAACAAATTCATAATACAATACATAGAATGTTAATGTACTCTACTATTTGTAAGTCCAATGGGAATACGAGATAAAGAAATTGCAAAAATGATAATATCGGGTTTTACGGGACTTAAAGAATGGTGAGATAATTATTTATCTTAAGATGATAGAGACAATATTTTGAATCTTGTAAAAACGAAGGAAATAATCTAAAAGAAGATGCGGTTTATACACCTTTGGTTATTAATATTGTAGAACATTTTACGGGTAGATACACGGGAAAATAGTGAAAATATTAGAACTCTACTACAAAATCTTAGGTGTAAAACACTTACAAATTTTAGATGGTATAAAGACACTTTTCTAAGTAGAGTTATGGAACTTCTTGAGTGTAATAATACTCATTGGAAATCAAATTCATAGATGGTCTTCCCAATCTATTTGCGGAAAGAGTAAGAAAAGTTTTAAGACAAAATTATAATAATATCCCATTTGAAAATTATTCGTATGAAAAATTAATAGGAACATGTGTCCAAGAAGGATTAAGTATTTGTAATGAAATAAAATTAAATCAACAAATGAAAAGACGGGATTTAATAGAGAAGAAGCAATTAAGTCAATTTTGTGATCAATTTACTATGGATAAAATTTCATCTATTAGTAAACCTAATAAGGTATGGAAAGATAATAAAAATTATCACAAGAAAAAGAAAATTCTCTAAAGAGAAAATTGAAAAGAATAGAGAGAAAAAGAAGATATATAGAATAAGAAAACTACGGGAAAAAAGAAAATCAATAATTTGTAAAAAATGTGAAAAATATGGTCATTATGCCAAATAATGTTGGACTAAGAAAAAGATTAATAATCTTAATTTATATAATAATATGAAAGAAATACTTTCAAAAATATTATTAAATTCAGATACGGAATCAGAAGATACTAGTAGTACTAGTACAAGTGAAATATCTGATAACGAATTAGATATTTTAGAAATGAATCTATAATATCAGATTCGGATTCAGAATGTTTGCCGTGTATTTTAGGACAATCTTGCCCTAAAAAAGAGAATAATAATGAAATTAAAGGTAAATAATTTTATAATATCATGTCTCAATTTCAAGACTTGAATATTAATGTTTTAACATATAATAATATTAGGGAATTATTAAAAATAATTAAAGATCCAAAATTAATATCTAAAATAATGGATCTTATGGAGAATACTCCTACTACTTCTTATCATAATAATGACAAGATTATAAATAAGCCTTTAAATCCAGAAGGTCCTTGTATGATGTCTGGAGTTTATGCAGTTTTTGTAGCAATAATAGATTATTGTTTATCTATAAACATTTTATGTATATGTTTATTATGTTTGTAATAAATGTCTACTCTTTGTAGTAGAGTAGGGTAGTAAATTAGCTTTAATGTTTCTCCTCCTCTTTTTGTATATAAAGGAGGAGTACTTGTATGAAAGGGGGACGACAACTTTCAATTAAATTTGCTCTCTTTAAAATATCTCTCTTGCATATTTCATCTTCGTCTTCATCAACTTTCAAGCAAGGATCCGTAATTACAATTTGATCTTGTAAGTTTTCTTTTCTTCTCTTTTATTTAGTTTGATTAATTTGATTTTGTATTATATATATATGGTTAGCCTTATAGGCTAAACTCTTGTGTGATAAATTATGTTTGATCTATATAATTATCTTACAGTACTTGTTCAAGTATCTTGAAAGATAGAACCGATGTTATGATAAGAAATAATATCGAATTGGGGTTTTAATTGAGATAACTGGCATGTTTAGGGCTTTATAAGATCTATAGACTACACCGTTTTCGTCACTGTGTTGGCCGTTTTAATTTGAGGTCGTTTGATGGATTGTTGTTAGTGTGTGGGCTGATCTAAAAGTTCTAAGCTGATGACGGTTATTTCAATTATGTAATCAAAACCGGTTCTTGTTCTATTCCTAAATATTCGATATTTTTCTTGTCATGCACCGATCCTGTCCGTAGTGGTATCAGAGCCAGTGGGGGAAGGATAGTTATATGGTGACGATATAATTTATCACACACAAAGAATTTATCAAATATGAATTTGATAAAAAGAAGTAGTACTGGTAAAAACAGTATGAAAGAAGAATTTGATTTACCTAAAAAAATTAGATTTATTAAATAAATGGACAATTCCAAAAGTCGAACCTAGTATGATATATAACCTAGGTACTTTTGAAAAAATAGGATTAAAACAAGTAGTTAAAACTACTGAAGAAACAATTCTTTTACATGGAGAAGAAACGGTAATTAAATTACTAGATGACAGTGATTTGTTGTCTTATAAACATACACACAAATTTATACATATTGGATTAGTACAAATTGCATTTAAGCCTTTAACATTAGAAGGACTTCCAGAAAGCTTTATAGCAGCTTTAAGATATGGAAGAAATTTAAATTGGAAACAATCTTTGATGGGAATAATACAAACCAGTTTGGCTTATGGTCCAGTATATTTTGATGTTTATCCAAATTTATAATTACAATTATCTGGGACTTATTAAATAAGAGGTGAAATCATATGAGAACAAGCCTTATACTGAGAACTAAGAACATTCCATCACTTTTAGATCGAATTATTATACGCTTCAGATCTTGTATCACTTAAAATTCCGAAATGCACATTTAAGGCAAAAAGTTTGCACAAATGTTATTTTTGTAATATTGTACAATCTATTAAATTTCTTTAACTTCCTACATTTTGTTGTAATCGTCATTTTCATTAGTTCTCTTTCAGATTTTAATATCGCTAAGTTTCATCTCAGATTTACGAGAACAATGGTTAATATTCGATTCTTAGTTTCATCTTTTCTTCCTTTCTCCATCATTTACTTTATGATGTCTTGGTCGGCGTATGGAAATTAATATATGTTTTTTGCAATTTTCGGGAGAAGATCATTATAATTTCTATAAAGTGAACTAATTCAAATAGCGAATAGTATATTTACTTCAAAACACATCTATCCAGACTCAAATATAAAAAAACATTGAATTCAAACTGCATCTCATTCATCGCCCTCATCGAATTAAATACTACTCTACACTCATGGAACTAGTGTCTTAGATTTTAGGCGACATTATCCTTTTGGAGGTTGAGTTTGTATTGAAGAATCTCTTCACAATATTTATTCCTCGACATAGGCAATTACTTTTTTGAATGCTTCTTTCTTCCTCGTGTTCATAGGCAAAAAAAATATTCCTCCATAAGTTGAGATAAAGTTTGAGCACAAAGTGACGTCCTCTAGTAAGGTTTTGAAAATTAGGACGTTACGAGTTGGTATCGGAGCGAGGTTTACTTTTACGTAGACTTGCTTCATGTTATGTAGGAAATTGACCATCATCATCGCCACAACATCGCGCCGGCGAGGTAAAAATGATAAGTATTTTATTATAAGCATGATTTTGAGCATGACATAACATGATTTATACTTAATTATGTTGCTTAAGAAAAAAATGTTTTAAGTCCTTGGAAATGATTGCCTTGAGATTAGAGAAATGTATAGCTTCACATAGGATTGAAATTTGCCTTGAATAATAGGAATATGCCTCCGAGACGTGATACTAGTACCTCAAATGATGGAGTAAGGAACAACCCTTTGGAGAACCTTAGCAATGCACTGCACTGCTGCATAATTTATGAATAAGTTGTGCATACTTTCAATATGACTCAAACAAAATGCACAAATCATATAGATCCTATAATAGTGTAGATAAAATTCCTAAAATGTGCATGAAAAAAATGCACAAATCATATAGATCCTATAATAGTGTAGATAAAATTCCTAAAATGTGCATGAAACTTGAACTAATTGTGCATACATTCTTTATGACTCAAACAAATACACAAATCATATAAATCATGTAATACTGCAGATAAAATCTCTAAAATGTGCATAATATATGAATTAATTGTGCATACCCTTAAAATGACTCAAACAAAATGCACAAAACATAAAAATTCGTGTAATAGTTCAGATAAAATTTCTAAAATGTGCATTGAAATTGAACTAATTGTCCATATTCAAACAAATGCATAAATCATATAAATCGTATAATAGTGCAAATAAAATTCCTAGCACGTGCAATAAACTCGTTTTAATTGTGTATATTTTTTATGGCTCAAACAAATTGCTCAGAACATTGAAACCGTCTGCCACTGAATATAAAATATGTAAAACATGCATAATATTGAAAATTAAATACAAAAAACATTTAACAAAACCAACTAATTGAGCATCACATTAATATGAATCCAACACAATGAAAAAACCATATAAATGACATAAAAAGTAGATTAAATCCATATGTGCATCGTTTCACTATGCCTCAAACAATATGAACAAATCATACGTGTAATAATTATAAACGCATATTTCAATCCTATAGTATAGAAGAAATCGTGAAAAAACTATGAACTTAGTGGTACCAAAAGTACATAAAATACCAGAGTAGAAGATACAAGCCGTAGAGAAAGGTCTAATATGCGGCGACAAATAAAACTATCGAAGAGAATGGAAAATCTTCCGATTAATGACGTGTCCGCAACCGACGACAAGGAAGAATGAAAAATTAAAATAATTGATTGTGTAATCAAAATTTAAATAACAATATACGTGGTGTAATTAAAATAATTGTGTAATGAAAATAATTGTGTAATGAAAATTTAAATAACAATATACGTGGTGTATGTATATATATATGCATTATAAATATACTATATCGTGGTGTATGTATATATATACGTGGTGTATGTATATATATATATATATATCCTATATGCATTATAAATTGAAAATTGTGTAATGAAAATTTAAATGATTGTATAATCAATTTCTCTCAAAATCAAACATTCACTTACTTTATTTTAAAGATGACAGTACGGTTGCAGAGTATAAGTTAGGCTAGGTTCAATCAAAATTTTAAAATATTAAAAATTAGGATTTTGCCTATTTTTGTAATTTATACACAATGTGCCTATTTTTGCAAATAAAGTTATAGGAATGCCTATTTTTGCAATTCTCCTATCTTTTAATGTGCTTTTAGAAAATATTCATACAAAATCTTTTAATGTGGTTTTAGAATGTATACCTACTACCTACCTACCTACCATTTTTGTGTAGCTCATTGTTCAACGTATGCTTCTGCGGATCTCTCTCTTTGACATAGTACTCCCTCCGTCCCATTATTTATGTCCCTATTGGGACTGGGCACGGTAATTAAGAAAGTGGAGGTAAAGGTGTAAAGTTGTAGTGTAAAAGTATAAAGGGGTGGGGTCCACTTGCTTAGATTGATTGTGGTCCACTCATTTATTTCCTTATTTGGTATGGGACATAAATAATGGGACAACCAAAAAAGGCAAGTGGGACATTAATAATGAGACGGAGGGAGTATATAATATGCTACTACTTTTATGTTCTTCCATCATACTACTATCCTTTTCTAAATGGATGACATTCTGCATCTGATGATACAAAATTGTATTTAAAAATGTATCGGGCTTTTCAAATTTACATTTGATTTATTGGAACACTAAAAAAGCCGAGTTTTTATGAGTTAAACCAAACGATGGATCATGAGTAGATATTTATACTTATTACAATTATTTGAATCACCCCAACTCTTATACTAACATTTTATTATCCCTCAAATTTGTCTCCTTTTAAAAATAATTATTAGTAATTTATAAAATTTTCACTTAAATGGGATATATATAGCTTGATGTAAAAATCAAAGTTAAAATGCTTGAAGTTTTAATTTTCTGCTAATATAATCACATTTTAAAAAACTAAGGGGGTGTTTGTTTCATGGGTATCCTACCCTACTATGGGTATCACCCGGGTTTGATACACATGTATCATGTTTGGTACGTGGGTATCGATACCCTACTATGGGTATCAAACCCATAAGGGGGTGATTTTTTTCAAACCCAAGTAGAAGTAGGGTTTCATTTATGAAACCCATCCGGGAATCAACTCCCTTTGGCGCCGTTCCTTCTTCTTCTCTCTTCTTACGCAACAAATTTCTTCTTCTCTCTTCTCTCTTGGCGAATTTCTTCTTTACGAATTTCTTCTTCTCTCTTCTCTCTTGGCGAATTTCTTCTTCTCGAATTTCGAATTTATGAGCAATTTCTTCTCTCGGAGTTCATCATAATTTCTGCTCTTCATCGTAAAAATAAACTGCGCTCCATTCAAAGCCGCGCATCTTCCACGTAAGAATTCGTTTATGTTTATGGATTCTCTTGATTATCGTTTATGTTACGAGTTGGTTATTGTTTATAATTTACGCTCTCGAGTTGGTTATCATTTATGTTTATGGATTCTCTTGATTAGTCCTTAATTTACGCATCTATTGCTCGATCCAATCGAATTGATTTTAGATCTCAAGTTTTCGAAGTGCTTGTTATTCGTGATTTAGTGGGCAATTGATTATTCGTGATTTAGAAACGATTTGATTATCGTTTATGTCCCGTTGATGATGAGGCCTGCATTACGGTGGGCAATTCGAAGTGCTTGTTATTCGTGATTTAGAAACGTGATTCTTCTATCCTTACGAGTGTTGATGATGAGGCCTCTGTTTTAGAAAAACTTCTATCCTGTTGATGATGAGGCCTCATTACGGTGGCCTCTATTTTAGAAAAACTACTTAGATGGCTCGAAGTGCTTATATTTTTGCAATTCGAAGTGCTTATATCCTTGCAATTTGTGATTTGCCTTCGTGATTTGCTTGTTCGATGTGGTCCTTATATTGTGCTTGTTATTCATTGTAATTTAGATGGCTCGCTCACCTCTTACCCGTAGAAGACAAAGACGTATTAGAATCTTAGCTATACTTGCTACGTCTATGGCGAATATTTTAGCTATGTGGTATCAATTTACTCTTTTGTGTTTAATTAACAAGAAGCAAGTAATAACATGTAGTTATGATCGAAGAGTGACAAGAATGATATTCATTTATAGAATTGTTAGTGAAAGTGATATAGCTTGTAGAAGTCAACTTCGTATGGATAGAAACACCTTCTACATTTTATGTGAGATGTTGAGAGACATAGGAGGTTTGAAAGACTCTAGTAATATGAGTTTGACTGAAATTGTAGCAATGTTTGTGTACACCTTAGCACATCATCAAAAAAATAGGACCATTGTCATTGACTTTTTGAGGAGTCAAGAAACAGTTAGTAGACACTTCAATTTGTGTCTGTTAGCCGTATTGAAATTGCAGAGAGTATTGCTTAAAGCACCCGAACCAATTGGAAATGGAAATGATGATGATAGATGGAGTTGTTTTGAGGTAATTTCCCTTGTTATTCACATTTTTCTTCTATTCAACATTAAACATGATGATAGATGGAATTGCTTGGTTTTTATTATTGTAGAATTGTCTAGGCGCTTTAGATGGTACTATGGTTAAGGTGACACCACCTAAAGAAGAAAGGACAACATATAGAACCCGAAAAGGGGATCTTTGCATGAATGTGCTCGGTGTTTGTGCACCTGACATGCGATTCATATATGTATTACCTGGTTGGGAGGGTTCAGCTCATGATGGACGTGTCTTAAGAGATGCAATTAATAGACCTAATGGTTTAAAAGTTCCTGAATGTAATATACATTATTATATATGCCTAGATCTTTGGTGTTACTACTCGATTGATTGTGGATATTTCTTCTATATAGGTTGTTACTACTTGGTTGATTGTGGATATTGCAATTCAAAGGGTTTCCTTGCTCCTTATCGAGGTCAAAGATATCATCTCAATCAATTTGAAGGAAGGGTACCACAAACTGCAGAAGAATATTTCAATATGAAACATACTAAAGCTAGAAATGTAATTGAAAGAGCTTTTGGAGTACTAAAGGGAAAATGGAAGATTCTTGCATCTCCATCATTTTTTCCCATTCAAACACAAGGAAGAATAGTTTTAGCTTGTTGTCTACTCGACAACTTATGTAGGAGACAAGGGCTAATACATGAAGATGAAGATTATGATGCAAACTTGAATGACTCTGATTCTGATGAAGAAAGTCCGCGAGTCGAATATATTACTACTATCCAATCCACTGACGAGTGGGTGAATTTTAGAAATGGATTAGCCCAAGGGATGTTTAATGAATGGAGGGGTATTCATTGATACACTATGTACTCGTTTTTACATTCTTATTTTGTAATAACTTTTTAGATTGAATAATGAATTTGAGTTAATTTCTGTCGACTTTGTATGAATTTATGAATTTGAGTGAAAAAATGTAACCTATAACAATTAATTTCATACCCATTGAAACCTCAATACAATGAAACATCATTTTTGGTTATCAATACATATTCATTAATAAATACCAAACACATTAAAGAAATCAGCATACCCATACGTCATCATCCTACTATCATACCTATTCTTATTATGACATTCTAAAATTTTTACCAAACTACCCTAATAAAATGTATGACGATAAAGGACCCGTAATCCACAGTAATTATCGCACCGTGTTAGAGGTTTAACATGAAATAAAGTAAAGAAATAAGGGTAAGAATGTCCATTGGAGACCATTCGAATAAAACAAACGACGTTGCAGTTGTCCGGCGTCCCACGCTTGTTAGTTTGAAGAGTAGAAGAGGAAAAACGAAAGGGTTGGAGCGAAGCAGAGCAGTTTCCGTTATCCACTTCTCTCTATGTATCTATCGTTTTTTCTCTGTCCACCTCTTTTCTCCGATCAATCTTTTTAGGGTTTTTCAGATTCTTCCACAAGTCGACTCAGACATGGAATCCGATTCGATCTCCAACGCCTCCGTCGCTTCGTCTTACCCCAGAGATATTGGTGCCAAGAAGAAAAGGGTGCGAATTTACTTGTTACCTAATTCGATTGCGCAAGAAATGTTTTGCGCATTTTTCTTTATTCGCAATGTTTTAGGTTTTCTTGAAATTAGAATAACTGATTTTCTTGGTGAATTTTGAAACGAAAAGTCTTGATTTTTTAGGGTGATGCTATCTGATTGTTCGATATTTTTCTTCTTCTTTCTTGGCCGGTATTTTGATCGTTTCTCTGATTTTCTTTCTCCTCTTCCCTTTTCCCTTTCCCTATTTTTTGTTTTTTTCAGCAATCTGTCAATTTCATTTCTTTATTGTCAGTTAGTTGTGGAAATTTCTCTTCCATCGCTTGAATTTTGTGGTAAATCTTTCTTTTCTCTCTCTTCTATCGGTTTCTAAGATCGACTATTTTGTTTATTTGAAACTGCAGGCAAACCGCTCGGCGAAATTGAAGCAGTGCAAGCTTGATGCTCGGCGTGAGCAGTGGCTTTCTCACGGTATGTGATTTCTATTTTTTTATTTTTTCCCCCTTCCTTTTGAACGCAAAACATCAGATTTTAAATGGATGTGGCATTAGAGGTTTGTATTTCCCCAGTATTTGAAGTCCTAATTCGCCATTGATTTTGTGTTTGTTTCCTATGAATGACTGCCTTGATTGAATTTATAATTGCACTTGGTTGTACCAGTGAAAAATAAGTGTGAGTATAAGGAGGAAGTAAATGGTGGTGGGACTGCATCAGGTGGGGCATCTATGCATTTAGAAAACCAGATAAGCAAAGGAATAGTTAAGTTGGAGATAAATACAAGAAGTGAGGAGGGGATTTATGGAGATGGACCATCAATGCCCAATTGCAGCGACTCAGAGTCCATTCCGTCCAACAGCCCAACCAGCCACTCCAGTAGTGTTTCTGGCAGCAATGCTTCCGGGGCCAATTTCACTGCAAGTAGCAGCAGCAGTAGCAGTAGTACTAATAGTTTCTGTTTAGGTAACATGAGTGAGGAAGATGATTGCTTGGACGATTGGGAGGCCATTGCTGATGCGCTGGCTGCCAATGACAGCAAGCAGCAAGAGCAGAGCACCAACATTATACCTCCTTCAGAGAAGCATGAACATTCTGCAGAGTTTAGTATCCCCAGCGTTGATCCGATCCATATGGCCGGTGCTAATTTAGGGAGTGGAAGAACTGCTAATCGCTGTGCTTGGAGGCCTGATGATGCTTCTCGCCCTCAGAGCTTACCCAATTTGTCGAAGCAGTATAGTTTTCCATTGAAGTCTGAGCGCCCATATGGCCGAGCCTCAGTATGGGGCTGCCAAAACTTTGGATCAATCCCCACATCATGTCCGATATGCTATGAGGATTTAGACAACACTGATTCGAGCTTTCTCCCCTGCGCCTGTGGTTTCAGGCTCTGCCTTTTCTGTTACAAGAGGATACTCGAGGAGAATGGGCGTTGCCCAGGCTGCAGAAAGAAGTATGAGGGGGAGGCCACACGTAGCTTGACGTTTTGATTGGCCGGTTCTTGTAGTTGAACTTTGTATGTTGGATCTCTTTTACTGCGGCATGTGTTGTGTGCATCCTTACTGTTGGACTGCTTTTTAGTTTTAACAGCCTTAGATATTGTTGGTAAAAGTAGTGTCTTCTGAAGCACATGGCATTATTCTTTTTGCTCGTGATTTTACTGAATATGACTTGTACGATGTAGAAGACGCTGATGTAGTAGATCTATTATGTGAATAGATAAAATGGCAGAGAAACGGAACGCTTACAGTTTTTGATATGGTGTTTTGTTCCATGAAAAATGTTTAAATTATATAGTTACTCTGCTTAATAGAATTGTCAAGATTCTTGTGAATTTGTTGCTAATCATTTGTGGTGGGAATTGCTGAAACTGAATATCTGTTTGCGATATGTTGGAGAAGTTGAAGATGGCATCTTGCAGATTATGATGAGTTGGTTATCTTCATTTTGAGAGTATGAACTATGAATCTTTGCTAGTATTAGTGAAAATTCATATTTCCATTCTGATCAATCAATATCAGCTGGAGGATAGTTGTGTTTTGTAAATAAGTTCATTTGTATGTTACGAATTACTGAATTAAGGAATGTTTCATTGTAGTTGTATTATTAGCAGATATTTTTGTATAACATAATTGGGTTGTATATGTTGGATGTGAGGTGAGGATGAGTAAGATGTAGCTGAACTTTGCTTTAGCCAAAGCTGAAAAACTTATAGCTCACCATTTTGCAGACAAGATGAAAATGGTGCAGCTGCAAAAAAACCCTCAAAGCTGTTTAATGGCCATCTGGACTTTCTTTTCATTGAATTTTACAATATCATATGCTACCTGGGATGACTTCTATTTGGACAGTCTTGACTAATCATGTACCAATATGATATCAGAATTTGACCACATAACACTCTCAAGTTATTACTTGAGGTCAGAAATATGATGTTCTCCCTAAATTGACGTGCATTCAGGATAAATTTGTATAGTAACCGTGCAAACATTGGCGGAACTAGAGGGGGGTCGGGAGGGTCGACCGACCCCCCGGCCGACGGACCTTCGACTAAATAGGGTATAGGATTCGATTGCTTATAGATAATTTTAGTGAAAAATATAGTTAATTATTTGTTTGTAGTGCAGTTGGTTAAAAGATTTTATTTCTTTTAAGAGATGTCTCATGTTCAAAACCCAATGTACACATTTGATTTCTATTTTTAGACTTTTAAATGATTTCTTTTCTAGTTTTCTTTAGTTTTATTACAAGAATAATTAATTCAATATATATGACTCTCTCGATTTGTTATAAATATTTCTCTCTCTTTTTTCTACTAGTTATATAAGTATCTTTCTCATTTTTAAACTTTTAAACTATTTATTTTCTAGTTTTTTTAATTTTATTACAAGTATAATTAATTCAATATATATGATTCTCACATGTTATAAATATTTCTCTCTTTTTTTTCTACAGTTATATAAGTATCTTTCTCATTTTTAGACTTTTAAATTATTTCTTTTCTAGTTTTCTTTAGTTTTATTACAAGTATAATTTTTAAATTATTTCTTTTCTACTTTTCTTTAATTTTATTACAAGTATAATTAATTCAATATATATTACTCTCTCACATGTTATAAATATTTTTCTCTCTTTTTTTTCTACTAGTTATATAAGTATCTTTCTCATTTTTAGACTTTTAAATTATTTATTTTCTAATTTTCTTTAATTTTATTACAAGTATAATTAATTCAATATATATGACTCTCTCACATGTTATAAATATTTTTCTCTCTTTTTTCTATTAGTTATATAAAAAAATTTCTCAGCGTAACAAATTCAAGAAATAATATATATTATATCTTTCATATCGTGTTAGTATTCGAACCATTTAAAACTATATTTAGCAACTCTCAATTTTTCTCTGCCTTCGGCCACTGTTGTTCCTCTATTTCAACCCCCCAACTTCATAGCTCTAGTTCCGCCATTGCGTGCAAACACACAAGATAGGCAAATAACTCGATGCTAATCATATGTAACATACTCATACATTTTGGTGGATTTTGAGGTATTTCTTTATATTACTTTTCTAGCTTGTAAATCAAACTAAGAGAATCATAAAACCACATTTAGATTACGGGCACAACATTCTTTTTAGAAAATACAGGACACAACAGTATATAATTAACTATGAAATAAATGAAAGATAAATAAAATGACGGTGTATCTTAATATTGGACATGTGGAAATAATAAATTATATATTTATGGAATCAAACAACTCATTAAAAAAATATAGAAGCCTAAAACTATATATATATAAATGACAATAACGATTACATATTTGATTATCGAATACGTTAATAATCATGTCTGAGTGTTTGACACAATACATTGAAATTTCATAATGTCTATGCTTTCTGAATGTACAAGTGCATGCTTTTGAAACATTTTGTTGTATTTTGGAAACAATATTATTACTATATTTTTCCATGAATTCATTTATTATGCAAACATACTTAGCTAACAAATCAATGCTAATTACGTATATTGAAATCCGAAATACTATCAAAGTTACCCCAAAAATAGCCACTGTAAAGGAAAACAATAGGTTTAGTGTTCTAGCACCAGCGTATTGTCTTATGAATAAGGGTAAAATAATTATAATAATTATCAAGAGCGTTATAAATATGTGTATAGAGATAGAAGATACATATTTTTTTTTTCTATATACACGTAGTAATAAATATTTTTATCATAAGATACAGTTTTTATGTAGAAGAATGAACAAATGGATAAAGATTTCGTATTTCAGCATTTATTATTTTATTTTATAGCTCCTTTGTCTTTTACCCTTAAAAAAGGTAGTATTAAAATGAACAAAAAGACACGCGTTAAGCGATCATTGGTCCAAGTGTGGACCCAGATTACCTACTAATTCAACAGGTTCAACCAATCAGGTTTCGTCTTCCCAAATTATACGAACCCTTATCTATACTGTAATAATTTAAAGTCACAACTATTTCTGTAATCTAAATGCTGCAAGCAATAATTAGCAATTGTTTAAAATAATAATAATAATTAAATAAATATAGCTGCATTCTGACGCTCAGCAAGACCTTCCAGTTTTTATTTTCCCCAAGAGAAATTTAATAAAAACTATCCTTATGGGGAACAACGGGAGAAAATCCGGACTCTGACTCTCCATAATTTGACAGAGAAGAAAGACAAACCAGCCCATTGTTTTTCCACCTACGGCTGTTCACTACCGAAATTCAAGTTTTATCGGGGGAAAAAGAAGAAAAGAAAAAATCTTGAAAATGGGTGGCAGCCGCTGGATCAGACCCGAGGTGCGGCAAGATTCGTTCTCTTTTTTGAATTGATTTGTGGAAAAGATTTTGTGTTATGTATTTTGTAAGGAGGGGTGCTTCTGTATATTGGTGTGTGTAGGTGTATCCGCTGTTTGCAGCCATGGGGATTGCTGTGGGCATCTGCAGCTTCCAGCTGGTCCGTAACATCTGCATCAACCCTGAAGTCCGGTACTCTCTCTCTCTCTCTCTCTCTCTCTCAAGAATATGTGTTACAGATATAATTTGGTAGGTTTTTGTAAGAACATGACTGATGAAGTAGTTTGAAGGGGACATTGAAATTCTTTGTTGCTTGGATTTGGAAGTTTTTAAGAAGCATTTCTTGGACTTTGTAGTGATTGAAAAGTGTGGTGTAGAGAAAAGCATTTCATAGGATTATTTAATTCTTGGACATAGTCACATAGATATGAGGCTTGACTTTTGAACTTTCTGATAAGTGGGAAATTTAGGAAGAAATATCCTAAATGTTTTGATTTGAATGAAGCCTTAGCTCTGTTTTGATTTGCTTATGAAATCCGAGATGTAGGTTGTCTTTGTTGTGTAGATCTTTTGTTTGGTAACCATACACGAGAAGTACGCATATAGTTAAATAAAAAAGTGTTTGATCTTCAATGTGGTTTGTAATTTGAGTAGATTGAGTGTTGGAGTTTGATGTGTAGAAGGAGATGGTTGTGATTGTAAACAGGGTTAACAAGCAAGGTAGGGCTGCTGGAATCTTGGAGAACTTCGAGGAGGGACACAAGTACTCGGAGCACGCTCTCAGAAAACTTGTCCGTAACAGGAAGCCTGAGATAATGCCATCCATCAACAGCTTCTTCACTGACCCGCAGTAAAGTTTCATCAAGTATGGTTTGCCTCAATAAAATCTTGCTATCTTCTAACTCATCTTTGTGATATTGGGATGTTAATGTTGCCTGGCATCTTCTGTTCTTGAAACTTTATCAAACCGGTTGACTACGGTTTAAACCAAATCAATTTTAAAATTCATAAAATGACCAAATTAAGAAATAGTATTTTTTTTAAAAAATAAAATAGAAAACAATATACAGATATACATATATATATATATATATATTTACTGGAAATCAACCCCTTGTTTTAAATCATTAGAGTTACGCTTTATTGATAAAGATTCTAAAATTTGAAAAGAAAAAAAAAAAAAAAAAAAAAATAGATTGGAAATGAAACAATATACACTAATTAGTGTAGATGAAAATGGGATGATTGGCAGATGAAGAAGTGGGTGAGTTTTACAGTATAATTTCCTCTTGAACACTGAGATTCATAGTCTTGTTTGGGAGAACAATGCTGTTGATCACCACAACTTCATCTTCTACTGTCACTGATTCACCTGCATCAACACCCTTCTTATAAGCTACCTATATTAGGGATGAACAAAAACCTCGATTGACACGAAGAAACATGCGTGCAGAACGTACCTAGGATGGTCACCCCAAGCTTCGCGTTGTGGTTTCCCGAGGCCTAGAAAACCAAAGATAATCAAGTAACAGCAAAGTTAGTCTGCATAAGCTAAAGAAAATGTCTAATAGTAATAAATTCATCCACAAACCTGGACTCTCGACCACCTTCCTATCGAAGATTTCCATCCAACGATTGCATTAATCACCACCCCGTTTTCCTTAAGAACACAAGATGAATTTTAAATACTCAAGAGGTAGACTAGTACTGATTTTTTCCATTAATGTAAGTGATTAGTACCTTGATTTCGACATCATCAAGAATAATGCAGTTGACTAGCCTCACACCAGCTCCTATCCTAGCATTAGCTGAGATTGAAACATTCGGACCAATCTGTTTCACATATCATGTAAGAAATCTGTTATAGAAGAGTGAAAATATAAATTCAACATTAGCATGAAAGAGACTACCTTAGCAGTGGGATGAACTTTTGCAGAAGGATGGACATATACATCACCGGATATTGTGGCCTTTTTCGTGCCATCACCGCTGGCCAAGAGATGAGGTGAAGTTCGTCTGAATTGGGCAAGGTACAACCCCAAACATTTAAGGGACATCCTGCACGACAGCGTGTCATGTAAGATTAGATACAAAGGCAAAGGAGTAGTGGTAGAGGAAGTAGTAAATCTACATCTTTAGCTCACCCCGGAGTTTTGATTTGTTCCCAATAATCCTTCGTTTCATATACGTAAAACTGCTTTTTTCCAGCAAGTGGTGATAGAATGTCCTGATCCAATCTTACAAAATCCGTCGGTAGACTCCTGTTTATGAATTTTACATCAGAAACCAACATGACAAAATAACACCAATTCGTATTCTAGCTGCTCGAATAACAAACTCTGCAGCCAAAACATGTTAAACTTACAAGCAGATCTTCAGTATTTGATCATGAAAATCGTGTTGGAAGCTATGTTCTTCATTTTACGCGTGGAAAACTATTCATAACAATATTGTGTTCATATAGAAGATAGTTGTGCAGTAAAAGTTCTACCTATTTGCTGGTTGGAGTGCTTCAAAACTAGATACACGCCTTAGGTAAGCTGCAAATTTCAACAAACAGAATAAATAGACGAACATATACACCATTCAACAATCCTGACGAAAATGATGAAAAGTAATAGTAAACTTCTATCATGGGAGCTTCACTAGCGACTGAGCATGCAGAGATTCTGCAACTGTAATTGCTATACCAAGTAAGACGAGGAATTACATACCTCGGTCTTTTCTTTGGCTGGAGACACCTTGAATGGCAGTAAAGATTTCTGGGGTAAATATATACACACCACAATTGATAGAGTCGCTCACCTGTTCAACACGTAGTTGGAAAATGATGATATGATCGAGCAACCATAGAAGGCATTAAGCAACATGTCGTTACAAGAACTTTTATTTACAAAAGTTTCAGGCTTCTCTGTGTAGTGCAGCAATTCATTTGTAACGGGATCAGCTACAAGTTCCCCAAACTGGTTTGCTGACTCTGGTGAAACCTGCAAAAGACAAATAGAATACGTAAGCATCTGTCTTATAATGATCATATAGTTGAGAAGAAGGATAAAGATCCGGTAAGCCTTTCCCCTGACCTTGATCACCAAAATGGTTCCCATTCCACCATAACTTTTGTGGGCCGCTGCAGAGTAAACCATCAACCATAAATCAATATATCTAAAATAACCATCACACATATATACTAAATAGTTTCAAATCTAGATACTACTAGAATGTAATGAGTGAGAATGGCAATAACCTAGCATCTCCGGTAGAGGAAAATTGCAGCAAACGTCACAATTCAGCAAAACAATTTGAGACTGCAAGGATGAACACAACTGTATTAAAACAATGATGTGAAGAAACATCTAAAAGTGAATCAAGAAAGCTGTGTTTGTTATCTACTCATTAGCCCTAATGAGGTTTCTTCCTATGAAATAAAACAGCAAGAGAATCGGGTTAGAGCAAGGACCGGGCTCTCTTCCATGATTTGATCCCTGAAGTTATAAAGTCCACCAGCCGAGCCATGTGGCTTGTCCTCTTTCAAGTACCTAAGAAAGTTCGATAAGAAACATCACAGAGTTCAGAATCTAGCCTTCGGAAGTTGGAACAAGAAGGATATTATAGCAAGTGAATTACCTCACAGGAACTCTAAGCTCATTAGATATAGAAGAGACAAACAATGCAAATTCGCGTTCCTCATAGAAACCTATAAGGAAGATCTGGGCTAGATTCGGAATCTAGCAGGAGTAACATAAGTTAGAGGAGTTAGTCAACCTCTCATCTTCACAGTAGTGAAGAAGCTAACACAATCATCATTCATTTGTATATACTCTCAACTTAAACAATACATAAATCTACATTAAGTACAGGGGGCATACCCTTTTACAAGCAGAAATAGGATGATTAACCATAGGTTGTCCAGCCAATGGAAAAAGTGGCTTGGGAATATTAAGTGACAATGGCCTAAATCTGGTCCCTACATTTCCAAAACCATCATAAACAATCAAGAAATGGATAAAGTTGTCATCTTTGTCCAAAAATCTCAATTATTTGTTACAACAAACTGCAAAATCAATAACAATGGCACCAAATCACAGCAAATGTACAATTGTTTTCACTATACTAATCAACCCACCGACATAAATCAGCCATTGATCTTTAGAGTAAAATTAGCAGCATCAAGCACAAAGAAAGTCAAAAGATGTGACCTTTAGTTGGGCCACCCACCATGATCACAGCCACAACTCTATCTTCCGAGCTCCCCATTTTCCAAAACCCAGATCTCAAAACTCACTCAATCAGCTTTTCAGCTATATAATTCCAGAACTCTCAAAGATCCCAGATCAGTTCAATAACAGAACATTAAAAATTAAGAGATAAAATAATGAATTTTGGTACACGTGATATTTTCCACCACTACTGAAACAGCACAAGAGATCCTGAACCAATCACGTGATGAGCTGAAGAATGAAAATGGTAAGAAAGTGAAGAATGAAAGTGTGATTCAAGATTGATTGGAAAAGAAAAAGTAAGTAATTAACTCAAATTTCATTTAGAGACGGAGGCAAAGGGTGGCACTTTGCTTGCATGTAGGTGAAGTACAAGGAACAGAAGTTGGATGGGGTGGGAGTTGATGCTTGAAAGATAAGGCACGCCCTTAAAGATTGAGTTGGATTATTTATTTCAATACCCATTAAACAAATTCTTGGAATATTCCGAAACCGACTCTCGCACGGTGAAGATATTTCAGATTTAGCAATGAGCAAATTACCAAGTTTATAAATTTATTTCTAAAAAGGTAGAGAGAGAGACAACTGTAGATAAACTTTTTGCAGTTCTACTCCAATACGATCTGGTTTGAGGAATGCGAAGAAACGAAATCGCTCATTAATTATCTTAAATCTTGATGGACAATTAATTTAAGGACTGAATTCATAAAGGTTTTGACATTTCCCACCAAAAAAAATTCTTGCATTTATAACAAGATTTCAACTTCTTCAACTTGGTTTCATTTAATTCTGGCCGAACATTCAAATGAAATATAGATAACTCGATGTTGATAGTCTTATTTCTAACTTTATATTATTTGTTAATATATTGGTCCAGTTTTATTGGATATTCCATGATGTATGAGAAAATATAATTTTTGGTCTTTTTAATGTGGTGTATGTTATTTTTTGTCCTCTAATCGTGTTTGAATTTGATCCTATAATAATTTTATAACGTGTTCGATTTTGGCCCTCCGACAAAAAATGTTGAATAGAAAAAGACACATGAATAGTGAACTACAGTAAAATCTCTCTAAATTAATATAGTTGGGACCAGAAGATTTTATTATTTTAGATAGATATTAATTTATCTATAAATTAATAAATTTTGTTATGACTCATTTGACTACATTTAGGAATAATAAATTAAGTTAATTGTTTTAATACAATGACTCATTTGACTATTTAGGAATAATAAAATTAAGTTCATTGTATTTTTATTAAAAGATATATATACTATATATAGATGATGAGAAGATAATTAGATTTAAGTTTAAAAAAAAACAGTAAACATTAGAATCATATTTCAGAAAATTGTCTTAGTATTCTAGTAATTTAAATGATTATTAATTTATGATTTTGATGGGACCATATATTTACATTGAAGTTTTCTGAAAATTATTATCTTATTATCTTATCGAATTTGATTATTTTTTACATTAGCCCGAGTCGGAACCTGGAGAAAAATATTATCTTAGAGAGATTATTAATTACCGAGTATTAAATTACGAAGATTTTACTGTACACTCTTGGCCATAGGAGTAAAATCGACACAAACACTTTTAAAAGTTACACGACACAAACAGATAAATGCTATATTGCAAAATCAAGATTGTTTTATTATAATTTTTTTTGCGTCTCCCCTTTTTGGTCTCTAATTTTTAAAAGTGTTCTTTGTTGGCCAATAACTTTACAAACTGTTGATTTTAGTTTTCCGAAAAAAATGTAGTACGTGCACCTTTTCTTTTGTCATAATTTTTGTTGGAAGATTAAAATCTGACATTATAAAATTATAGAATCAAAATCAAACATTTGAAAAAATTATAGGACAAAAATGGAATACACCCACATTAAATGACAAAAAAGGACACATTAAAGAATAAAAATCGATTTCCCCATGATGTCATTTGAACTATTACGACTATATTTGCAGGCTTTTCCCGATTCGATGAGTTAACGAGTGAAAGGTAAAGTTGATATGATTCGTAATTCATGAGATGTACTTGCATCTCAATCTAAAAACTATCTTAATAAGCTTAACAAATTTTAACAACCCCAAGTTGCCAAGAAATTGAGACTCCTTGTCTCGACCATTATGCTGATGTGACACGAGACCTAATATCGAATATGTGACGCAAGGCTCTTGCATTATTGATACACTATTTTTTTTAATTAATTCATGAGACGAAAATTTAAATAATAGCTACTCCATCCGTCCCATCAATATTGCAACATTTTCTTTTCGAACTGTCCCACCAATCTTGCAACATTACCTAAAATAGAAAGAAAATAAATGGACCATATTCACCTAAATAAGTGGATCCCACTATTTTTTTACTTTACACCATTACTTTATACCTTTACACCCACTACTTTATCTTTACACCGACTATCTTAAAATTCGTGTCGAACCTCGAATGTTGTAAGATTGGTAGGACGGAGGGAGTATAATATAGTAGTAACACTATATTTACTTGCACAAAATATTAGTACTTATTTCAAATTAGTATTCTTTTATCCAATAAAATAGAAAGGAAAATGTCTTTCGACAAAGTTTAAAGGTAGCACATGTCGTGGTTGGACAATTTTTATGTGATTGATCCAATATAATATCATAACCTGATTACTATCATAACTTGATTGAACCCATCGAGGAGAATAATTATGGCATACTATAAACTTTATGTATTTTATGTTATCTTGAAGAAAGTATTGTTTACTAATATTTTCCCTCTTATTTCTGTCTTATTTTTTTATTTGAGTTGTTTTATTATTTCTATTATATTTTTAAAAATAAAAAAATTAAATATCTAATCATAAAATAAAATAAATCCCTTTTTACTCAATACTTCTCCCATATTTTTATACTATATCTATCCAATTTTTTTTCTCTATCCCGATTCCATTCCATACCAAACTTACTAATTTATGATTTTTAATTTTTTAAAAAATTTAAATTAATTTTCAATTACATTATTAAAAAAATATTAACTTAAATTATATCTTAAAATTTAAATAAAATCTCATTTATTCAAAATAATCATTAATTATATCTATTCCTTAATAATTAAAATTATTAAATAGACACGTAAAAAACATTTCGTAAATTTTTTTATACCTTTTTTATACTTTTAAAATCTCACAATATATTTAACATTTTAGAATTTTATACCTTACCTATATTTATCAAATTCAGCAGTGCCCATTAACCTCCATAATTAAATAGACCTTCAGACTTTATTTCGTAATTATCGCACTACAATTAATTAACATCCATAAACACTAAAAATATACGCAGCTGCACATTAAAATTAAATTTGTACTGAAATTGGGGGTGGGCTATGGGAGGCCCGCCAGAGAGAGTTCTGCAAAGAGGCAGCGTCTACACTCGGCCAGCCTATAACCCCTCCATAAATTCTTGCACCATTAAATGGAGTGCGACGGCCGGTTCTCACCGCCCGCTTTGTTTTCCTTACTCATTAGTTTAAGGCAAGTTTTTCAGTCTCCCCTCTCCCGTTATTATAGTCAGACCCATTCTTACTAGTCACACTTAATATCCGATGTGGGACAAAACACAACGCCTTTAATTCTTATCTTACAAAAACTAGCCCCAACATCACTTCTATGCAACTCTGTTCACTCTATCGATTCAAGTACTTGTCATAGAGCCACCGTGATATGTCGAGGGGGCTGCCGCTGCTTTCGGTAGGGAAGACGACGCGGCTGCTCTGCCAGTTGTTAGTCAGCTCGACCCACTCCCTCCTCCATTGCGTTAACTGAAAACCATCGCCTTTCTCCAAGCTTTGCATCAAGAACTTGAAGTAAACAGCAGCTCGAGGGCCGTAGTAATCGCGTAGAAGCCCGCTCCAGTACTTGTTTCCTACAACAAAACACACAAATATGAAGGAGCCATCTACAAGCTATGACGGTTGAAGCTTGCAAGAATACTACCATAATCGCGGAGAAGGCTAGCTTCCTCCTCCGTGTTGTCGAACCACATCGTAATCTGAGTCCTTGCATTCCACTCGAACTGCATGTTTTTTCATGACTCGTAAGAATGTATCTTTGTCTAAAACTGATGATTTTATGTAGGGATGAGCCTAATCCTAACCTGCTTCTTCTGCTCGTCGTCTTGAGAAAGACTCTTCGCGCTCTCCAGCCACGGCCCGAGTAGGAATCCATCGTGGGATGCTAAGAGAACATCCATATCATCTACAAGGTTAAGGAATTTTCGACTGAGGCGCCTCACACCGCGCAGATCACCTTGCTGATAGGCTTCTACAACCTCTACAAAGAGGTGGTTTGCATACTTGGCTAAAGCTTGTCGTGTTAGATCCACCACATCATACCTAAATTAATAACCCGATAAACAAATCACGAGCAAGAACACCACGAGTAGGAAAAAAACAAGGTGTAGAAACCTATATGTGCTGCTCTCAGAGAGTTGATCACCATCCGCGATGAACAGTTGTAGTGCACGTGTAACTTCTGAAGTTGAATACCATAGATGAGGATGAGTGTAATCATAGCTTGTTAGTTCGTAAGTAGCTCGTCTGAGAGTTAGGCGATTGTAACTGTGAGGATCTCCGGATAATGAGAGTAGAGATGGAGTGAGGACTGAATTAGGATCGACATCCGGGAAAGAGACGATTACATCTCTGTTCTTATCCATTAATCCATCCGTGCAGTTATATAATGTGTGATATAAGATGTTCCAAGCATCTTGAACTGATGGAAGAAATTTCCCATACCGTCTTTGGACATATGCATCGATCCATTTCTGGAGGCGGAAAAAGAAAGAACTTGCAGTTACATTCTAATGATGCAAAAAGCCTACTTCTGAACAGAGCAGAAAGGAATACCTTTACATCAACTCTGTCCCAACGGAACGCCATTTCGGACATGAGATCATAGACAACCGGGTTCTGCTCGATACCTTCCATTGACATCCCAACACCAACCTGAAAGTATAAATAGTGTGATGAGGAAGCTACATTGGTATAAGTTAGAAAACGTGAGTTTGATTGGGTGGACTTGCCATGGTGGAGTTTGGACTAAGACGAGCATCTACGGGTCCGGATCCTACTGAGTCGACAAAACCGTACATTTCAATGTTGCCAGCAAAGTTGTGCAGCATACACCTGAAAAGCATATCAAAATCTGATGAGATAGCCACACAAAAGTAAAGTGAATAATCACACAAAACTATGGGGATAGACAGTACCAGATGTAAGGTACGCCGTAGAACTGTTCTGAAGTAGCCCAAACTGGTTTAACTTCAGCAAATAGATCAAGAACAACTAGTTTTCCAAGAGGAACAGAGTGCAAGAGTGCCTGAAAATGAGTATATGCTTTGCTAAGGTTAAAGACAAGTAGCTTTTACATTTTCTTGGCTAATTTTGTCTGCAGGAAACTCAAAAGGTCTCCATTGTATAGTAGGCAACAGATGTACATAATAATACCACATATAAAAAGAATTCCAGTTCTCATCAGTATCGCAGTGATAGAGGCTGCACCGGAAACTCTAGCAAGTAGATAAAAAATGAAGTTTGATTCGCAGAGAATTGTAATTTACCTTCATCTGTGGAGGCTTCCAAAATGGATCATCAGTAAAAAGCCATCCCTACATAACATATAAAAACTGTTAGAATGCCAAAGAGAATCCCTACAAAACATAATAGAAGAATAATGAGGATTTTGTAATTCACCTGCATCAGCCAAACTGCATTTTCGTCACCACTTTCCATACCCTGAAAAATTGCAGCAGCTAATGAAGAGATGTATTCTGGGTCATCTACGGGGGGTGTGTTCTCATCAAAAGTGTCGCTGCAATAAATCGTTGGTCAATATGCAGAACAAAGCCAAATCACAGCACATGAGAGGAATTGGAGCTTACCAGTTGTAGATATGACTAGTCCTTCCATATTCTGAATAAGATTTTAGCTTTAATTTATCTCAAACATAAATGCCAGAACAAGAGCTTGAATTTCTGTAAATATAACCAACTTGCGTACCTTCTAGTTGTTGTGTAATAAAAGCCCTCCCTATTTCGATGAACAATGGATCTGTTGCATCGAGGAGATAGGTACAGCACCATCTAGGGTCACTCCTGACAGTAAACCTGAAGAAGGTTGAGGAACGGAACAACCGACTTGTATTAAAAAGCCCTTGCCTTTTTACTTCCAGTAAAAAGAAACATGAACAACAGGAAAACAACAATATAGGAAGCAAAGTAATGATAATCCATCTATTTACTAAGTAACATTTGTAGTATTGGTCATATAAATATGTTTTTATTCAACTTTCAGCAGCAAGCATTAGAATGAAAGAAATAATGGAAATTTGAAACTCTACACACCAGTTCCCGAGGCGAGTTATTTTTGCAGATGGATATACTGTAGCAAGAGCTGCTGGAATATTACCAGAGAAGGCTGGAAGAACTGTAATGCAAGTAAAAATCTCAGGTGAAAGAGAGAGTATATCAGAAGTATATATATGTATATAAACTTGTTTAAATCTTGTAATGCATTTTACATTAATTTTGTTATCAAATGATATCATTATAAATGTGCATTCCACATTCTAACAATTAGCAAGCCTCATCAAATGCTGAGGTACCTGGATTTATTCCCAACTCGTACATTCTGGCAAGAATTTTCTTCTGCATCATCAATTGATGATCCAACCAACTTTGTGGCAGTGGACCACCCCACCTGTAATTAGAGCATGAAGAGTTAAATAAGCTAAGCTGGCAGATAAAGCTTGCAAACGTAAGCTGGATGATTACCCATGTAGGTTTCCCATACGAGACCATGCAAGAAATGCTGGACCGCCAAAGAAATCATCCAAGTCTTGAGCACTCATATTAAATTTCTGCAGAAGGGATCATACAAAATTAATAATATGACTAACAGAAGTATTATTTGATTCAGCTCAAATGTTTTATAGAAAACCATGACATGTTTTTAAGATATCACTATCGCTACATATATCTGAGCATGGATTTATTTTAGAAGTTCTTTTTGTACCACTAAAACTCATCAAGATGATTTACTCTTTACGGTCTATGATGGCTTAAGTTGATAATTGATCAACAATCTCAAAGTCGATACTTTAACCTCAGAATTTAGATTAAATGAAAACTCGAATAACCTGGAATACTTTCTGCCAGATGGCCTCTTGACCCGTAAATGCCAGAGGCAAATTGATACCTTGAAGAGCCATCCAATCAATTTCCTTCTCCCATCTTTCCCAGTCCCACCATGCAAATGTATCTGTTTCAGAGAATTGTTGAATATGGATACCCACACTTCAGACAGAATATGCAACAACATGCTATCTCTTACAGCTAGATGAAACAGCATTCTGATAGTAACTCAATGGGGTAGGTCTCTTTATTGTTATATGAGAATCTTGAATATGAGGTAAAGATCCAGGCTTCGGTACTGAAGAAAGTTGTGCACCACCAGTTTTGCTCCACGATATGTGTGCTCCACAGTAATACTTCAGGTACCAATGTAGACCAGACAAAAT
The DNA here is from genome assembly GCA_028984105.1 of Lavandula angustifolia. Classification (NCBI taxonomy): domain Eukaryota; kingdom Viridiplantae; phylum Streptophyta; class Magnoliopsida; order Lamiales; family Lamiaceae; genus Lavandula; species Lavandula angustifolia. Next base: position 12,241,080 of record CM054808.1, read on the forward strand.
CTCCACTCCGGTAGTTCCACTTATTCTGCAGAAAACATGAGTCTAGCATTTTCACAAATATGTATTGAAAATCCTGAAATAAGACTAGACTTGGATATTGAAGACCTTCTAACTTGGATTTTCCTATTCTTTTTGGTTGAGGAATCCAATTTATATAACAAGTCGCAATTGCAAAAAGTGTTAGTCTCCTAAAAGCTTCCCAAGTACTCTGCATAGTGTATATTTGTAAAACAAGGTATTCTACGTACAATATTTCAGGAGAACCAGCACCACTGTTAGCAGGATGATTGCTCAACTTAAAGCAATATTCTCCACCACAGTTATCCTGCACAAAAAACCAAAAGAGGAGCAAGTAAAAACATAACCTTGCCAAAAGGGAAGGTAATTTCTTTAATGAGAAATGATCACATGGGAGCAGAACTCGACTAAATACGCCGTTCTAATTCTTTATTTGAAGTTTTCTAAACGAGGGGGATAAGTGAGAAGAAAATAAGAAACTTCTCAAAAAGGTCTAGTCATTTTAGTTTGGCATCCTCAAAATTCTCTTAAGTAGGCTTTCAGACAACATGTAGCAGCCAAATAGCACAACCAGAAAGATATAATTATCAAGATTGTCCCTTTTATACTCGATTACAAAACATAAATCTGTGCATTTGCTATTCATGTCAGTTCTTAGTTCAAAACCTAACCTAATTTCTGCAAAATTCATGTATAGAATTACCTTCATAAAATAAATTATAATAGTGCTTAATACGAGTACCTCACTGAATCTTCTTCAGTGTTAGCTTTAATCCAATGAGTATTAGCAGAACTAAAGTAATTTCAGTCCAAATGGATCTCTCAAGTGACAAAGGGCCAATTAAAGCAATTTAGCATAAAATCAATTACGTGGATGAAACTATATCTACCAAGCCTCCACAACAGAATTAACTCGGAAATATTACTAATCTTCTTGAATCCGAAAAAACATAATGTAGGTAGGAACAAGAACAATTAGTTAAATTTTACTTTAATAAAGGAAAATAGAAGCAGGGGTTTCTGGCGTGCCTTAGAGATGATGCTGAACTCAAAACTGGAAGAATGGGAAGGGATGAGGCGGGTGAGGGCGGCGTAAGTGGCGGCGACTTGTACAGACGGCGGCGCTCTCTCGCGGTCTTGAATCTCCAGCAGCCGTGAAATGTATCCAACCCCAAGAGTGGAGGATTCGGACATTGGTACGCCGTTCATGCCGAATAAGAACAGGAAAATCAAGAAGCCCATCATCATCGGCTTCGGGAAGAAGAATAAATATGAAAAATGAAGAAGCCGATGATTATGTGAGAAAACAGAAACAGTATATATATAGAGGATGTGGGAAATGGGAAACTAGGCATCTTTTAGTGTGTTTAGTATGTGGTAGTGGTCCTAGTGGATATGAGGGAAGGAAGACAAAGTTGCCGGCCGGAGAGAGAGAGAGAGAGAGAGAGAGAGAGAGAGAAGGCTTTTACACCTTTGGAGGTTGTTGGCGGGCATTTTGTAATGTATTTTTTGGACATCAATTCTGTTTATATAATTAATAGTATTTCATTTTTCTTTCTTTCTCCAAAAACAAAAGAAAGAAAAAGAAAAAGAAAAAATGTAAAGTTTTATTTAATTTCTGTTTTTCATGTGATCAGTTTTAAATAAACTTACTGGTTCGTGTCGATTTCACCAACACTTTGAAACAAAAGTCAACAAGATTCTCCCTCAGAATGGCTCGTTATTTCCATTATTGTTAGTATATTTCATTTAAATCTTGAAAATTCAGTTATAACTCAAATATTCGACTTTATCATATTGTTAGCAGATTGTTTATCCCTAAACATTATATACATTGATAGTATGAACCATATAGAAAATAAAATCTGAATTCTATATACTCATTAAGCTAAAATGCATTGACTAATACATTAAGTAGTTCATCTTTTGTACTTGTCCTGTTGTATTATTCAGACATCTCATTTTTGTCCTAGAATCTCTAATTGACAACATCCAACAATAAAACTTTAAACAAAATTTGCAACATTTTAACTTATTATTCAGCCTTCTAGCCCACAAGCATGGATGGATTAATACTTCCACCCTTTGTTCTTACCGCAACCTGTTAGTCAAAATATCATTAATTCTATCACAATTAAGCTCTCAAGATTATACTAATTAACATAGTTGAGGAGTTTTTATAAAATTACAGTTACAAGCAACAATCAAGAATGAAGAAATCAAAATTATACAAATTTGGATCAATTGTTGTCATATTACTAACAAAACAAAAGAACAACATCAATATATATTTTGTCTGAATATCAAGTAAGCTACACAATACATGTAGTTAGAAACACTACATGATTTGATCCATGTTCCTTGCAATTGTTCATTGCAAGTGCAATGTTACAATTGTCTCAAATCCTATACTAAATCAATTTCTTTTCTTGACTAGTTGTAGCTCTTTACAGAAATCTTGGCTTGAGGCCCACCTTGAATGTATACAAAAGTCCATTCTGAATTAGGCTGGAGAGTTTTAATCCATTCTGGAAATTCATAAATGTTATTTGCTTGAGTTGGAGTCAGTCCCCACAGTGGTCCAGTTAGGCCTTCAAGCTGCAACTTCAGTTCTTGAATGGGCTTCTTGGAGATGTTCTTGATCATAACCTTGTGCCGGTAAAACTCCTCCTTTCCGACGCTCCACTTGTCCGTTATCGAGTGAAGGAATTGCACAGGGGTAGCTGCAAGACATGATGCAGTTTTATTAAGAATTATGATCACACTAAGTTTGCTACTTCAAGAAGTTGGTTAGGTGATTTTGTATAGTTTACCTGGTTTGGAGTAGGGGGCTGTTGCATAGTTATGTGAAGAAACTGCAAGATCAGAACAACAACTCAACTATGTCAAACAGCTTGCAAAAAAATTATGAAAAAAGTTTTTGATCATTTGTCATAGTTTACCTGCAGATTTAGAAGAAAAGGTGTGCAATCTTGAAAGAAGTCCAACAAGAGGTGCTGTTCCAGACAAAGTAGGCTCAGTTTGTTCAAAATCAGTTCTATCATCTGTGAACCCATCATTGGCATCTGGGCCTCCAACCAAGGCTCCATATATAACACTGGGATTTGCCTTCGGGCGCTTGTACCACTTCTCGTACCCCTCGACACATCCAACTACAGAGTGGAGGGAAGAAATTGGGGGAATGGAGGCACCCCTATGATGAACATGGACAGAATATTTTTGTCCAAAACCCACCACATAGCTCATTGATTTTGGATTCTTTCCAAGAATGTAATCAGCCTATGCTTCCAACAACAGAGTTTAGGACAAGTCAAGAATCAAGAAAAGAGAAAGAAAATAAGATCAGTAGTATGTAATAAACATACTTGTGACTTTGCAAAGTTGAAGATATCTTGAGGCTGGAGTTGGCCTCCTGCGCAGTTGACAGTTTTCTTGGCATGAGAAAGATAGTCAGAGTAGGCAGTAAGGAGGAAGGCAGCAGAGGCAGAGTACTGCAGATTGTTCCACTCCCTTGTATAGATCAACCCACCTATGCATCAAACATGCCATATCTTCATTACCAAAAAGCAATTCTTGAAATGGCCTAAAAATTTACATAATCTTGAAATTTCTTCACAAACCAGGAGTGAGTTTCACATTGTATCCATTGTTCTTTTGCAAGCACGCGCATGTAAAGAAGTCGGCTTTCGCCTCATACTGCTGCAGTGTGGAGGCATATTGCCCTGCACCTCCATCAAACAACACCTAGACTTGTTCAAAGCTTTTGCATTAGTACTTTTTTAGTTTGATCATGTTATGATGTAACATGGACTTTTGGTGAAGACTATGACGTATACCTTTGTAAGAAGGATCTGAACTCCAGCATACTTGTTGTCCCAAGAGAATTCTTTGACGGCCCATCCGGTTCCACCGAAGGAGGCGGCGTTGTCGACTACATATTTCAAATAATACTGATCGTTTGTAGCTTTGTATAGCCATGTAGCACCCCATAACAGTTCATCCTAATGGAAAAAAGATGGTGAAAGTGATTAAGAAAAATTGAATAAAATGTGTTTATGGGGAAGAATGGTGTGAAGAAGCCTCACATCATAACCAGATGATAAGTAGAATTGCTTGGCATTTACAATTGAATCAGAATACAAGCCTCTGAAACTGTCTGCAAATGAGAAAATCTACAACACAAAAACAAAGCATATGTCAATAGGGGCGGCCCCGCAATTTATAACTGAGGTGAAATCAGCAATTTCAATGGTGAATATCCTATTTATGAAAAGGGGACGAAATATGCCATTTGGGGCAGAGCAAATTAGTAATTTCCCAAAAATATATAGAAAGTAGACGGTAAGTAGGGAGACGTGGCCCCACACACCCCGTAGATCTTATATGGATAAATAAGAGGCTTCTTTTACCTGTTTTGCATGAACTAGGAGAAGATTAGAGTAGGAAGAATCATAGGGCTTGAAAGCTAGAGAGGCCGCGGCTAAAGCGGCCGCGGTTTCTCCGGCTAGGTCCGACCCTGGATGCTCGGCGTCCAGCTTGTACGCGGTCCGGGACGTCGTCATGTCCTCGGCGCGTTGCCAGCAGTAATGATCCGATGCTCCGTCCCCAACCTAAAACAAGATAAACATATTTAATATACGTGAGTGAAATATGAGAAAAGGTATCAAACATGTAGTTGTGCCAATACTATTGACCATCAAGATTATGTTACTCAAATTGTTGACCTAATTATAGCTAGTAATTAATTTCTTGATTGATATACCTGTCCCCATAACACATTTTGCTGAGAATGGCATTTGATGAAATAATCAGTCCCCCATCTAATTGCTTCCAAAATATTTTTCATTTGATTTAATTTCACAAAATCATCCTTGTAATCAAACGCTGCCCAAGCCAGCATTGTAACGGTAAACGCCATCGGTTGACCAAACTTTACGTGGTCTCCGGCATCATAGTATCCTCCCACCAAGTTCACCTATCCATGCAATAAAAATAATTAATCAAAAAATAAAATAATGTCTATAATAATAGTATATAACATATAGTATGTGATTATACAAAACTTAAGCCTTACCCCTTGAGCAAAACCGTCCTTAAGAGCTGAATCACCGCGCCACTTCACTCGTTGGTGCGGAGGTAGTTTACCAGCTCGTTGCGCCTCGAAGAACAGCAAAGTCTTGTCGAGGGCATCTCCGTAGTTGAAGGAGTCGACTAGAGTTGCACCGATAGCAATTAGGCCGACTAAGAGGGCTAAGATAGAGTTTGATGGTTTTAGGCTAATCATTTCTTGCTTCTGGCTTTGGGGAGTAGTAGTAGTAGTAGTACTTGATAATATGAAATGTTTTTGTATGTCATGTCTATTTATATAATTTTCTTTTTCTGGTGGAGGGGTGGGGTGGGGGTAGGTAGAGAGACGATAGATTGTAAGGGTGGTAGCCTCCACGTTCTTGAAAATGAGAAGAAATAAGTGAGAATCAATGCAAAGATTGAGCTTCCCACGTTGGTGTTTGACGATTTTAAATGTCAATAATAATAATTCATTGAATCGTTTTGTTGGATGATTATGGGGCAATAAATGTGGTCATCGTAAAGTTTGGTGTCTTCGGTTACCCGGATATTATTGTTTATGAGAATTAATTGAAATATTATTAACACGACGTAATTTGCATGATTATAGTTAATTGTTGTAAATCAATTGTCTTAATTGTTAGCCAATTCTCAAAATATTATCGTGTGGAAAAGGTAATATATTTTGCATGTTAAACAAATGGTATTTTCTAAATTTCTTTCCTTATTCACTAAATAATTCCAATAATATTGTCAACAATATATTTCGACTTATTTCATGGGAAATTAAATTCTTGATATTTTGTTTTTATAAATTTCTCATTTTAAATAATAATATAACTCTGATTGTTTTTTTTAAATTTTACACTCATAATATTATGTAATTCTCATCATGTTATTAGATATTTTTAATTTTAAAGGATTGTATTTCTATTTAAAATATTATTGTATGTTTTAAAATAAAATAGAAACATTTAAAACTAAAAATATATTGATCGAAAGTTTTTCGTGGAATAATTCATCAATTGGAAATTAATGAAAAGCATTTTACTACTTAAAAAAACCACACAAAAAAAAAAAAGATACGGAAAAAATACTCAATCATAGACTGAAATATGATTTTTGGGGGAGATTTTCAGAAAAGCGAGATGTTCCTTTAATATTTGTATTACTGAAAATGGAAAGAAATGTAGAAAATATATTTTTAACGAGAGAACCAAAGGCTTAGCATAGAATTAGGAAACAATTTTATTTGTTCAGCTATTTCAATCACGGTATTTGTTAAAAATCAATATATGTAAAATTTAAACGGAAAAATCTTTAAAAGGTCATTCTTGTAATTAACAATATACTCAATATGTTTCATTATAATTAAATGACTGGTATTTATTTATGGATTGTTTCATTAAAAGTGACTTATAATGGAAATAATTAATACTCTAATCTAATCAAGTGAATTATGTTATTTTAAGTATACACAGAACGTCTTAATTCGCTTGTTAGAAAAGTTTACGGTTAAGTATTTCATAACAAATACTCCAAATGTATTACTTTTATGGAAAACTTATCTTTTTCATATGTTAAATTGGATAATCATTACGATGGCACGAAATTTACTCCCTCCTATTTTTAGTGTAAAATATTTTAGATTTTTAACATTTTGCAATATATATGATGTTTTATATTTTATTACCTTATTTACCCTTAATTCAATTTAATAATTCCTCTTTATTTCCTTATTGAATAGATTTTTTTGATTCATCTCTTCCTCATTTATTCATCATTAATTAAAGTTTATTTAAGAATAATTTCTTTTAATTAATTAGTGTGCAAAATGGTAGAAAGTCATACAATAAAATAAGATGGAGTCTGAAATTGCCTTATCTATTATTTATGGAATTTATGGAATTACCATATGTAATATTCATGGAATTTCCATATGTACTATTTACGGAGTTTATGCAATTACCATAATTTCATTCCATATGCCTATTATTTCGGAAAATATTATGAAACTATTATCATAATAAGGTTTCATTTGGGAAACAACTTAAATAAGACTTATCTTTTTGAATAAATTGAAATACGTTAACGCGGCTCTACAGCGAGGCCTAAATGCATTATGTAGAATAATATTATGATGCATAAATTTAAAATATATAATATATAATGTCTATATTTATTATATTTAAGTGTTTACACTTGTATTCTGTTTAAATATGTATAAAACGCTATTTCATATGAAATCTTAATCACATGCATTACGTGAAAATTGTGATGCACTAAATTACACGAAACAACGATACTATTGATCTCGATATATACATAATGAAATAACGATACTATTAATATCATATACTATTGTTTAAATTAATTAAAAACAAGAGTAATATAATCTCATTCCGTGTAATTTAAATTAATTGAAATATAGTTTTTTTAATACCAAATATACCAGATTAATATCATAATGAGTACTTTTATAAACCAAATATACCAAATTAATTGAAATATAGTTTTTTAATATCATAATGAGTAATTTTATAAACCATTCTTGGAGAGAGAATTTTGAGAGAGAAAAGATGAGCAATTGATTTTTGCAAATAAATATGAAGGGCAGTTTTATTTATGTTAATTAATAGTATTATTTAAAGTTGGTTGCTAAACATATTCAATATTGAGATTTAAGTGACTAGTAGTTTGCGGTATTGACGAATAAAACAACTGTACATATGTTCATAATTAATATATCTTTTATTAGGTTTATATTGTTAATTATCAAGAGAGTTTGTTTGTATTCAATCTCAAATTAATGCATTTAACTTGCGTTCAGTTTAAAAAAAAAAAATCGAACCTAAATAACCTAGCCTGATGGAACAGCCGACCAATCGGCTAGCTTTGGTCAAAACAGCTCGTGTTGAACCATTCACATGTTACACATTTGATATAAACCTATCGAACACAACCGAATACAAACACGTGAAAATGAAAATACAACTTAAGCAATAAAAATAACAAAGCCGAGGCTAGAAAAGATCTCTATCCACATGAGACAAACCTTCCAATTGTGCTCTTATTTTAGGCGTGGTCTTCCCACAGATGAAACGGTTCCGAGTTCGACGCAATAACACCGAAAATGATTAAACTCCGACGAACAAGATGGAAGGCGAGGCCAGGAGCAGAACTTAACTAATGCAGAATGTGATATGAAAACTTATGTGTGTTGAGATGAATACTACTACCTCTATTTATAGGCTAGCTACACCATGTATTAGGGACATTATCATCACCATAATTAGTCTTTAACCCACGTACGTTTCAATCCCATAATCATCATCATTATGGCTCGGTGGTTACAAAAACGTGGGGAGTATTTAATCAATTGATTTGAATTTTAATCAATTCAAATTTGTCCATGCAACATATATGTATATATATATATTATATCATAACATATATATACATTATCTTATATAAAAAATATGATATAGCATTAAGGTGACAGAACAAACCAAATCTCTCCCAAGCCCACTAAACCCGCCCAGCGAACAAAACCCAACATACAAGCCCACAAATTAACCATCATAAGGACCAATTGCCAAGACAAAGTCCATGGACTCGAATTCAAACGCGGAGCCGGGGCCGGGACAAGGTCAGGTCTCGGTCGCAGCTGCGGCGCGCCGCGTGTGAATCGGTTGGCTAAAACGAATGTGTGTGGGCTTAATCCACCACAACCCATTTAGTTATCACCTTGTATAAGTCTTGGAGTTAAATACAACATTTAATAATTAGAGTTCAATTTGGGATATAACTTAGTTTATTAAATGAAGTACTACTTCAACTCCCATTTTATTAATTACTATTTTGCGCACCTATTTCTATCTTATCGAAAATTGGAATTAAGAAATGAAATACACTGCAGTCATCTATTTGAAACGTAGTTCATCGTTGTATATTTTACTTCATCAAACTAATGACATACGTGACTCGAAAATTCGATCAAAGATGCGCTGATCAATTAATATTCCGCTTTAATTCAGATTTTCCAACAGTCCCTCACAAGAGTTGAAATAGCCTAAATGCATGCATGCAGACACTTAGCTCCTCTAGATACAATAAAGCATTATGGTAGGTAGCTTGTGACCTTGAACCATCCTTAGTCGGTGTTATCGAGTATACTGACGGATTAGAGAACACAAGGCTTTGAACTATTCCTACATCGTGTATACTGAGATAATAATGCTAACACTATAAAGTCTCAACCTCGTCCGTTCTCACATTTGTGTTCGTTTATGGTCATGGACAACTTATTTGGATTCATAAGTATCAAATAGAAGCGGCTCTTACTTCTCACTTACATAGGCGATTCTTACACGAGTATCCCACCATACTCCACCTCCTCGAGGTATCCCAGAATCATTAAAAGTCTATGACTTAACCTCACCACATAGCAGGTCAGAAACAATCTACTGCTCTTTTCAGGGAATAATTTTGTCGAGTGTTGTTACACAACCAAACTCATATAACTTAGTTTTCTGATTGAACCAAGTTCATGGGATCTTCACTCTACAAGATTGGATTACCACTATAATTGTTTTAAAATGTAGATTTGACTCTAATTCTCTCTACGAACTTATACATTTGATCTCGAGACAAACTTTTAGTAAGCGGATCTGCTAAGTTATCTCCCGACCTAACATAGTCAACAAAATAACCTCACTCGTGAATAGGGGTGGAGGGGGGGAGGGCAGTAGGGGTAGTGGGCCCCTTTAAGATTACAAAAATACTTAACCACATATATGATATAAGGTGATCTAGTGGTCTAGTGGTAAGATGTTTTAATATAAGACTTTTGAAAGTGAGGTTTTTGGATCAACTCCCATTTTCTTCTACTTTTTGGCCTGATACTAAATATTTTTTTCCCCTTTTCTTTGTTCTTTTTCTCTTCACATTACTCTTACAAACGAGTAGTAATTGGACCGCCCGAGCTACATTTTTGATTCTGCCTCTACTCGTGATGAAGTGTCTTAGAGTATTATATCTTCGACGTATATGTCTAGACTTACCATTGTATAACCCACTTTTGCCCTTCCAATAACAGCTTGGCCATCACAGTAAATCATCACCAGTGGTACAGGTTTGTTCAAACATGGAATATCTTCCAAAAAATTATGGAGTCACTCAGCTTCCTCATCGGCCTTATCTAAAGCAATAAATTCCAATTCCATGGTGGATCGAGCTATACATGTCTATTTCGTGGACCTCCATGACACAACTCTACCCTCCATAGTGAACACATGATCACTTATCGACAACGTGTCTTATGTGTTGCATATCGAATTTGCATCAAAATACCCTTTAAGTACCGGGGGTATCTAGAGTACTATAGCCCAAAGTTTCGAGTGTACGTCAAATACCTCAAAACCATGATCAGAGCTCTACAATGCTCCCTACTTGGATTGCACATATAACGACTCAACTTTATAACAGGACAAGCTAGGTCTGGCCTCGTACAATTTGTGATGTACAATAAACAACCTATCATCCTAGCATAATCATCTTGAGCAACAGAATCACTTCTAGTCTTGCTTAGATGAATATTAAGTTCTAAAGGAGTCTTGACTGGTACACCATTAGACTCATTGAACTTCTTGAGCACTTTCTCAATGTAATAAGATTGGGACAAGACAATTCCACTAGGAGTTCTTTGGATTTTTACTCCATGAATAACATCAGCCACTCTCATGTCTTTCATGTCGAGATTTCTTTTCAACATACGATTGGTTTAATTAACCACTTGACTGTTACGTCCCATAATTAGCATATCATCTACATTAAGACATACATTAACAAAACTGTTATTCGTATTCTTGATGTAAACACATTTGTCACACTCATTTATCTTGAATTCGTTTGACATCATAACTTCGTCAAACTTCAAATGCCATTGTAAAAGGGCTTGCTATAATCAATATAGAGACTTAACCAGCTTGCTTAACTTTCTCTCTTGACCAGTACAACAAAACCTTCAGGCTGTTCCATATAAATATCATCTTCTAAATCTCCATTTAGAAAGACAGTTTTCACATCCATTTGGTGAATTTCAAGATCGTGTAAAGCAACAATCGCAAGAAGCAATTTTAGTGACAAGCGAATAGGTATAAAAAAATTTGTACCCTTCCCTTTGCTTAATACCCTTTACAACTTACCAGGCCTAATTTTTATGAATTGATTCATCTGCCTTATATTTCCTTTTTAGGATCCAATTACATCCCAATGACTTGCAACCTTCTGACAAGTCTGCTAACACCCAAGTGTGGTTTTGCATAATGGAATCAATCTCACTCCCGATAGATTCATTCCAAAGTGGTTCATCGGGTCTAGTAAGAGTTTCATTAACATACCTTGGTTCCTTATCTAAGAGGAAAACTACATAGTCCAGACCAAAGTCCTTAACAATTCTTGCTCTCGTGCTACATCTTGATTCAAGAACTTCAAGATCAGAACCAAATTTCTTTCTTGAAGTAGGTCCAGAACTAGTAGCTTCATCTTTAGTTCCTCTATTGGAACTAGACTCGACCTTATCCTTACATGGATTAATATTATTAGAGAATATTGCATCCATTGATTCAATAGTTGTTCCCACATTCATATCAAGAACTTCCGACTTATGAATAATAAACCGATAACACTACCATTCAAAGCATATTTGATAAATATACAATCGAAAGTCTTAGGTCTGATTGTAACTTGCTTAGGTAGAGACACTTCTACCTTAGTGAAACACCCACACACTTTAATGTATTTGTAGGAAAGTTTCCTTCCTTTCCACATCTCTTAAGGAGTTATATCATTACCTTTAACGGGAATCTTGTTAAGTAACTGTTAACTGTTAAAACAACTTCCCCCACATGTTTTGGGGTCAACCCCGAACTAATTAACAAGGTATTCATCATTTGCAATTGATTGTTCAATTTTTCCTTTCATCAACGTCGTTAGATTGTGGTGAATAGGGAGCAGTAGTTTGATGAACTATACCACTAGAGTTGCATAATTCCTCAAACAGAGCTACATATTTTCCCCCTATATCACTTCGAATATTTTCAATCCGACAATCTAGTTGATTTTCGACTTCCACTTTGAAACTTTGAACAACTTCAATTGTCTCGTCTTTACTTCTTAGAAGATAAAGACAACAATAACGTGTGCAATAGTCAACAAACGAAATCAAGTACTTTTTCCACCTCTTGTTTGCACATACTTTAAATCACACACATCTGTGTGAATAAGTTCAAGAGGCTTATTACTCATTTTCACTGAATGAAACGGCGGTTTCACCAATTTTGCTTCTACACATACTTCGCATCTTTTATTTTCATTAAACTCATTTACTTTTAGTAAATCGAGATTAGCTAAACATTTTATCGCATTTAGAGTGGCCTGTCCTAATCTACAATATCATAAATCAGAGCACTCAATCAAGTAAGAAGAAGTAGAAGTATTATTATTATTATTCCCTCATTCTTGGGCACTGGCGAATTGCCGCTACATTGAGCTTCAAAAGTCCATCGATAAGATACCCTTAGCAAGGAATATACCAAACATAGACAATATAAACTTGTCAGCTTGAAACACTACTCTAAAATCACGTTTGATTAGTACGGAACCTGACACAAGGTTCTTCCGAATATCCGGAACATATAGCACTTCACTCAAGATCAACTCTTTACCGGAAGTTATCCCCAGCACAATGGTTCCAACTCCAATCACGTCAAAAGAAGCTTGGTTCCCCATGTTCAGTTTCTTCCCTTGACAGGGACGGTACTTAGGGTGCCTCCAGTGATGAAAAAAAAACTCAACTTTTTAGACACCACACCAGCTTTTAAAACCATCAACTTTTTAATATTTATCACTCCAATCATAAACCTTAAAATCAACTTTTAAATGGGTCCAACTAAAATCTACACAACTAAAATATATACACATTTATATCAATTCATATATGGTGGTCCCACCACATGACAAAAAGCCAACTTCTAATTTAAAAAGTTGAAACACATTTTCCAACTTTTAAAATTTTGTTCCAATGGCAAAAAGTTGGAAGCATAACTTTTTGGCAAACTTAAAAGTTGCTAAAAACCTCCACTGGAGGTACCCTCAGTGAAGCGGCTTCTATCACCACACACATATGCGGTTGAAGCAGTGTCAATGAACCATAGGCTGGGGTTCTCGACAATATTGACTTCTTCAGTGATTACGACTACTAGACCCTCTTGAGTGAGGTCTTTTTCCATCATCTTGGCTTGTTTTGCCTTCTTTTTCTTGGGACTTTGACAATTTTTGTACATGTGGCCTGCTTTGTCACAGTTGTAGCATTCCCCATCAAATCATCTGGTTTGATCTTTACCTTTTGCATGTTCTTTGTCGTTGGTATGCCCTCATTTGTTAAAGTCACCATCTTTCTCTAAAAAATTCCTCATCGGGTCCGTTGGGCCTTTACCCTTCACGTCTGCTTGCGGGCATTAGACTCAATGTGAAGCTTCACAATTAGTTCCTCGAGCGACATCTCCTTTCGCTTGTGCTTGAGGTAGTTTTTAAAGTCTTTCCAACTAGGTGGAGTGTTGGTCCAAAGATGAGTCTTCATGTGTAGGTGGTTGGGGGGGGGAATGAATACACCTGAGTCCAAGTTTTCAACTCAAAACGCGAAAGTCGGTCTTTTACTAAATATGCTCACTAAATGATTTAGCTCGCCATCTTAACTTTCTCGATTGCGTAGGCAGAGTGGTTCGAGCTACTGAATTCCGTCTACTGACTTTAGTCAGTCTACGGTAAACTCAATACAAGAATTAGTGCTGAAGTGTCGGCCCGATTTTATTGTCTCTTGTTTGAAAAATATTTTTATAGAAATCAGTTCCGATTATGCTTATGCATGTGCATCTTTACTCAATATTTGTCTACTGAAGTTTTACAAATCAGTTTTATTTAGAGTGAACAGTAAGCTAATAAAAAGGTAAATGCACAGGCAGTTTTTAAAGTGGTTTGGATACGCAAGATCCTACGTCTTAGTTATACTGAGCAAGTCTTAGTCGATCTGTACACCAGACATATGCTCTAGTTATAGTCCTAGTGACTTTACAAGGTTCAAACACAGGGTTTAAGTTTCTCCGACTAAGAAGGAATTCTTACAATAAGAATAGTTCAACAATATGAACTCCTTCAATTTCTAAGCGTATGATCTAACAAGGTTAGCTTATAATAGAGAATGAGAACAAGATATCTCTAGAAAGAAGAACTAAAAAGATATCTATCTATGAAAAGAGTTATTCACTGAATTATGCTTTGAGTACGCTAGAGCTTTGAGTGCTCGGATGTTTTGTGTTCCTAGTGTCTTCAACTCTTGAAGATCGATCTCTATTTACTGTTTTGACCCATGGAAAGACCCGTTGGAAGAGACCTAGTCATGTGTGAAAAGCGACAAGGAAAACGACCATCTCAAATTTGAATGCTACTGTAGAGATTATCGCTTTTTCAGTTTTGAGGGCAGCTTTATGTTAGTGAAAGTATAGTGCTAGGTAGCTCCTCGTTGGTAGATGTAGATGAGGTTTGTTCAAACTCCAAGGCGGATACTGAGTTGACTTCTGTTGGGATGAAATTCAGTATGATAAGATTTGAAGATCCCAAAACCCCTAGCTGAATGATGAACCTTGTATAATGTAATAGCTTAGTTGAGTTCAACATGTTAGGAACTTAGTAGGCTAGCTAGAGTTCAGTAGCTGATAGGATTCAATAGATCATCTCTCATTCAGCAGAAGAACTCAGCACCCGGAACTCAGTTGGGAATGCTATAACCCACTGAATCTGCAAAGGAATTCGAGTCACGAGCTGAAATCTAAGAAGAATGGAAGTAAGAGACAATTCTGTAAAAGGTCCGAGGATTCAGAGGACGTCAACTCAGCATGCTCTTGGAGTTTGAACAAACTTCACTCTCTTGCTAACCTTGACCAATGAGAAGCCGCCAGCACTGTACCTGCTCTGACGCAAGCTTCCTAGATTGAAAAAGAGGGAATCTCTATAGTATCATTCAAATTGAAGATGGCCATTTTTCTTGTCGTTTTCAACACGTGTTTAGACTCCGTCCAACGGATCTATTCATAAGTCGAGACTATAAATAGAGAAGAGTCTTCACGTAGAGAAGATATCATCAACGGAAACACAAGCTTTCAAGCGAACAAACACTCTAGCAAACTCAAAGTCGATTCCAACGAAGAACTTGCATATAAAGAGATTCTTTCTAGTTCTTCACTCTAGAGTTTCATCAGTTCCCTTTATCTATTCTAAGCAAGCTTACTGCAATATATTAGCTTAGAAAACTCGAAGAAATTCAGCTCTTTGTACTGTTTTATTGTAAAAACTCCTTCATAGTTGGAGAAAATCAAACCCTTGTGTTTGAAACTGTAAAATCACTACGACTATAAGTAGATATCTGTCCAGTGCACAGATCAACTGAGTCTTACTCAGTATAAGCAAACAAGACTGTATCTATCCAGTGCACGGATCAACTGAGACTTGCTCAGTATAAATAAATACAAGAAGTTCTGCTTTGTTCAGGACGGTGGACGTAGGATCCTGTGTATTTGAACCACTTTAAAAATTGCTTGTGTCGATTTTTACTATTGCATTGATTACTAGTTCATATTGCATAAAACTGATTTTTAATCAATCAACATAAAATGAGTTTTCAAATTGAGACGAACATATTTTGGCCTACACTTCCGCACACAATATCTGATACTGAACTACTGTTCACTAACTGAAGTCAATAGATAGGACTTAGTAGAAGGATACTTTCCCACGCGATCCAGAAAGTTTATTTGGCCAGCTGACTAGTTTTGTAGCAATATTCAGTATTACTCACTTTCGTGTTTGATTGAAATTTGCATTCAGGTGTATTCACCCCATCCCCTCCCCCTACACCTGAAGGCTCCTCTCTAGATCAACAATTGGTATCAAAGCGGTGTTCTTCTGATAATCATTTTATGAATACTGGTCTACTCGAACAGATCATGAAAACCATTTTCTTTGCACTTGCATTCTCTTCATAACATCATATACCATATTCTTCAATAGAAAACTACGCGGTATGGCGTGTAAGGATGGAGGCTCACTTAACGTCGCTGCATGACAGCATGACTGACGTCCTGGGGAAAGGACATATTGTTCCGATGGTTGACAACGTCGAGCTTGCTACCGTAGCAGCAATAGGTGCCAGAACCGACGAGAAGGTTCCCAAGGATAAGAGCCTCTTTACACCAGAAGAGAGAAAGTTGCACAACCTTCGATCGAGTTGCAAACAACGAAATACTGACTACACTCAGTTATTCTTACCTTGGGAGGGTGCATGACTACAAAACTGCGAAAGAGCTCTAGGATGCTCTCGCAGTACTGAGCCAAGGAACTCCACAAATCAAAGAAAACAAACTGGAGTTGGAGCTGTAGAAGCTCGAGACATTTGCAATACCCGGAGAGTCAATTCACGAATCAGATCAACATCATCAATGTGCTGGGGAAAACATTCAGCAACAAGGAGACCAACACTAAAATTCTAAGGGCTCTATCTTGGCCCAAATGGTATTCTTTTGCTACTTGTTTGCAAAGAATTGACTTAAACTATGTTACTCCTGATTATATATTTTCAGAACTGAAAGCGGAGGAGTTTGAGTTCAATCTTTCGCATACCCCAAGTGCTGAGATTGAAATGCTAATGGATCATGCTTATAAGGCAATAGTCAGCACATCTGGAGCAAGTCCCTTCATAACAAGTCAATCAATTGGAAGCTTAATGACGATCCCAACTGCTGATAACTTAGCTGAGAAATACCCTCTCCTTGTAGTGAAATACCAAAAGGAGAAGGAGAACTTTAGAAAATGAAGTTGAAGAAAACTTCAAAAAGCAATCAAGGTAAGAGAGAAAATGCTCATCCGAAAAGCTGAATCTAAATCTCTACCTGAATGCAGGAACACGAAGACTGCCTCCACTGGAATGAATGAGACCCTAAGAAAAGAAGGCAGAAGCTCAACGTGTTACAACTGCAAAAAGATTGGGCATTATCAATATGAATGTCCAGAGCTCACGACAACTGAAAGAGCAGAAAGGCAAGCCAGGCGAGACAAGTTCATCAGAAAGAGGCAAGCCTACATAGCTAGAGAGCTATCCAATTGCTCGAGTGATGAAGAGTTGTTCATGGAATCATCCAATGATAAAGCAACATTCACGACAATCGAAGCTGAAGAAGATACTGAAATGTTTCTTATGGCTGGAAAAGAGGCTGAGGTAAACTCTAATTCTAATATATGCCCCTCTTCACCATGCACACACGACACAAGCTCTATTGCAGGTGAACCCTTGGATGTGGTTCTTGCATATGAAGAACTGTTGGAGGAACAAATTCAGATAATCAATTAGTTCAGTAGAACACTTCAGGAGATGGAACTCCTGAGAGCTGAGAATCAAGAGACTTTCAATGAGGACTTAGGACTCTACTGAGTCTGAAGGACTTGTTTTGAGACAGAAGGAAGAGATAAATTCTCTAATGACTAAGTTTCAACAACAAGAATCACAGATCTCAATTCTTGCCAAGGATAACTCTGAGAAAGAGACTGAAATTGCCAGTCTGAAGGACTGAAATTACACAGTCCAGAGCTGAGTATGAAGCTCTGAGGAAAAGCGATGAGGTTTGGAGAACCTTAATGACTGACCAATACTTAGGAGCTAAAGAGAAGCTAGAGAAGTTGTTGAGATCACAAAGACCAAGTTCTATGAAGGAAGGACTTGAATTTGTTTTTATTTTGCAGGTGCTAAAGGACCCTTGGATCGTGGACAGCGGATGCTCAAGACATATGACGCATTAAAAGAATCTGCTGACCAACTATGTTCAGCAAGAAGGAGCCAGAACTGAATTTGGTGACAACTCCATAGGATACATAAGGGGATACGGAACATTGAAGATAGGAACTGCCATAGTTCCCAAAGTATCATATTTTGAAGGGCTTCAACATAATCTCCTTTCAGTCAGTCAATTTCGTGATAACTTCAATAAAGTGACTTTTGACTCAGGTCTTTTTGATGTTTTTGACAAATCTACAGGAAAAAACTGCGTTATCAGGCTCGCGGAGAAGAAACATCTACTACGCTGATTGGAATACCGTTGAACCTGAAGCCTGCTTGCTAGCACACACAAAGTCAGATGATAAAACAACATGGTTGTGGCATAGAAGATTAAGTCATCTGAATTTCAAAACTATGAACAAGCTAGCAAGATATACTAAAGTTCGAGGACTGTCCAATGAAGTATTCAAGAGACACAAGAATTGTGAAGCATGCTTGAAGGGAAAGCAAACCAGATCAAGCAACCCACTAATTCCGTTACCTTTTACTGATGGAATCCTTCTCCTGCTCCACATGGATTTATTTGGGCCAGTCTCTCTAGTGACGATCAGAGGCAAGAAATATGCTCTTGTAGTCATTGATGACTATTCAAGATACACATGGGTGATTTTCATCCCAACAAGTTTGGCATCAAAATTAAACTGCTGAAACTATTGAAACGACTGAGTATCGAGAAGGATATCAAGATTCAAAGAATACGCTCAGATCAAGGAACATAGTTTCTAAACTCGATGATGAAAGACTAATGCGAAGTTGAAGGATCCAACATGAAACCTCAGCTGTGAAATCCAACAAATCAGTAAAGATACCCATGAACACAAATCTCAAAATTGATCTTGATAAAGAGGGAGTATCTATTAATTCAACAGATTATCGTGCTATTATTTCTTCGTTATTTTATTTAACTTCTAGCAGACCTGATATAACCTATGTTGTATGCGTATGCGCGAGATTTCAGGCGAATCCCAAGCAAAGTTATGTCGACTCAGCAGAGCATATTCTCCGATACCTAAAAGGAACACCTGATGTTGGGTTATTATATCCTGCTGATGATAATCTTGAACTAACTGGTTATTCTGGTGCTGATTATATAGGATGTCGAATCGACAGGAAATCAACTTCAGGAACATGTCAGTTCCTAGGCAACAAGCTAATATCGTGGTTTTCAAAGAAATAACACTTAGTAGCTACGTCTACTACTAAAGCTGAATATATGGCTGCCGGAAGCTATTGCGCCCAGATCCTATGGTTGCGACAACAGTTGAGAGATTATGATGTTTATCAAGATGAAGTGCCGATCTATTACGACAGTATCATTGCCATTGCAATCACTCAGAATCCTGTTCTTCATACAAGATGCAAGCACGTGGACATACGTCATCACTTCATCCGAGACCATGTCGAGAAGAAAGATATCAGAATGGAGAAAATTTCAAACTGATAAGCAAAGGGCCGACATACTGACCAAACCTCTAGCTGAGACCAGATTTAGTGAACTCTCTGGATCCTACTAACTCAGTTCAGAAAGACGATCCCGGAAGTAGTGAGTAAGGGGGAACTACTATGTTCAGCTGACACGTTATGGGTATTTATTCAGCATATTATATTCAACATGTCATTGTATTTATTTTCCGCCATTGATATTCCTAGGATGTCATTAATTAAAAAAGTTCTTAGTAAAAGCACGACATTCCATATGCTGACTGCAGCGCATTAAATGCAGGTCATCTCACCTTACCTTTTAGATGATAGATATGTAGGTCGAGATTATAGGCGGCACAACAATCATAACCTATTATAACATTCAATCTGAGCCGTCCATGCCTTAATTTCAGTTTAATCTCAACCGAGCGCTGAAGAAACTGTTCATATTCATGTGATATATATGAGCACGTATCCATTATCTTACGTTACTTTTTCGCCATTATTGAACATGTTCTGTGCTTTGCAAATCATACTTTATCCGGCATCTATTACCTTCAAGCAATTTATCTTCTGTAAATTTCTTTATCTTGATCTGCAAGTAACTGACTTACTCTATTTTCGAGTGCTAACACTTATTTTGCAGATTCAGTATATTCAAAGGCGAATTCTCCTAGTAACGAAGTTTTGATCCCGTCTGACATGGAGGAGATCATCATCAACAAGAGAGTCTGGTTCGAGCCAGCACTCACTTTCAGATCATGTGAAGTGGACTGCATGGAGCCGATCTTCAATGCTCTTCAGTCGTCAGGCCTGTAGACCCTGCTATCCTGGGTTCCTCTTCACTGCCTCCCTCATTAGGACACCGAGTTCTTCATGAATCTTCACCAAAATGAAGATCATCGGGATATTTCTTGCATCTCCTACCAGCAAGAAACGAGTAACAACGTTTGGGAAGAGAAGATTGCAGATATGGACGTTGGTGAGTGCCTTTAGCAGAGTTTCCACCTTCCCAACGAGGGGATCTCTCCTATTGGATATAAGGAGACATCCATCAACAAGTACCTCTGCCAATTCAGCGGGCAAAAGGACATTGTGTTCAAAGCGGCGTTCCCCAAGAACAGGCTGCTCCCTGAATACAGAGGGTTGGCCTATATAGTCAACCATGTGCTGACTAGCTCCTCCGGATCATAGGACCAACTCTCTCGGGTCAGGATCCAGATCATGATGGCGATTATGGATGGAGTAAAGGCCAATTGGACTAAGTTCTTCCTGACAGAGTTCAGAGCTCAATTCCAGAAGTTCATAGTCAATAAGGACAAGACCTCATTGCAATTGATTCCTAAAGGGAAACTTTAGTATGACAGTAAGATCTCTATCCTGATCGAGGATCACTGCCAAGGAAGAGCCGCGAAGCAACAATCAGAGCCTAAACCAGGCTCTGATACTAATTGAAGGAAAATATAAGGTCAGGAATGATACCTTCCTCCTTCGTATGTTGTTGCAGCTCTGATTGTTGCTCGTATGTCAGATCTTCTGATCTGTGTCCCGGCCTTTTTCTCCCTCTGGGTGGTCAGAGAACTAGAGAAAATAAGATTTTGTCTCTCCACAAAACTAATGCATACCGTGTATATTTTGTGTAAGTATGTGTTCTGTTTCTGAATAGAATACTAATATATATAGGCTTCAAAAACTAATATAATATTAATATATCTGTAGCCCATTAATTTAATTATATTTCTAATGGGCTTCCACATAATTAGCCCATAATATAATTAATTAATCCACTGGGCTACTAATATTTATCAATTAATTGGCCCAACCAATTAATTCCAGATAAATAACATTATTAAATAATGTAAAAATACATTAATCCATTAATAATAATTTCTGAGAGACAATAAATCACTAGGCAACTAATTGGGCCAGATCAGGGATCTAATACAAGAAATAAAGATGGGCCTCAAATTAATTAATTATCTATGCTCAGCCCAGAGCAAAATTAATTAATAAACACAGACTTCATTCCACTAGAGAATCCGTGCTGACTTACCCCTTTATCCCAAATTGAGCAAGGGCTTGTATTTTAGACTTAATCGATCTCCGTATTTAAGATAGAAATATCCGTTAATTAATTAAGCTCACTGACAGCTTAAATTAATTAACATCTTATATTCCTGAGTAGTATCACTCGACCTTATTAACACACCTGAACTTAACCAACCGGGCGGGTTTAGTGTGATAATCCTTTCGAGTTCCTCAGGGGATATTATCAATCCATTTTACTAGGATACGACTGCAAGATACAGACAACAAGCCTGAGCCACAAATAACTACTAACACCCAAGATACGTAGATCCGATCGCGATGACGTTCACCATAGTAGGTCAAAGTGATAGATAGTCAAATGCACTCAGCTGAAGTCTTACCAAGCTTAAGACCAGCTAAGTCACCGAGATCTTGGTTCTCCACAACGGTCAGTTAGGAGAACACATCTCACTGTGATCCATCAATACACCACCTTCAGTGTACCAGTAAAGACAAACAGCTAAGACAAGCCACTTCTTATCTAAACTGCAGCATAAACCGACAACTTATCTTGAAGTTGTCTCAGCTGTGATAACTGTTTATATCTTGTCAGTTCAACCAATTTGTGTTGTCTTCTGTGATACCCGACACACCACACAAATCTAACTTTTATACAAGATAAATGATAACATGTGCAAATATATATATATATATATATATATATATATATTTATTTTATCAGATAGGAGAATAAGATAGTGGTAGGGACAAAACACATTGTATACAAGCATAAAATTTGCTTCTAGTATACAAAATCCCAACAATATTCAACAAGAAGAACATCAAATTCTTGAACGCGTCAGCTGCTGAGAAATCTATAGGGCGTGGACTTCACGACAAGCATCCCGCCCCGTCCACTCAAGATCCGCGCCGGACTCAGCAGAAGAAGAGGAAGCTACTGAAGAAGGCTGAAATTTCAGTAGTTATCATTCCTGAGTATATATCCTTCAGGATTTAGAGTCCGGTAAGGGGGAAGCGACTCTGATTAATAAAGTCAAGAGGATATACTCAGAGGAGACTCAGTCGGACTTACATGCTAACATACCTCAGGCTAAGGTCTCCACATATGTCCTGAATTCAGTACTGAAAGCTCAACTTAGACCTACTGAAGATGTCATGAACCAGATACCTAAAATCATAGATCACTTTGATCTAGTAGACATAACAATCAGGGCTAGGGTCCAGATGCGTCTCAGATTCCTAGAGTGGGATCTTCTGGATGAGACCATCGACCTCAAGACTGTCCCTGTACTGATGCAGGAGGAGCAGATGCTGAGAGGTGAGATTGGCTACGGAGAGCCAACAGATATCACATCGATGGACGATCTGTGCTCAGCGGTGCTCATGCTCCTAAGTCTGAAGGGCACAACTGATTCGTCTACTCAGTCCCAGACTCAATCTGACTCACATCACGATGAGTCACCCAAGGAAGCAGACCAGGGAGGATCTGTTGAGGAAAAATCTCCCAGCGATGATGACTCACCACCTCAACCGCCTTCATCAGGTGTCATCATCTCGGCACCGTCTACATATCAGGAGAAGCCAAAACAATCCAGGTATCAGTGCGTTGAGATCAAAGATGTATCTGTGGCGTCTATAAACAAATGTCTTAAGCGTCAGGGTCGCAAGAATCGTCTTCTCGCCTAAGATATGAACTCAAAATGGAGCCGATCTACTGAGGCTCAGACCCTGAAGCTAGGCGACCTGACTGCTGAAGTGTAGAGGATCGGACAATGTACTCTAGATGCTGAAGAGATCCTCAGCCGTGCACTTGAAGCTCAGAGGACTGATCTAAACGCTCAGTTCCAGCACATCCTGCAGTCTCATGTTGATACATTCTCTAATCAAATGGCCATTGCATTGGATTAGGTCCTCAATGCCGTCGAAGAGCATAATAAGCTAACCACCTAGAGTGTATCTAAAGCATTCTTGGAACAACACAACACCGGCCTGATTATTAAGAAAGAAGCCACTGAAATGGTTGAAGCCTACCTGACACGGGTTGAAGCTACAAAATCTGAAGTACTTCAACTAGCTCAGTCAGAGCATAACCGCCATTGGAATTAGTACACTGATGTTGTTCAGGATGTGAAAGCAAATATTGACTCGATCAACCTTTCAGTATCAGGGCTTATTGAGAAGGTTACTGCCTTGTCAAGCATGATTGTTGATGCCAAAAAGGGGGAAGGAAGTAGGAAGAAAAAACTACTGACCCTTATTAAGGTTGAAGAGGCAGGAACCAGTAAGTCAGAGGAGAAAGGGCAAGGGTCAGGAGAACCCATTGAGGCAACAATTACTGAGGTAGCTGAGTTCCTAGAAGAACTGTCAGAAGAGCCAATTTTCTCAATTTCCAAAGGTAAAGCCTTAGCCCCTCCCAGTCCTCCTAAGGCAAAGAAGCTGAAATTTCGAACGCCTGATGAACAAATCGCCTATGATGAGAAGATGGCCAAGGAATGACAAGCTCAGGAGGAAGGACAAGCGAAATCCAAGAAGAAGGGTATACATATTCGATCTCAAGTTCCTAAAAGGTCAAAATCTATAGTGCCCAAACAATCTCAATCTAAATCTACTGAGCCTGAAGCTTGCAAGTCTAAGTCCAAGTCAGCTGAACCGTCTGATGCTGAAGCTGCAACTAAATCTAAGCAGACTATCCCCTCTACCGAACTCTCTAAGAAACAAGAACTTGAAATGAAAGAGATATGAGATGTCTACGAAAGAGGATTGGACATGACTGTTGGGCTCGCCAAATTCAAACTGCAAAAGAGAGGATAAGATTAGCAGATCTTGAGACCCTCAGGTAGAGGACTGAGAAAGAAGCGAAAAAGAGGATCCCTGAGAAAGATAGGAGCATCCCTATAACTTCTAAGTTTTTCAGACGCAAGGATCAGGGAAACAACATAAAAGGCACCACTCATCCAAGGACTGACAAGTGGGTCCCTTGGAAGATAAATCAGAAGTGGGAGCAGATCAAGGTTGATTTTATCAAGAGCTATTATATCTGGCAGTCAATAGCTAAACAAACTAATCCAGACAGTATCTTCAAAGAACTCTTGATGATCTCAGAACCTGAAGTATATGCTGAAATTCAGACCGCTCTCCAACAGTCTGGTAATATTCTCAAGGCACCTGAATTCAGGATTCTCCCTCCTCCCTGTACTCTACAAGGGAATATTTGCACCAAGGAGATTGAGGAAGAGATCAGATACATAATTGCGAGAAAAGGACTAAGCATGAAGGATGCTGAAGACCACGAAGAGATCAAGAAGCTGAGAAGAAGAGTCTATAGAGCATGTGGTCTTGTTCTTCAAGAGAAGAAATCTGCTGACTTCAAGGCGCGACTACAACAATTTAGGTAGTCCAACTGATTCTCTTTTGCTCCGGGTGTTTGCTCTGATACCTCCTCTTTACCTCTGATAGCCTTAGTCTTAGATAGAATAGAATTTCTGTACTTGTAATCTCTCTGATCATATATAAAATTATACTTCTTTTGGCCTTCGACAACTACTCATTGTCATCAGGCTGTCTTTACATTTCAACACTACTGATCACTTTAGTGACGAGAACACACACATGTTACTTTTTCCTGTATTTGTACCTCGGTGCTTTGCTGAGTCTAAATTTGATATCTTCTTATACGGGAAGGATACTATCTTAAACAGTAGTACTGTGTTGATAGCTCTGACTCTATCTCATGTTATAGGGGGAAGGATACAATCTTAGATAGTCAATAGCCTTGCATAATAAGGGGAATTCGTATTATCTTAGATAAGGGGAAGAGAAGTCTAGTGGAAGTAGATAATAGAATTGTGTTTGATGTATTGTGTTGATAGTTTGAATCGATGTGTAGTATTTAGGGTAATTATGTTTAAAGATGTATCATGCTCTGATACTATAGATGACTTCTGATGTAAAATGTTTTGACATCATTAAATAGTGGGAAATTGTTGAGATGAGATTCAGTATGATAAGATTTAAATATCCCAAAACCCCTAGCTGAATGATGAACATTGTATAATGTAATAGCTTAGTAGAGTTCAGCATGTTAGGAACTCAGTAGGCTAGCCAAAGTTCAGTAGCTGATAGGATTCAGTAGATCATCTATCGTTTAGTAGAAGAACTCAGCACCAGGAACTCAGTTGGGAATGCTATAACCCACTGAATCTGCAAAGGAATTCGTGCCACGAGCTGAAATCTGAGACGAATGGAAGTAAGAGACAATACAGTAAAAGGTCCGAGGATTCAGAGGAAGTCAACTCAGCATGCTCTTGGAGTTTGAACAAACCACACCCACTTGCTAACCTCGACCAATGAGAAGCCGCCAACAATGTACTTGCTCTGACACAAAGCTGCTCCCTAGACTGAAAAAGAGGGAATCTGTACAGTATCATTCAAATTGAAGATGGTCGTTTTTCTTATCGCTCCCTCCAACATATCTATTCATAAGTCGAGACTATAAATAAAGAAGAGTCTTCATGCAGAGAAGATATCATCAACGGGAACACAAGCTTTCAAGCGAACAAACACTCTAGCAAACTCAAAGTCGAATCTAGCGAAGAACTTGCATACAGAGAGATCCTTTCTAGTTCTTTACTCAAGAGTTTCATCAGTTCCCTTTATCTATTCTAAGCAAGCTTATTGTAATATCATTAGCTTAGAAAACTCGAAGGAGTTCAGCTCTCTAAACTATTCTTATTGTAAGAACTCCTTCATACAATGGAGAAAATCAAACCCTTGTGTTTGAAACTGTAAAGTCACTACGACTATAAGTAGATATCTGTCCAGCGCACAGATCAACTGAGACTTGCTCAGTATAAGCAAACAAGAATGTATATGTCCAGTGTACAGATCAACTGAGACTTGCTCGGTGTAAATAAATACAAGAACTCCTGCTTTGTTTAGGACAGTGGACATAGGATCATGTTATTCGAACCACTTTAAAAATTGCTTGTGTCGATTTTTATTGTTACATTGATTACTGTTCATATTGCATAAAACTGACTTTTATTCAATCAGCATAAAACGGGGTTTTCAAACTAAGACGAACATATTTTTGGGCCTACACTTCCGCACACAATATCTGATAATGAACTATTGTTCACTGACTGAAGTCAGTACATATGACTCATTAGAAGGATATTCTGCGCACGCGATCCAGAAAGCTTATGTGGCCAACTAACTAGTTCAGTAGCAATATTCAGTAGTACTGACTTTCACGTTTGAGTTGAAATTTGCATTCATGTGTAATCACCGCCCCCCCTCTACACCTGAAGGCTCGTCTATGGACCAACAACTTCCTCTGATTCCTCGGACATCTTTACTGAGTTGTCCTCTACTGACATTCTTTTGAGATATTCAGCTTGTACACCGATTCCTTTATACTGATGTTCAACCACACATTCAGTAGGTTCTGAACAACCATACTAAGTGTTCGATGCTGAGTCCATCCAACTGAAATAAGATATGCTACTGAGCTTCTCAGCTACTGAACTCTATCTAGCATACTGAGTTCCTAACATAATGAACTCAACTAAGCTATTACATTATAAGGTTTCATCACTCAGCTAGGAGTTTTGAGATCTTCAAACATTTTCATACTGAATCACATTCCCAACATGGAGGCTTCTCAATCATAGCCGCCACGATGAAGGCATCCGGCAAAATCATCCCTTCAGCATGGATCTCGTGCACGATATGAGTTAGAATTCTTGCAGTTGATTCATAATGGGTCAGGAGTCCTCCATCTTGTAATCAAAGAACCGGACTACAATGAACTTATTTTTACCTACATCATCGGTACAAATTTTTTTATCTAGTGCCTCCCATTTTTTTTAAGGTCTTCATGTTTGGATTTACACTATACAGACTATCTACTAACCCACTGTTGGTCCCAAGATAAACGTTCTAGTGTAGAGAGGGGGGGGGGTGAATACACCTAAAAACTTTCTCAACTTAAAATGCGAACAATCCTTTTCAGGAAGATGTCATACTGAACAGGTTCAGTAGACCAGATAAGCTGTTCTGAATCGCGTGGCAGAGTGACTGACTTCACTGAGGCCTGCTAGCTGACTTAGGTCAAAATTCAATACCGTTCAGTAGAAGTTCAGTAGAGTGCGGAAATGTGTAGGCCCAATTCAGTTGAGTTAGAAAAAGTTTTTAGGAAAACTGTTTCAGTATATTAGTGCAGTCTATTAAGCTTTGCTGAAACATAATTGAATGATTTGAAAGATATTTTCAGTATGAACGGTAATCAATGCAACATTAAACAAAAAGCACACAGAACACAAGCAATTTTTAAAGTGGTTCGGATCCAACAATCCTACGTCCACTGTCCCGAAAAGATCAGGAGGCTATTTTATTATACTGAGTTAGTCTCAGTCGGTTTGTGCATTGTACAAACACTGTTCTTGAGATTTATACTAAGCAAGTCTCAGTTTACAAGGTATCAAACTGAAGTGTTTGACAAACTCTCCAACTATGAAGGAGTTCTTTACAATAAAGAGCAGTTCAAGGATGAACTCCTTCGATCTAAGCTATAGATATGGTCTGCTGAGCTTAGGTTAGAGGGAAGGGAACGAGAAAGTGGCTTCTAGAGCTACGAAAGGTAAAGTATAAACGCTGGGTTCGTATTCAGTCGCTTGGATACTAGAGGCTTAGAGTTTGATTCAGCTCGGTTTCCTTTGGGCAAGTATGTCGCTTTTCGCTTGGAATAGCTCTTTGAAGATCTTGCGGAAAGCTTTAAGTCGATTCTGAGTTGCTTGTAATTGCTCGTGTGTTCTTGATTTCTAGGTGAGCTTCGATCTGAATTCTTCCCTCTATTTATAGATGAGAGGCATGGAAAGATCCGTTGGAGACGATGATCCATGTGTCTCTCTCTTTTGGGTAGCTAACGGCTCTTTCAAAGTATGGTGGCAGAGTCCTTTTCCTCCACTTTCCGGAAAAGTGTTGACTTGCAGCTTTAATCAGAAAGTAGACAGCTGGCTGCTTGTCATTGGTCGAGACTGAAGAAAGTAGGTGAGACAAACAGACTTCAAGGCAGATCTGAAGCTGACTTCTCTACACCTCGTATGACTCTGCTGATTTGACTTATAAGATCTCTAATAGTCAGGAGACTGTCTGGCCGTTGCTGAGTCTGATCTATGTTCAGTAGCATATTCCTGCTGAGTCTAGCTCTACTGAAGATCAACTCTGAGTTCAGTGAACTACTCCTGCTGAGTTCAGTTCCACTGACTCCTTTCGATGTCTTTGCTCTGCCGAGTCCAAGACTACTCGTGTCTTCTTCTCATGGTACTGAGGCTGATAGTCTACTGAAGAATCAGCAGATAGAACTGAACGCCTGAACCATGTAGGAAGGATGTCTACTGAGTCTGAAACTCTCAGAGACAGAGACATAACAAATACAACTGAATGGTTCATCAATCAAAGTAGGGTTTTGTGATCATTCAAATCTACAAGCATTAAGCTACTGAATCATCACCCAACACCCACTTAACAGGAATTTTTTACAAAGATAGTATGAAGTACACCAATTCACATAAGCTATGGAAACTTGCACGTTCTCCTCATTTGCATAAGAAGGAGCAGGTCCATTTTCCCTTAAGACGTTAGCAAACCCCAATGTTGTTAAATAAAACAACATTTTTTGTTTGTCAAAGCTTGAAATCAGCCCCTAGCAAATTGTGGAGGCTTCTCTACGGCGGACAAAGCTCTCGATGAGTGGAACGATGCCGACATCGTTGGATTCAAGCCTCCCACCCCTCCGAGGTTGTTCAACATCCCGAAAGGGTTAAACGGTGTCGCTGAAGACAACTTAATAACATTTTTTGCCTCATGTAGGTGAAATATTGGGAGGACGAATTATACCTGCGTCCTTGGAAAGACTTTGATTCTTGCTCGTGTATAAAGCTTCTGGATTGTGTCCCGACCATTTTCTTCCTCCGCGTGGACATAGATCTGAAGGAAAATAATTTTACTCTCTTACGTTCTAACTCACGGTTTTTGAATGAATTAATTGAATTAAGTGAATTAATTACTGAACGTGTTTCACAAATTATATAATGTATAAACATTATACATTATATGATAATTGTGGCTCATTAGTAATTATATTGCTAATTGGCTTCAAATAAATTTATATTCAACCCACAATACAATTAATAATAACTGGACCACCTATTTATCAATTAATTGGCCCAGTCAATTAATTTCAGATAAATAATTTTTATATTATTAAATAATGTACAAATACATTAATATATTAATCATAATTCCCGAGAGAGCAGAATAAATATTGGGCATCTAATTGGGCCAAACCATGGATTCAATGCAAGAAATAAAGTTGGGACTCGAATTAATTAATTATCTATGCTCAGCCCAGAATAAAATTAATTAATAAACACAGATTCATTCTACTAGAGAATCCGTGCTGACTTACCCCCTTTATCTCAACTTGAGCATGTGCTTGTATTTAACACTTAATTGATCTATGTATTTAAGAAATAAATATATGTTAATTAATTAAACTCACTGATAGCTTAAATTAATTAATATCTTATCATATTCCTGAGTAGTACCACTCGACCTTATTAACACATCTGAACTTAGTCAACCAGCCGAGTTTAGTGTGCTAATCCTAACGAATTCCTTAGGGGATATTATCAACCCAATTAACATGGATACGGATGCATGATACAAATAATCAACCTGAGCTACAAATAACTATTAATACCCAAGATACGTAGATCCAATCGCGATGACATTCTCCATAATAAGTCAAAGTGATAGATAGCTAAAAGCAATCAGCTGAAATCTTATCAAGTTTAAGACCAAATTAAGTCATTTAGATCTTTGATTCTCCACTTAGGTCAGCTAGGAGAACACATATCAAAGTGATTCATCAATACACCACCTTTTGCGTACAAGTATAGACAAACAACCAAGACATGCCACTTCTTATCTGTAGTTTAAACCGACAACGTGTTCTTAAGTTGTCTTAGATGTGATAACTATTTATATTCTGTTAGTTTAACCAATTGTGCAGTCTTTTGTGATCTATAACACACTACATAATCTAACTCTTATACAAGATAAAGGACCAACATGCGTGAATATAATTAATCAGATAGGAGAATAAAATAGTGGAAATGAAAAACACATTGGATACAAGCAAAAAAGTTGATTCCAATATATAAAATTCCAACAGTGGGTGTGGCGGCCATGTTGGATGAAGACAATGGAATACTAATTTTAGAGTAAGACACAAACGTGAATGGAGGTGGACCACCAAACCCGATGATTAAGAGGCCGACGGAAAAGGCTGCGGAGGCCGAGACGCCGACGTTGGTGGCTGCCGTCGAGGAGGCAGCCTTGGTGTTTGAAGCAACAACTGTTGCAGTTGAGGCACCAACTGCGGAGACGTGATGACACTTGAGAATGTAGTGGAGGAGGACGTCATTTCTAGCTAAAGTATTTGTTTTTGGTGTTCTGACAGAAAGAGAGGTTCTTGGATTTGTCTCTTGCGCTGTTACATATTTGATACAAATCTTTCGAATACAACCGAACACAAACCAGTGAAAATAAAAACATAATTTAAATATTAAAAATAACAAAGTCGAGTCGAGAAAATATCTCTATCCGCAAGAGACAAACACCCCGGTAGTGCTCTTGGTTTAAGTAAGGTCACCCTAAAGATGAAACGACTAGCAACATTGCAAACGATTGAACTTCGACGAACAAGACGGAAGGCGAGGGCTGGAGGAGAACTTAAACTAATGCAGAATGTGATATGAAACTTGTGTGTGTTGAGATGAATACATACAACCTCTATTTATAGGTTGTACCATGTATGAGGGACATTATCATCACTATAATTAGCCTTTAACCTGCATACGTTTCATTCTCATAATCATCATCATGGTTTGGAGGTTGCAAAAACGTGGGGGAGTATTTAATCAATTGATTTGAATAAATTCAAATTTGTCCATGCAAGGTGACAAAACAAGTACAATCTCGTCACAAGCCCGTTAAGTCGGCCCAACGAAAAAAATCCAACAAACAAGCTCACAGATAGGGGTGGGCGCGGGACGGGTACCCGCGTTGCGGGTACCCGTTTGCGGATACCCGCACCTGCGGGTAATTGATTTTAATACTCATTTCCGTTCCCGCATAGAGCGGATATCCGCATGCGGGTACCCGCGCGGATACGGTTCGAGTTTACCCGCAAATATTACTATCTATTTATAATATATTTAAATTCATAAATAAAAATTAAAAAATACCAATAAATAAAATTTTAAAAACATAAATAAAGTATAGGATGCAGACAAGCCATGACAAAACGAAAATATCCAAGGGTTAAGACTTCTATAATTATACTTAAACACCTAAGGATTAACAATAAGAGGCTCATACCTCATGTAAAAAAATTGTATATTAGTGCGGGTACCCATTCGGGAACGGGTATCTAAGAATAAAACTCGTTCCCGTTCCCGACCCGCTTGATTTTTTGCGGGTACCAGCGTAACGGGTACCCGTACCCATTTTTCCCGACCCGAACGGGACTGGTACGGGCGCGGGAACCCGAATTGTTTGCCCACCCCTACTCACAGACCACCCAATGACTAATTGTCAAGATCTAAAGACTTGGACGCGGTTGCGGCGCAGCGCGCCGTGCCACGTATGAGACGATCGGCTAAAAGGCTCACACATGAGCATGTGTGTGGGCTTAAACCACCAAAACTCCCTTAGTTATCACCGTGTATTAGTTTTCGACTTAAATACAACATTTTATAACTAGTGTTCAATGTGGGACAAAACTTAGTTTATTAAATGAAGTACTGCTTCAACTCACACTTTATTGATTACCAATTCGGCACATATTTATCTATCACCGAAAATCGGAATTGAGAAGCGAAATACACTACGAACATCTACTCAGAACGTAGTTTGTCGCTATATATTTTCTCTTTGTCTACCTAACGACATATGTGGCTTGAAAATCTGATCAAAAATGCCATGACCGATATATAATATTCTGCTTTAATGTAGATTTCCCAATATTACTAATTTATTATACTACCTTAGAAGTCTCAAAATAGTTATGTGCATATTGATAAGTGAGCTTTACTCCAATTCAAAAGGTCGTGTGTTCAACATAAAATAATTTTTTATTTTATGTTTATTCAATTATCAATTATTTACTTTTTAAAATATAATTTAATTTATCAGCCGGTTCAAATATAGAGGTCTGATGTAGGGGTGTTCGGTATGGTATACCGTACTATTTTTTTTCATACCGTATACCATACCGATAAGGGTCGGTATGGGAAAAAGCATATCGTTACCGTACCGATCATTTCGGTATACCGTAGTTCGGTATATCGAAAGTTCGGTATAACAAATCTCCATACTGTTGTTATACCGCTCTTTCGGTATACCGTACCGCACTTCGGTATACCGAAAAATCATGGTCTATCGAATATTTAACGGTATACTGTAAATTTAATCTATATTTTATATTTTTTATAAAAGCCAAGAAAGTTATTAATATTATTTTTCAATAAAATTAATTAATCTATCTATTTTGTATGAATTTGTTAATATTACGAGTTAATATTTTTAAGTTGAAAAATATATTTTTTTATTCATTTCATGATTGAATAGATAAATAATGTGACTTTATGTCAAATAAAGTTATGTCATTTATGTGAATTTATGATATAATATTAAGATTGTTTGATATGAGTGACATATTTGTAACTACCTATGTTCAAAACATGTAACCAACATTTTTGCACCATTTTCTACAAGATATATACGGTATGAACTTCGGTATGCGATATACCTCGGTATGGAAAATCTCATACCGTTACCGTACCGAAAAAACTTCAGTACGGTATGATACCGTACCGAAAATTACGGTATATCGAAAATTCGGTATCTTCGATATTTTTTCGGTATGGTATGTACGGTATACCAATTTTTCGGTATACCGTAACACCCCTAGTCTGATGACCCTTGAAGGGTTGAGTTGTACTGTTGCATTCTCAAATGCAACATCAATAGAATGGTGACATATTTTCTTTAATAATTATATATCTTATTTGAAATTTGTTAACCTTAAAGAAGAAAATATAGTTAATATGTAATTATTAAAATAATTATGTGACACCATTTCTTTATCGGGACACGAAATGAGACATAAAAATGGAATAGAAAATCCTTTGTGCATTAACTCTGTGTCGGGCTCAGGCCCGATTCTGAGCATGTGCACACAGCCCACCCACACAGACCCCAACTTTTAGGGGCTCCAGAACCAAGACCTATTTCTTTTATTTTAGCCCATTAAAGATCAAGGCCCAAGTTCTTATATGGGATCTAATAAAATAAAAAGGTTTGTCCTTTCTTTCTTAAGGGGCCCAAGTCTATTTTATTTATTTTTAAAGATTCAAAAAGTGAATTTAATTTTATAAGTAAAAACATAAATAAAAGAAATTGGGTTTAAACAATAAAATGAATTAGGAAGAAACAAAGAAGTGAATTACCTACTGGAAAGTAAACGAGTCAACGAGAACCAAAAAAAAAAAAAAAAAGAAGAATAATTCACTACTCTAGCCGCACAATTTTCTACTAAGTTCAAAGCTAAGGCAATAAATGTTCAATTCTTGGGATTTTGAGTTGATATAGAACTATTGTGTAGTTTACTAAGATAGTGTTTTGAGAAAAACCTAATTGAAATTCTGGAAAATTTACCCTTTGAAGAACAATTAACACCCAAATAGAGACTATAGAGATATATTGACTATTGTGCAATGAGTAGGGAGAGAAAAATTGGATGTTTCATATCTCTGTAATCGGGGTTGTCGGGATTGGAAACAATAGAGTGGGAGGGAAATAATAAGACATAAAAGTACAAGTAGTGTTGGGACCCTTAGTGAACAGGGAAGAAACCATTCAAACCCAAAATTCTATAATATGATAAATAAATATTTTATTTATGCAAATGCAAACCAGCAAGGATGTTTCGTTGAATGATTTTAACTTTCAATTGACAAACTTTAATAATCAATTTATTTTTGGAGTTGTTTTGATATTATTTGAGTTAATTCTAACGATATGTAATTGATTAAATTTTTTGTATTTGTGAAGTGTAGGGGAAAAAAGAGGACGTGATAATTGGATTCCATTTACAGAGGGAATTTTCCTATTTCTATAAGCTAAACACGGTCATTTCTTAAAAACTTATCTTTGGTTGTGTTGCTTATTAATTGTTTGAGGAGAAATTATTGAATTATGTCGCCCTGAATTAGAAAACAGGCTTCTGGTTATGAAAAATATAAGAAAAGACAAAGAGTTCAAATGTTAATTAAGCTTCAAAGGGGAGCTCTCGATAAATTTATTACTAAAGATTCTCATAGGCCAAATGATAATCAAAATGTTGATGTTGAGGATGAGGATGATGTGAACTTGAATAATGATTAGATTTGAGTGAGAATAATGATGATGTCGAGTGTGCCCTTGGATGATGAAAGTGGTGAAGACACGAGTCATGATGTGCCTGTTGAAAACTCTGATGATATACCTGCTGAAAATGCTAGAGATGTGCATATTGAAAATTCTAGTGATAATGAGTTAGACATTAATCAGTTGGATAGTATTATAACGACAGTTGCTGATGAGAATGATGATTTCAATTTTAACCGTTATATATACGATCCTAGAAATTGGGATAGTCTCAATGAAAGAATGATTTGTGTTCTAGCATGTAATGGTCCAAGACGAGATTTAACTATCGAGAAAGGTCCCAATGATCGGTTCAATAGGCACTTCTCGTCGATCCATTACAATAGACTTTTGTCCAATGGAGAAAAATGCGATAGAGATTGATTTGTCTACTCGAAAGAGCTCGACAAAGTATTTGCTGTAAATCCTTTAGCGAAAGGCAAAGACTAGGTGAATTAGCAAGAGGGGGCTTTAATGATTGGAATCATCTTAGCATTAGACTTAGATAGCATGAAGTAGGCATGGAGCATGTTAAGAATATGACTACTTGGTATCAGTTACGTGTAAGATTGCAGAAGAATAAAACTATTGATAAAGTTGTTCAAGAACACTATGAGAAAGAGAAAGAGCACTGGAGAAATGTTTTGTCAATGATTATTTCAATTGTGATTTGTTTTTGGAAAATATAACTTGGCGTTAATTTCGTGGTACTAATGGGGGTTTATCGGGTTTAGTTGAAATGTTAGCAGCGTTTGACCCTGTTATTCAAGAGCATCTTAGACGCATAACAAACAATGATATTCATTATCATTATCTTGGTCATACAATCCAAAACGAGTTGATACTTTTGCTTGCCAAGACAATTAAATCTGAAATCATCAAAATAATAAAGGAGGCAAAGTATTTTTCTGTGGTACTTGATTGTACGTCTGATACAAGTCACAAGGAGCAAATGTCTATAATTTTGAGATATGTGACGTTTTATTCAAATGGTGTTCATGTTAATGAATCCTTTTTAGGATTCTTAATGTGAATGACACAAGTGGTCAATGACTTTTTGATAAATTACAACTTGAGTCGAAATATCTGGATCTTGATATTGATGATGTGAGAGGACAATGTTATGTTAATAGTTCTAACACGAAAGAAAAACATCAAAGTGTGCAAAAGAGATTCTTAAATATAAACCGAAGAGCATTTTATACCCCGTGTAGATGTCATAGTCTGAACTTGGTACTCTGTGACATGGTTGAGACTTGTGTTACGGCTATAAGTTTTTTTTTGGAATCATACAACGCATAAATACCATATTTGCAAAATTCACAAAGAGGCAAATTTTGAAGGATATATGCCTCCTAAATCATTGTCAGCTGCTGGTTGGGAAAGTCGTGTTTATAGTGTGAAAGCCATAAGATTTCAAATGAAGGAAATTAAAAAAAGCTTTACTTGTAGTTGGAGAAGTTGATCTTAAGTCTATGGTAGGAAGTGAAGCTAATTCGTTGGCAAATTTTGAACTTAGTAAGTTCGAGTTTTTGGTTGCAACAGTTATGTGGTTTGATGTTGTTGGGTTATGAGTCAGTGATCATTTAGATCATTGCTAAGGGGGTACTTTGAACTGTCATCAGTGGTTCATGTATTTAGGACATATTGCTATATCTCGGTAATAGAGGAAATTGTAGCGATTTATCACTATAGAATTGAAGATCCAAAAACCTGTCTTGTACCCTTAGTGTGTTGTCTTTCGGACTTGATGATGTAATAGGCTAGACTGTTCTTATTTTCGTTATCTGTTTTGTCTAAGTCCTGTAAGGGGTATTTGTTGGTCTGAACTTTAGTAGGAAGTTAAATTCCAGAACCTCATGTCATCAGTTTGTAAGAGCTCATGTCCTCAGGTCTCCAGCTGACCGTTATCAGTAGAGATTCCCATCAGCTGACCTCCAGTGAAGACACAATCTGAAGAGCTTAGTACCTTCAGAGTCTCCGGCTGACTGTTACCAGTAGAAGACTTTCTTCAGCCGACTCAGATGAAAAAGTCAGTATGATCCTTCCAGATCTACTATATCCGACAGGAAACGACTGCCCGACTATTACTGTCATTCGAAAGTCAGCAGAATATCATACGAGGATAAGTGAGAGTCAACTCAGATGAAGACTGATGTCTGACAAGTCTCACCTACCACAAACCTCGACCAATGAGAAACAACTTAAGCCTTACCTGCCCCGACACTAAAGCTGCTCTCATGTACAATAACTAACCACTCTGCAACGTTACTTCGAAACTTATGGTCGTTTTCCTTGGACGTTTGTGACACGTGACATCGTCTTCTCCAACGGACAAATGTCTGGGTCACCACTATAAATAGAGAAGCATTTCCGAGCTCAACGCACGGGATATCAAAGGGAATACACGCTCACAACTTTCAAACTCTCTAGCACATTCACGTCGATCCAACGAAGACCTTGCTTAGTTGAATATCTGTAGTTCTTCTCTCTAGAGTTTCTTTAGTTCCATCTTCTCTATCTAAGCTCAACTATTACATCCATAGCTTAGAACCTTCGAAGGAGTTCACTTTCAGTGAATCGTTCTTATTGTAAGAGCTCCTTCATTGTTGGAGAAAATTCCCTCCCCTTCAAACTTCGGTTCGATTTGTAAAGTCGCTAAGGACTATAACTTAGAAGGGTCTGTCCAGCGCACAGATTCCTTGCTGAAGCTTGCTCAGATTAATCAACAAGAACTCCTGTTCAGCAGGACCGTGGACGTCGAATCTTGCGTATCCGAACCACATTAAAAATTGCTTGTGTCATTTACTGTTTTATTGCATCGTTCTTAAACCGATTTACAAACTCATACTTTGCATAAAATGTATTTAAAAGTGCACTAGCCAAAATAAGTTTGGTTTGTTAAAACACATCTTCAAATCGAGACGAATCGGGCCCCACACTTATCCGCACTAAACTCTCCGACTGAGATCACAATACTGACAAAAGTCAGTAGGACAGACTCAATAGTTGAGCCACTCTGACCCGCGATCAGAAGGTTACTATTTGGCATTGTTCATCAGTCGCACTCTACAGCTCAGCTGTCCTTCGCGTTTGAGGAAAAACTTGTAATCAGGTGTATTCAACTCCCTCCCCCCCACCTGATACTCGTCTCCGGACCAACAGATGTGTTGTCTCATGTCAATGTGGTAAGCAAGCATTTGCAAACAACGAATATGATTGTTGATATTGTCATTGAGGAAGTAAAGACTTTGATTTCATATTTTGAGGAGCAAAGAAAAAATGGTGCAATGGAGACAAAAATGGAAATAGCTATAGATATGGATATTTATCCTAACTTTTCTCAAAGGCGTGAAATTAGTAGAAAGAGACAATTTGATGAGAATCGAAGTGATGTATCACTATCTAGAAGAGGAATAATCCCAATATTTTTTGTATGTTATAGATCAAGCAATTTATTAACTCAAGACGAGGTTTGAACAATATCAAGAATATAAAAAGTTTTTCGGGTTCTTGTTAATTTACATCTGAGAAGTTGTGTTCTTTACATGATGTGACTTTGAAATCGTGTTGTATTCATCTTGAAAATACATTGAAGAATAATGTACAAAAGTTTGATATAGATGGACATGATTTATGGATAGATTTGAAATTGCTTAGAGACATCAATACATCATGCCTAATGGAAAAAAGGGAGATGTTGAAATTTTGAGTTACTTAAAAGATATTGTTTGTTTTCCTGATACAATAATTGCGTATAGGATTATGTTCTCAACTAATATCATTGTTGCATCTGTTGAAATAAGTTTTTCCAAACTAAAATTGTTGAAATCATACATACGTTCTACAATGTCTCAAGATCGCGTAAATGAATTGAATATAATAGCAATTGAGAATTATATGTCGGAGAAAATTAATTATACAGAGTTGATCATTGATTTTTGCTTCAAATAATGCTAGAAGAGTTGCAACCTTCAAGTGAAAGACGTTACGACTCTAGTACTACATTCTATACATTTTTTTAATGCAATTTTTTATGTAATACATGAGCCCAATTTTCAACTTTGACATAGGGCACCAAAAATCTCAGAACATGATGGGGGTGATCGAGACTTTGAGTACAACTCTAGTGATGCATATACACCCCGCTTAATTAAGCTTGCCGAAAATATGGAACAAATGATTCTACAAATCTATAATGGGGATCTTAGATCACGATTAATGTCATCCTCTAATAATTATATATAATGATAGCGGTAACGACGGCTTAACTAATTAAACTACTAACAGCGCATATTCAATTAATATTAAGTGTTTCATTCAGAAAAACAAAATAAACTCACTATAAAAACAAAAATAAATTGTTACAGAACAAATAAATAGTCCCTATCAATGACACCGTATAAAATACCAAGTTCATTTTGGATACGAATAGCAATAAAATCCAAAATACTCTTTGCTTTCTGTTAATAATTAATTAATTTAATCCGCAAATGGGTGGGATGTATTTATCTAAAAAATGGTAATACTGATAGCTACGCTGTTGCTTTTTTCCAGTAAAATCACCATGGAAACACATTAAAAGTTGAAATCGAAGTGAAATTATGTTCCACTTTCTCGACTACGTCGTTTTCCATGCACGTACTATACGTACGTACACTGTAGTCATCATATCTTAGTTGTGGTCCACTTATATTTCATCATCTACTTTGAATACGTTAGGTTGTATGGTTTTTATAGTCAAATACATTAACAAATTAGATTTTCAATTTTGTTTCAGTGGGTCCACACCCTATCTCGGAATTATAATTTTAAAAGAATTATAAATAAAATGCGGGACGACTAAGTATCAAAACGGATCTTCTAGCCCAAATCTCGAGGACCACTCAGTGGCCCACCAATCACGCGGTGCCACACGTGCATTGATGAACCATATTACCAATAAAATAATATTTGAATTATAACTTGGTAGCCCACCAATGCACGCGTGGCGCCGCGTGATTGGTGGGCCACCACCAAGTGGCCCACCAGATTTTGGGCCAGATGATCCTCAGACACTAAGTACATAGTTTTTGGAGCTCACGCCATATCCCCGCTACTCCTACATAATTACACATGAAATATATCATATTCTTATTTGATTAATAATATTTTGATTTAGTTACATTATTATTGTATAACGCTATTGAAATGTTTGGTATAATTGCGTAGGACGTTCTCATAATTAAAGACCTATTTATTTTTAGGTTATTCGACCTTCAAGTGTTGGTGGTAGTCCGAAAATCTTCACGTTCCTAAGATTTTCAATAGATTTTGTCGGGGGTTGTGTCCGTACACAATATTTATGTCCCAAATCAAACAATAAACTTTAGAAAATGATTTCATTATTGGAAAAAAAAGTTGATCTCTTATTTAATTTGGTGAAATTTAGTGAGATGAAAACAATTTTAGTGAATAACAATTATTTAAGTTTTTTTTATCTCAATAGTGGGGATACATTATGTTGGTCCCGAGTCAAACGTTCAGGTGTAGAGGAGAGTGAAAACACCTTAAAACTTTTTTCTCAAACTTGAACGCGAACAGTCCGATAATAGAGATTGTCTACTAAATGAGTTCAGTAGACCAGACAAGCTGTTCTAAATCGCGTGGACAGAGTGACTAAAGGTGCTGAGCTCTGCTAGCTGAATGATGTCAGAATTCAGATGCGTTCAGCAGTGTTCAGTTGCGTGCGGAAAGTGTAGGCCCAATTCAGTTTGGTTTGAAAACATTTGTTTATAAAAACTGTTTCAGTAGATTAGTGCAGTCAGTTAAGTTTGTTACTGAAACTCAATTGAATTATTTTCTAAAAGGATTTTCAGTATGAACAGTTAAGTCAATGCAACAGTTATGAACACAAAGACTTTTAAAGTGGGTCGGATACGCAAAATCCTACGTCCACTGTCCTGAACAAGGTAGGAGGCTATTTTATTATACTGAGTTATCTCAGTCGGTTGTACACTGGACAAACACCGTCTTCTGATTATACTGAGCAAGTCTCAATTTACAGGGTCAAACAAAATTATGTTTGAATGTATCTCCAACGATGAAGGAGTTCTTAACACTAAGAACGGTTCAATAAATTGAACTCCTTCGGTCTAAGCTATAGATAAAAATAGTTGAGTTTAGGTTAGAGGGAAAGGGAACAAGAAAGGCTTCTAGAATGAAGAACATTAAGGAATAATCTCTCTGGGTTCGTGTTCTTTACTTGAATGCTAGAGGCATGAGTTCTATGTAAGCTTGTGTTCCCTTAGAGCAGATTAAATGCTTTTCACGCTTGAAGTTAGCTCTGAGGCTCGTCGTGTATAGCTTGTTCTTGTATGCTTGATGCTCTGTTCGTTGTTGTATATCTCGTGTGTTGTCTACTCAACAATTTGATTTTCCCTCTATTTATGACGTGAGCTATGGATAGATCCGTTGGAGACGAACTGTTCACGTGACGTTAAGATTCTCGTCTAATAATTCTTCGTATGCGATCATGACGTCCAGATTCTCGTCTGCACCAGAAATTGTGTCTTGTGTGCAGTGTGAAGGGAGGTTAGAAGGTTCTGGAGAATTTACCTCATCCTCTTCTCCTGCCATTAGATACTCCTCTATTTCTTCCTCGAGCTCTCGTTCCATGAAGGCAGCTTCATCATCAGATGAATCCATGAAGGTGTCGACTTCATCTGAGTCGTCTGAGAGTTCACCAGCAATGTATGCTTGTCGCTTCTTGATGAACTTATCCCTTCGAGCTTTTCTCGCAGCTCTTTCAGCTGTGCTGAGCTCAGGACAATCATACTGATAGTGTCCTGGCTTTTTGCAGTTTTAGCAGGCGGTGACTCTGCTCTCTTTACTTTCAGTGTCTTTCTACTGTTGAGGAGAGTCCTCCTGTTTCCTTCATTCAAAAGTTTGTGAGTTATGATCGCGTTTTGGTGAGAAATCAGACTTAATATTAGAGTTTATGTAATTTATGGTTAATTTCTTGCACCGATCCTTCTCCTTCTGATACTTTAGCGCAAGCAGCGCGTATCGTTCAACTAAGCTTCCTTCTTGTGCTGCGCTAGTTGAAGGTTCAGCTTTGCTGGTCTATGGAGCCGGTGTGCTGACTGATGCCTTGAAGGTATGATCAATCTGGGTGTCAGCTTCAGCTCTCTGCTTCCTCTGCGATAGACTAAACTCAAACTTTTTCGCCTTTAATTCTGAAAAGATATGATAAGGAGACACAGAATCAAGGTCATAATGTCTTAAAATAGTAGCAAATGGAGTCCACGGTCCGTCCGGCAGGGCTCTCAATATCTTGAGATTCATTTCTCGGTTGGAGAACGTCTTTCCCAGCCATTGATGGTATTCATCAGATCTATGAATCTGAAGTTGAGATCTTCTATTGTGTTACTGGGCATGAGTGACAATCTTTCCAGCCAGCTTGTTATCTTTGATCTTCTGAGTCCACCGACTCGAGTAGCGCCTAGAGCATCCCAGAGCTCTTTGGCGGACTTGCAGTCCTGAACTCTTTCGAGATAGAAGTCGCTCAAAGTTGTCAGTATGGCGTTCCTTGCTACCCGGTCTAGATTGTGAACCTTCTTGTCTTCAGGAGTGAATATGCTTCTATATTTTGGAACCTTTTGTCCGGTAGTAACTCCTCCTTTTGTTGGTTCCTGAAAGTCAACACTATCGACCATGGGGACGCTAGGTCCGTCTTCCAAAACCTCGGTCATGCTGTCGTGGAGGGAGGTCAGATGAGCTTCCATTCTGACTCGCCATACCCCGTAGTTCTTTACTGACTCCTGAACACCTTTCAGTATGCTACTCCTGTTGAGTCCAGCTCTACTAAATCTTCACAGCTCTACTGAATCTTCACACTATGGTGCTGCGGCGGATAGTCTACTAAAGGACAGTAGACAGAACTTCTGAGTCGGAACCATGCTGAAGGCTAGTCTACTGAGTCTGAAACACTCAGAGACAAAGGTGATCAACTATTACAAGGGAATGGTTCACTAATCAACATAGGATTTCAGGATCAGTCAAATCAACAACTGAATCACATCCCATCAATTTCCCCCTATTTGATGTTGCCAAAACCTATCACTATCAGCCTCTAACACAATCTAAGATTCTAAAGAACAGGCAGATACAAACTCCTTACAAATATTACAATGAGAACTAATGGAGAGTATCTTCAAGTCTTCTAAACTAAGCAGAATACTAAATGCACAGATAATCAGTGAGTGTGTGAGCCAGTAATCACTTAGGTGATTCTGAGTGTTAAAGTAAGACGAAGCAGGCCATGGAGACAACAAGAGATTGTCAGGCCAAGTAACAAATGATGTATTGACATATATGAGAATTTCAGTACATTTACATCACTTGCTACACTAGGAATTATAGATATCTATCATGACTACTTCCTATCAGATTTGAAGCGTTGAATTCTTGTCTTAAAATCCTTTGATTTGTCTTCGGGCTGAGGAAGTCCATACATCTTGAAGGTATCTCGTCTCAGCTTCTGGATTTTCGGCATATCTTCAGGATCATCAAGTCCAAGATTAAGAGCTAAGGTTGCATTTCGGACTTCGCTTTTTATCACGCTTGTGTAAAGAGATCCGTCTAATTTCTGAGGTGGAGGCAGAGTCTTGAAAGCCGGAGTTCTTATATCAACGTCAGCTTCAATGGCTTTCTCGACTAAAATGTAGATCTCGTTATCACATTTCTGAATCCATTAAGCAAAAGCTTCATTCTTCGGAGAGTCAGGCCAAAACTGCCAGACATAGTATCGCTTGATAAATTCTACTTTGATAGTCTCCCACGCCTGAGTCCTCTCCCAGGGCATCCACTGATCGATGCGAGGCCATCTATGAATCTTCTGATCATTAGGTCTGCAGCCTCTTCTAGAAGAATTTCGAAGTGATTGGGATGTTCCTGTCCTTTGGTGGAGGTGGCCTAGGCTTTAGTCTTTCAGCTTCTCTAGCCTTCTCAGCCGCCTTGTCCTTGGCTAGAGCCTCTTGCCTTCTGAACTCTTCTAAGTGATGAAATTCAACTCTCTTATCAAGGCCAATGACGCTGAAATTTATCATCTCTTCGATTGTAGGCTCAGCTCTCTTCTTCTAAGTTTGCTGGGATTATCCAGTCTTTTTCTGTTCAGCTTCCCTATCCTTTTCTTGTTCTTTGTCCCCATCATCACGGAGGGTAAGCTTCCTGGCAACCGACCTCTTAGTAGGTTTCCTTGCAGGAACCTTGGTTCTTGCCTTGGTCGGTGCCTTCTTAGGTTTATTGGCTGCCTCAGCCTCAGCGAGCTCTCTGGAAAGTTTTTCATCTGCGTCGATCTGTGCCTGCTCAGCTGGGTGATGTATCTTTTTAGGGATTTGGGTTTAGGAGTTGGGACTTTCAGCACTTTCTTCCGTTTCCCATATACTGGCGGAGGCAGGGGAGCTGAGTCATCATCATCTGACTCCTCGAGAAACTTGGTCACATCCTCTATAATTTTCTGAGAGGGTTCAAATGTGCCAATTTTTGCTGCCGTCCTAGGTTCTGAGTCACTTGGGCCTGTCTCAGCTCCTACATCTCCTGTTGAGACACCCTGGGCTATAACCCTTGTTCCTTGAGATTCCCCCTTAGGCTTATCACTCTTAACTGATTGAATCAGAGCAATTTGTTTCTGAGCCTTTTCCCCCTTTTTGGCATCATCCAATATGCGCGGGTGGGAATCGGAACGACCTTGGAGTTGAGAGAATGGAAAGAATTTCTGAGCTCCTCCAAGGTCTTTTGAAGACCTTCAAATCTGAGGTGTAGGTCATTCCTCTCAGTAATGAGATCATCACCA
Source organism: Lavandula angustifolia (assembly GCA_028984105.1). Classification (NCBI taxonomy): domain Eukaryota; kingdom Viridiplantae; phylum Streptophyta; class Magnoliopsida; order Lamiales; family Lamiaceae; genus Lavandula; species Lavandula angustifolia. The sequence goes on from CM054808.1 coordinate 12,285,950, forward strand.
TACTTTCGATGAGAGGAAGCTACAGAGTCTTCTATGTTCTTCAGCTTGGCATCGATCTTCCTTTCACACTCCTTCTGAAAGTTTGAAAATCTTAGTTCATGAGCTTTAGTGAGGGAGGAGATCTGGTTCTGATGGTCTGACTGAGCTGTCTTGAAAGAATCAAGAAGAGTGGCGTGGGCAGACTTTAGTAGCTCCTGAACCGATGTTTGCTGAGCGTCAAAGTCAGCTTTCTGTGCGGATAAGGCATTCTTGAGGATAGCTGAGAAGTCAAGGACCGGCAGTGAAGAGATATTCTGAATTGAAGCTTTCAGTTCCCTGAGTTCCTCGCACTGAGCTTTAGTGGCCTTGTTCCAGATTTTGTGCGCATTTCTGGCAAGGAGGCGATTCTGAGTCCCCTGCTTCATAATAGCTTTGGCCACTAACTTTGACTTTCGGCACTTGCTGACGGAGCCGACCTCATAGGCTGATCCCAGCGGCAGCTGTTCAGGATCAACATGCGTAGAGGTGCCCGCGGCGGCCGAACCAGGAGGAGGAGAGGAGTTGATATGTTGTTCAGATGAAGGCTGAGCCCTCCTTCGTCTGTTGAGATCCCTCAGCAGGCTTCTCAAGGCCTGCATCACTGGGTGGGTCTTGGTTATCAGGGCTTGAGGGACCTGAAGACCCGGCAGCAGGGAAGGCTGCTGAAGGATGTCGTTCTTCAAGCAAGGCTAGCATAGCCACCCTAAGATCATCGACGGAGCTTATGTCAGCAGGCTCTGAGTAGCCAATTTGCTGACGGAGCTCTAGCTCATCGGAATTCAGACGTTCCGAGGACTGGAGTCGGATCAGATTCTCAAAACAAATCAAGTCCTGGAATCTGTACAACATCTGAAGCTTAGCCCTGGTGGCTATATCTACCAAGTCTGAATAACTGGAGATTTCTGGAATAGCTTCTGAGATCTCTTAGGTAGCTCTGAATTAAAGCATAGGTATGTCAAACCCAAGATCCTCGGCTTCATTATTAGTCTCCATCTCCTCTAAATTTATCGGGGATTGATGCTTCTCAGCTGATGGATGGATGTTGAGTGGAGCGATGTCGAGTGGAGAGAGGGGAGGTGGAGTAGAAATATGTTCAGGCGCAGTCCCTTGATCTACTGAATTTGCTCTGTCTGCTGAATCGACTACCTTGTCGGATTCAGGCTTCTCAGTAGAGTGCTCTTTCTCTGTTGACTCAGACTCTTCATCTTTAAGTCTGGGTACTACTACTGCTGTCACAGAAGCCTCCTTCTGCTTCTTCTGAGGAGTAGTACTCTTCTTCACAGGAGTTGGGGCCTTCCTCTGCCCTTACCCTCTTTAGTACCAACGCCAATCTACTGAAGAGCATTGGCGCGGTTGTGGAATTTGATCTTCTTGTTGTTAAAGTACTCCTTATCAGCGTAGGTGACAGGATCAGATCCACACAGCTCCTCTATCATGACAAACAACTTCATGCCATATAAAAACTTCCCTTTGGCACTCAGTCTTCGAGCTATCTTATCAAATTTGGCAGCCTGCGCTTGAAACTCTTTGATGAAGACTTCTGACCAATTGATTTATGCTCTGTCGTATATGGCCATCATTATCTGAAGTTTAGGCCGCGATACTTGATCAAATGAGCCGGCCTGCCGGTCAGGATCTGAGTGACAATATAGGCCAATGCTCTGAACTGAGGGAGCATGCTGCTCTTGGGGAAGGCAGCTATGAACGTGGTTGGTCTCCCACAGAACATGGTCAAGTACTCGTTGAGGATACGTCCTTGTATCCAGCATGACTAATCCCCTCTGACAGAAGACTGAAGTTGCTGATTAGAGATTGCTTCAATGAGATCTTCCTCAGAACTGGAACGGGTGTGGTTGGATCCTTGATGTCATGAACGCGGAACGTTCCAACCACATCGTCATCTTCCTCTGCCAAGTTGCGATATAACTTGGCTATCTGATGAGGCAGGAAGTATGAGGGTTTCTTTGGCAGAAACCTCTCCAGCCCAGATGCACGCAGGGCCTCATAGATATCGTCCAAGAAATCCAGGCCGCTGGAGTCGAACTCCATCACTGGCTCAAACCAAACCCTTCCCTTCTCAAGGATCTCGACTATGTCTGCAAGAGAGATAACTTGAAGAGTCGACATGACTAAATTTGCAAAAACGATGGTTAGCACTTGAAACTAGAGTTAGTCAGAAAGTGGTTAAGAAATAAGAGTTACCGTAAGAATATCTCTGAGTTTATATGAAGGCAAGTAGATATGCAAAATTATCTCAGAGGTTCTTAAGGATTTGCAGAAACAGATATGACGAAAATGGCGGGGTGAGAAAGATAAGCGTCGATATATAGATTATTTTGAATATGAAGAGCTTTTAAGTGGACGGACATGATTTTATAAGATTAAAAAGAGTAATGATGGCCATGCTACATTAGTCAAATCACAGACGAAATTAGTTGTTTATGAGTAAGGTGATTCGACTCGCATTAAATGCAAAGCAGAGTTCAACAAAGTTACATGGAATGTCGTGTATTTAATGAAAACGACTTTAATTAATGACATTCTTTAGAGCATTAAGTGTGATGCTAAGCTTCTTTATGATAAACACCTTTTAAAACATATGCTAAGTTGACTACTGAAAGTGATACGCAAACCTGTCAGCTGAACATTGTAGTCAGCTGATACCTCGTGTAGTTGGTTGCTGAATCTCTGTGTACTGAACGTCTTCAATACTTAGAGTAGACATTCCCCCTTACTGAATGCCCTTACTCTACTGTGATTGACTCTACTGAGTGATCATTTCTTTTGAAACCGCTTACTGAGTTGAGTAAGTAGGGTCAAGCAAACCTAGCTCTACTGAAAGTTCTCTGAATCTGGTTTCAGCTAGAGGTTTGGTCAGTATGTCAGGCCTTTGACGATCAGCATGAATTTTCTCCATTCTGATATCCTTCTTTTCGACATGATCGCGATGGAAGTGGTGTCTGATGTCCACGTGCTTACATCTTGTGTGTAGAACAGGGTTTTGAGTAATTGCAATGGCACTGGTACTATCGCAGTATATCGGCACTTCATTTTGAATGATGCCATAGTCTCGTAGCTGCTGTCTCAGCCAAAGGATTTGGGCGCAACAACTTCCGGCAGCCATATATTCAGCTTCAGTAGTTGACGTTGCTACTGAATGGTGCTTCTTAGAGAACCATGAAATGAGCTTACTGCCGAGGAACTAACAAGTTCCTGAAGTTGATTTTCGGTTAATCCGGCAACCTGCGTAGTCAGCATCAGAGTAACCAATTAGTTCAATATTATCATCTGCTGGATACCATAACCCCATGTCAGGTGTTCCTCTGAGATAGCGGAGAATCTTCTTTGCTGAGTCTATGTGGCTCTGCTTAGGATTCGCCTGAAAGCGAGCGCAGACACCTACAACATAAGTTATGTCAGGTCTACTAGAAGTAAGATATAATAGAGAACCAATAATAGCACGAAATCAGTATGGTCTACTGATACTCCCTCTTTGTCAAGATCTATTTTCATATTCGTGTTCATCGGGATCCTGACTGATTTGCTAGATGCACAACCAAACTTTTTGATGAGGTCTCCAGTGTATTTGCCTTGATTGATGAACGTTCATTTTTCTGATTGTTTGACTTGGAATCCAGGGAAGTAGTTCATCTCTCTCATCATTGACATCTCGAATTTGTCCTTCATCATTTTCTCGAACTGTTGACACATGATAACATTCTTTGAACCGAAGATTATGTCATCTACGTAGATATGCACTAGTAGAATGACATCGCCTAGACGAATGCTAAATAAAGTGCGATCCACGGTGCCTTTCTGAAAACCTTTCTGAAGAAGAAACTCAGACAGGGTATCTTACCAAGCCCTGCGTGCTTGTTTTAATCCGTACAGAGCTTTTCTGAGTCTATACACCGGATGTCTCTGCTGAAAGCCGGGAGGTTGTTCCACATAGACTTCTTCCTTCAAAACGCCATTCAGGAACGCTGACTTTACATCCATTTGATAGACTCTAAATCGTTGATGTGTTGCGTAAGCAAGGAATAGTCTGATAGCCTCCAGTCTTGCAATTGGAGCGAACGTTTCGTCAAAATCTATCCCTTCGGCTTGATGGGTAGCCCTTCGCAATAAGTCGAGCTTTGTTCCTTATAACGTTGTTTTCATCACGCTTGTTTTTGAAGACCCATTTGGTTCCGATCACGTGTTGATGTCGGAGTCTGTCAACAAGCTCCCATACTTCGTTTATGATGAACTGGTTGAGCTCTTCTTGCATAGCTATGATCCAGTTAGCATCGGCCAGTGCTTCTTCGATGGATTGAGGCTCTTTAGTAGATAGAAAACATGAGTACATAACACTTTCTCCTAAGCATAGCTTTGACCTTGTTTTGACGCTTGCTGAAGGATCACCTATAATAAGACCAGTAGTATGAGCATATAACCAAGACCTTCTTTGTCCAGATTCGTCATTTGAAATGACATTTGCAGTAACAGTTAGAGTGTTAGGCATTTCAGTAGTACTGTTCTGAGATTGTAGCAATTCAGTAACAAAGTTTGGGTCTACTGAGTTTCCAGGTTCAGGGGCATTAAGATTGTTAACATGTTTTGTTCCCCCTGAATTATCATACTCAGTGGACGTCTCAGTTACCACTGGGGTTTCTTCATCGACTTGAGTTACCTTTGATTGATTCTTTTCAGTAGAATCAATCGGTTCAGCTACGTTCCTTGCTTGCTGTGACTCAGTAGTGGTGACTTCATTTTCTTCTTCTGAATCATCATCCCAGCAATGTTGGATATTTTCTATATTTTCTTTTAAGCTCAGATCCCGTAGTTCTTTGCGGATGTCCTCAGATTCTGAATGTGAGTTTCTGCTCCTGTTCTCAGTATCAAACTCATTAAAAACAACATGAGGTCTTTCCTCCATACAAAGGGTCCGGCAGTTAAAAACTCTGAAGGCTTTGCTGACCCGGGAATATCCTAAGAAGACTCTCTGGTCTAACTTGCTATCAAAAGCCTTTAACTGGTCCTTTCCATTATTGTGGATAAAGCATGAACACCCAAAAATATGAAAATGAGATATGAGAGGCTTCTTGTCGTTCCATAGTTCATATGGTGTCTTCTGATGTTGCTTTGTCAGTAGAGATCTGTTCTGAGTATGACATGCAGTGTCAGTAGCTTTTGCCCAGAATTTTGATGGGAGTCCTGAATCTGCGAGCAGGGTTCTTGCTGCTTCTTTGAGTGTTCTGTTTTTCCTTTCAGCAATCTCATTTTGTTGAGGCGTGCGTGGAACAGATGTCTCATTCTCTATTCCTTCAGTTTTGTAGAACTCTTTGACCATCACATTCAGGAACTCAGTCCCTCTGTCTGAACGAATTTTTCTGATCTTGATGTCCTTCTCAACACTGAGCTTTTTCAGAAGCGCAGATAACTCTATTTTGATGTCAGATTTGTTGGCAATGAATATGACACATGTGTACCGCTTCTTGCATACAAATTTGTTGGCAATGAATATGACACATGTGTACCGCTTTTTCAGAGCTTTTGTCATCAATAACTACAAGTGCATACTTCTTGCCTCTATCGTCACTGGAGAGACTGGTCCGAACAAATCCATGTGAAGTAGCTGAAGGATTCCATCAGTGGATGGTAATGGAACATGTGAATTTTCTTTCTTGGTTTGCTTTCCCTTCAGACAAGCTTCACATTGAGTATTATTGTTGAACACTTCATTCGGCAGTCCTCTTACTAGAGCTTTTCTAGCTTGCTTGTTTAGTGTCTTGAAGTTGAGATGGCTAAGTCTTCTGTGCCAGAGCCATCCTGTTCCGTTGTCATTCTTCGCTAGCAAGCATGCCGCAGGTTCTGCTGAGTTCCAATCAGCAATGTATATATTCTTTTTGCGCGAACCTGATAACACTGTTTTCCCTGTTGATTTATCAATAACATCACAGAAACAAGTGTCAAAAATCCCTCTATTGGAGTTGTCACAAAATTGACTAACAGAGAGAAGATTATGCTGAAGCCCTTCAACATAAGATACTCTTGGAACTGTAGTAGTTCCAAGGCTGAGTGTTCCGTAGCCTCTGGTGTAGCCTTTTGCGTTGTCTCCAAATTCTATTCGGGGTCCTTCTTCCTTGATATAGTTCTTCAGGAGACTCTTTTGGTATGTCATATGTCTTGAGCATCCGCTGTCCATGTACCATGGGTCTCTGTGCACCTGAAAAACAAAAATTATATTCAGGTACCCCTTATTTTTGATTTAGGTCCTTAAGTGTTAAGTTTGGTAACCCAAATTTGTCTGACAACCCTGGTGGTTTCAGACAGCTTCTTTCCACTTTTGTCAACATATTTCACTGGTGAGACATGTGAAGTTGACTTCTGAGGCTTCTTAGGTTCAGGAGTCCTGATCTTCTGAGTTGGTGGACTGCTGACCTTAGCCTTCTGAACGACTTTCTTCTTCTTCTGACCTTTAGGACCCCTTCTGACATTAGGATAATAGTGATATGACCCATACTGAGCTGAGTGAGTCAGCTGTGGTGGTCCATACTGATCGACTCATCTTACTTTGCTGGTTCCCCCTTGCTTGAGCTGGAGTGATTTTGAGCTGAGCTTCTGGTCAGATTTCTGATAGGTAGGATGAGGTGCAATCATCTTTTGTTTGTTCTTTGCTGCGGGGTTGTATGGTTCATCATTCATTGTCTCCCCTTTAACAAACCTATCAGTCAGCCAATTTTCTGAGCTTGTGGGGGCAGATGATGAGGCTCCGCGACTGAATCCAAGTCCTTCCTTACAGGACTTTGGCTTGTTATTAGCCAACATTGCCTTGAGCTTTTTCTCAATTCCCATATAGCGCTTAGTCATCAGGTTCCTCCAGACATCATCACTTTTCTTGAGAGTTTCATGTTTGGTCTGAAGTCCCGAGTACTTCTGGTTCAGCAAACTCAGTTCAGTCTCTTTCTGAGTCAAGTCTTTGGTCAGTACTGAAATCAGACCTTCTTGCTGCTGAGATTTGATCATCAGAGAGTTAATCTCCTCCCTAAGTATCACAACAAGTCCTTCCGACTCAGTAGCAACCTGACTTTCATGAGAAAGTCTCTAATTTTCAGCTTTCAGGACATCCAACTCCTGTAGAGTCTTGTTGAGCTGCAGACTTATCTGAATTTGTTCATCTAATAATTCTTCGTATGCGATCGTGACGTCCAGATTCTCGTCTGCACTAGAAATTGTGTCTTGTGTGCAGTGTGAAGGGAGGTTAGAAGGTTCTGGAGAATTTACCTCATCCTCTTCTTCTACCATTGGACACTCCTCTGTTTCTTCCTCGAGCTCTCGTACCATGAAGGCAGCTTCATCATCAGATGAATCCATGAAGGTGTCGACTTTATCTGAGTCGTTTGAGAGTTCACCAGCAATGTATGATTGTCGCTTCTTGATGAACTTCTCCCTTCGAGCTTTTCTCGCAGATCTTTCAGATGTGCTGAGCTCAGGACAATCATACTGATAGTGTCCTGGCTTTTTGCAGTTGTAGCAGGCGGTGACTCTGCTCTCTTTACTTTCAGTGTCTTTCCTGCATTCAGAAGTTTGTGAGTTAAGATCGCGTTTTGGTGAGAAATCAGACTTACTCTTAGAGTTTCTGTAATTTCTGGTTAATTTCTTGCGTCGATCCTTCTCCTTCTGATACTTTAGCGCAAGCAGCGTGTATCATTCAGCTAAGCTTCCTTCTTGTGCTGTGCTAGTTGAAGGTTCAGCTTTGCTGGTCTTTGGAGCCGGTGTGTTGACTGATGCCTTGAAGGTATGATCAATCTGGTTGTCAACTTCAACTCTCTGCTTCCTCTGCGGTAGACCGAACTCAAACTCTTCCACCTTTAATTTTGAAAAGATATGATCAGGAGACACGGAATCAAGGTTAGAATATCTTAAAAGAGTAGCAAATGGTGTCCACGGTCCATCCGGCAGGGTTCTCAATATCTTGAGATTCATTTCTCGGTTGGAGAACGCCTTTCCCAGCCATTGATGGTATTCATCAGATCTGTGAATCTGAAGTTGAGATCTTCTATTGTGTTACTGGGCATGAGTGACAATCTCTCCAGTTTCTGGAGTTCCAGCGCCAGCTTGTTATCTTTGATCTTCTGAGTCCCCCGACTCAGTAGCGCTAGAGCATCCCAAAGCTCTTTGGCGGACTTGCAGTCCTGAACTCTTCCGAGATAAGAGTCGCTCAAAGTGCTCAGTATGGCGTTCCTTGCTACCCGGTCTAGATTGTGAAGCTTCTTCTCTTCTGGAGTGAATAGACTTCTATCTTTTGGAACCTTTTGTCCGGTAGTAGCTCCTCCTTTTGTTGGTTCCTGAAAGTCAACACTATTGACCATGGGGACGATAGGTCCGTCTTCCAAATCCTCGGTCATGCTGTCGTGGAGGGAGGTCAGATGAGCTTCCATTCTGACTCGCCATACCCCGTAGTTCTCTTCTGAGAACATGGGTACCATTTTGATTCATGACATATCAGACATGTTAGGTAAAGATATATATGAAGAATGATATGCAGTGAAAACGTTTTCAAGGATCCGTTTGAGTAGACCAGTTTCAGATAATGAAAGTCCAGAAGAACAACCGCTCTGATACCAATTGTTGGTCCCGAGTCAAACATTCAGGTGTAGAGGGGGGGTGAATACACCTGAAAACCTTTTTCTCAAACCTTAACGTGAACATTCCGATAGCGGAGATTGTCTACCGAATGAGTTCAGACGCGTTCAGCAGTGTTCAGTAGCGTGCAGAAAGTGTAGGCCCAATTTAGTTTGGTTTGAAAACGTTTTTTTTATGAAAACTGTTTCAGTAGATTAGTGCAATCAGTTAAGCTTTTTATTGAAACTCAATTGAATGGTTTTCTAAAATGATTTTCAGTATGAACAGTTAAATCAATGCAACAGTTATGAACACAGATACTTTTAAAGTGGTTCGGATATGCAAAATCCTACGTCCACTGTCCTGAACAAGGCAGGAGACTATTTTATTATACTGAGTTAGTCTCAGTCGATTTGTACACTGAACAAACACCGTCTTGTGATTATACTGAGCAAGTCTCAGTTTACAGGGTCAAATAAAATTATGTTTGAATGTATCTCCAACGATGAAGGAGTTCTTAACACTAAGAACGGTTCAGTAAATTGAACTCCTTCGGTCTAAGCTATAGATAAAAATAGTTGAGCTTAGGTTAGAGGGAAAGGGAACAAGAAAGGCTTCTAGAATGAAGAACGGTAAGGAATAATCTCTCTAGGTTCGTGTTCTTCACTTGGATGTTAGAGGCTTGAGTTCTATGTAAGCTTGTGTTCCCTTAGAGCAGATTAAATGCTTTTCACGCTTGAAGTTTGCTCTGAGGCTCGTCGTGTATAGCTTGTTCTTGTATGCTTGATGCTTTGTTCGTTGTATATCTCGTGTGTTGTGTACTCAACAATTTGATTTTCCCTCTATTTATAGACGTGAGCTATGGATAGATCCGTTGGAGACGAACTGTCCACATGTCACTCTATTTGGTAGCTAACGGCTCTTTTGAATTTACATAGAGTCCACTATCTTTTTGAGGAAAGTGGTTGACTTGCAGCTTTTGACAGATACTTTTCCAGCTGGCTGCTTGTCATTGGTCGAGGTATAGAAAGTGGTTGAAACACTTTGCAGACTTCAAGGTTGATACTGAAGTTGACTTCTCTCAGTTGTACGACCTCGGACCATTCTACTGAAATGACATTGAAGTCTTCTGTCATTTAAGGAAACTGACAGGTCGTTGCTGAGTCTGACCCAAGGTTCAGTAGTATACTCCTGTTGAGTTCAACTCTACTGAAGGTCAAAACTCTGAGTTTAGTAAACTGCTCCTGCTGAGTCTAATTCTACTGACTCCTGAACACCTTTCAGTATGCTACTCCTACTGAGTCCAGCACTACTGAATCTTCACACTATGGTGCTGCGGCGGATATTCTACTGAAGGACAGTAGACAGAACTTCTGAGCCAAAACCATGTTGAACGCTAGTCTACACTCAGAGACAAAAGTGATTAACTATTACAAGGGAATGTTTCACCAATCAACATAGGGTTTTGGGTCAGTCAAATCAACAACTGAATCACATCCCATCATATTATTTTTGTGTGACTGAGAAAAATTGAATGTTCCTATTACTTTATTAAAAGTGTGCATGATAAATTTTATTTTTGTGTATAACCCATAAATCATATATGAAATATAAACCGCACTAAATTAACTATTTGTAAAATATGGACTTACATATATGTTTGATAATATTCGAACTTTTGAAAGCTAGCTATTTTTACATCTGCGCTGGGATGCTGATTCATGATCTGAACTGTAGTAAATTTAATTTCTTTACTTTGACGCGGTTTGTGTCAATTAATGCGATGAGTCAGATTTGACTACATTTTGATGGAGATGGTAGTTGTTAAGGTATTAATTCAATACAAATTTCCTATCAAAGTATTATTATTATTATTATTATTATTATTATTATTATTATTATTATTATTATTATTATTATTATTATTATTTTTAAAATAGAGGTTTTCAATTTTTGATTCACTCAGAATTATTATTTCATGCAATGAGTAACTATGATTGAAGTAAATTAAATAAAGCTGATTTTGTTGGTTTGGTAACGCAATATCTGTATGTAGTACAGGATATTTAAAATTCCAGCTGGTTTGATAAATCAATCATTCATGATATGGAAACCCTTATGCAGACATGATGTGTGTGTATAAATGTAAATTGTAATGATCTTTAATTATTTACCATAACAAGTCGTCAAATTGGTTTCAGAAAACAGTTGGAAAATAATTTAGTATGGCATATCCAATGTATCAAAACTATCTTCCAATGTGTACCCAAATGTCATAGGCAAATTTAGGGTTGCTCCGCCCCCCCTTAATTAATTGTGTACTTGCTCTAATTAGTTTTTTAAGATTTTTTTTCAATTTTTTTCTTTTTGATTTTGGACCTTTCTTAATATTATTGAAGATTTCCAATATTTGTAGTTGTATATAGCCTCGTAACCTTAAAATCTAAATTCGCTTCTAATAAATATATATAAAGAGAGTGCGGATTTAGTAGGAATTCAAATTTATGTAGAAATTAGAAATTATGCATAATTCTTATATTTTGTATGCATAATCATACTTTTTATGCATAGAACTTTGTAACTTTACATTTTTGTCCTTATGTATAAAACATATAAACATTATTCAATGAATAAATAAAGAGGAGCATATGAATTCCTACTTCCTAACCACATTAGCATACGAACTTTTATGCATAAAATTCTACTCCCTCCATTCCATAATTCTTGTCTCACTTTCTTTTTTTTTTAGTTGTCATTCTTGTCTCATTTCTTAAAATAACAACATTATTAACAATTTATTTGAGGGTCACACCATACTTACAACCAACAATTCTCCTAAATTACCGTGCTAAAAAAAGGGGACAACAATTGTGAAACCGAGGGAGTATATTTTACACTTTCGCTCTTCTAAATAAAATATATGAGAATTATGCATAAAGAATATTATAAAGCATATTGAATCTAAGTAATCTAATGAATAATGCAAATTGGTTTCTAATTTTTATGTTAAATACAATCTCTACATGATTCACACTCTACATATATATATATATATATATTATACATAAAATAAATATACATTCAGGCATTAAATGTTGCCACAGGGGCACTAATGGAAAGCAAATAAGTCAAATCAGTCTATAAAATCCCCAGAAGAGGAGAGTTGGAGTTCATATCACTTGACGCTTGCATTGCAATAACTCATGGCTTCTAAACTTGTTTTTGCACTCATTTTTTCTCTTTTCTTACTTTCTCAGGTAAAGCTACAGTTTTTCTCTTTTCTTTTATTTCTTTTCCTTTGAAAAAATGAGATGATTTGCAGAAAACTAGATGGTTTAAGAGTTTAATATTGCCATCTTTTTTGTTTTTATTTCCCATGCAGGTTTCATCTGATTCTAAGAAAATTGAAGAATCAACCAGTCATGTTAGCCAGGTACTACATGTAATTCCAACGTTTTTTAAAATTTTTTTTAGATCATGAACTAATTACTTTTAAAATATTTTTTAATAGGCAGATAGATCAGAACTATTTCTCAATTTCTTTGTTATTTTCCTTCAGGTTTTCAGCCGAGGAGACAGAAAACTGATGCATGCAGGTAAATTAATTTGAGCCAAGATCATCGATAAATAATATTCCGAAAAATAATATCTATTTTTATGGTATTATAATTTTATATTTTGTTTCTATGGGTGGTTGAACGTGTGTGTTTTTTCCCTCGTCATTTCAATTTAAAAATATTAAGCTTACTAGTATTTTTTATGGCCTGAACGTGTGATTGTTAGCTTATCTTAATGGTGTTATGCATTAAAACTCCCTATTCCTAAGAGTCCAGTTGGATCATTAATTCCTACTATTAATGAGGCACCTAAATTATCACCATGAGTTTTAGTAAAATTCAATACCCAACACTTCACATATTAATTTACATTCAAACTTGAAAATTGCAACTAATCATAAACTCTACATTGTTACGACCTATACAGTACTCGACATTACAATCAAAGACCGGCTAATTTCTCAAGATCTCGCCCTCTCCCCGGCTCCGGCCCCAAACCCTAGCCCGATCGACTGCGACGGCCGGTGCAAGACCCGGTGCAGCCTCCACTCGAGGCAAAATGTATGCTTGAGGGCTTGTGGAACTTGTTGTGCTAGATGCAAATGTGTGCCACCTGGCACATCCGGCAATAGAGAAATGTGTGGGACATGTTACACTAACATGACCACCCATGGGAATAGGAGCAAGTGCCCATAATCAATAAATGTGGAGGCCCCATTTACCAGCTGGATATTTTGAGGGTTTTGATTGTGTTAGACCATTAGGTTAAATTTGGTGGGTGTGTTGTTTGGATTAAAATGCTATTGTTGTTATTGTTGTTGTCTTCGTGTAATTATAGAGATATGTGTTTGAATGAGGAGTTGGAGTAATAATATTATTGGGAGTACTATTTTGTTTATTTGTTCTTGGATGTTTTACTTGTTTGGTGAATTTCTTTTATCTAGGGTAAATTGGTGAAAAATGCGGAAATTATAAACTTTCCTTGGAATCCTTTGTTTGCTGAAATCTATTATCGAGCTGGTGGTCATTAAATACTTTTGTATACACATTGCTAATATGAACGATAACCCTCCATATAAAAATTAATACTCCATATGTCCTATTAAAAGCGTTATTCTTTTCTAATTGGTTTATCCCATTAAAAATGTCTCATTTCTATAAAAAAAAGACAAAAGATGTGTGGACACAAATTTAATTACCAATAAGTCAAATAATATATAACACACAACAATATTTTCTTAATCTCGTACGGAAATGGAACGTTTTTAATAGGACAGAGGGAGTACTTAATAAATTAATAAAATTTTAAAAGAATATTTTTCTTCAATTGAGACTCGAACCATATCAATCTTAATAAGATAATATATTCTCAGAATTTTCTTTATAAGTAATTATTAAAAATTACCAATATAATATGACATATTAGCAAAATATTATTATCGTATTGCATTTTTTCTGTAAACTTAAATCTAGTTGAAAATTATCTCTATTTCTCTTATCTGCATCCAAATAGTTTCGGCGTCTTTTTTTTTTAACTGCATAAAACAAGGAAAAAAAAAGTGAAAGCTTACTTACATGTACTCATTTCTAGTACAAATTTGGTGAATCGTATTTAATTTTTGAGGAAAAAAATAAACGTTGTTTCTCACTTACTAGTTTCTCAATACTAATGTTCATTATATCTAGACTCTAGAGGTTTAACTTTAGGTAATATCTATTGTATCGTTTCTAAAATAAATAATATTCAGTAGTTTATAATTATTAAATAAAATTATCATTTCTTTACGATAAATAGCAAATATAAACCTAATTCAGGTTCTTAATTCTTAAAATTATCTAATTAACAATTCGAATGTAATCTCTAAATCAATAAATATAAATTTATAAATTTATCTTGTTTAATTTATTGTTTTGTTTTTGAGTTAGTAGAGATAGGATCGAGGATCGAAGTTATTTTAACAATATCTAATGTTATTTCAACACTCAATATCAATGCTATTTGTGAAAATGAAAAATAAGATAATCACTTACAATTAATTGTTTTTAATAATACCAAAGAAAATAAAATTCGTCGCACCCAAATTTTGAAGAGTATTTCGATGTTGAGCATTTCGAAGTTTCTGGCCCATTTAGTTTCCAAGATTTTGTAACACCTAGAAAAGCCCAATAATAGTTATAATTTGGGAAAATATCATTTTGACCCATTATCTTGGCGTCCGATTCAATTTGACTCTTGATGAAGTCTAATTTTAGTCCGTTAATTTGGTAAGTTGTCAGATTTTAGTCTGTTTTATAAAATTGGAAAAATTTGCCAAATTTTGGATTGCTAGGTTAATAAAAAATCACATTTTTAATATTATACTCCCTTCGTCCCATTGATATAGTCTAGTGTTCCTTTTTTGGTTGTTCCATTATAACAGTCCAATTTCTTTTTTTAGTAAATAACTACACACTTTATTTGAGGGCCCCACAACTTTACACAACTCTACACACAACTAACAACTCTTCTTAAAAATTGCGACGGAAACAAAGTGGACTAAATCAATTGGACGGAAAGAGTAACATATTTATAATATCAATTTTCTTCTTGTATATTACTGCCTCTGTCCCACTCCATTGGTCCCAGTTCTTTTCAGCACGGAGATTAAGAAAGTTGTTTTTGTGTGTAAAGTAAGATAAAGTTGTGGGGTCCATTTAATATATTAGATGAGTATTATAATTGAAAAAGGAAATTGGACCAATGGAGTGGGACAACCAAAAAAGGAAAATGAGACCAATTGAGTGGGACGGAGGGAGTCTAAATATCCAGTTTTAACTCATTATGTCACAAAAAAAATCTAAAATTGGGGTTGATTATTTTTCTTAATATTGATTGGGGAAAAAATTAAAATAGGCAAATCCAACACCTTAAATGCAAAAATAGGCAACTTATGCCAAATATGCAAAAATAGGCATTATCTCTTTTTTGCCCCTTGTATTCATATTTTTTCATATTGTTTTTTGTACTTGTTGTAAATTTGTTAATAGTTTTGCTCAATTTTTATTAATTGAGTAGTTAATTAAGAAGATATAATTTTTCTGTTGTTTATCTAATATTTCGAATAATATATTTTGGCAAAATCTAAATTAATTACATTCTTGAATTTCACTTGAGACCTACATTTTCATGATTTTAAATAATTTATTATATTTAATTAAGAATATTTAATAAGCATGATTATGAATTATTTCATTTTAAGATACATAAAGATAAATACATTTTTCATATATATAACACTAGCTATAGATAGTCTAAATATCAAATCATTAGAATTAATAGATATAGGGGCAAAAAAGAGATAATGTGACTTGGCATAAGTTGCCTATTTTTGCATTTAAGTAAGTAACTTTGTCTATTTTTGCCCATTTCACCTATTGATTATACTGTTTGCCGATCAATTTATGAAAATCTAGCTTAGAGGTAGACCCAGATAATTAAGAAAATTCTAAAAATAATAAATATTAAGAAAAATAATCAACTCCATTTTTGAATTTTTTTAAACATAATGGGTTAAAACTGGACATTTATAATTTAAAGGATGGAAATTGATACTATTACAAATATGTTCTAATATTTATAAAAATGATTATTTTTTTTAACCTAGCGGACCAAAATTGGACAAATTTGACAAATTTTGTAAATCAAATTAACGGACTAAAATTGGACTCGGCCAAAATAATGGACCAAAGTGAATCTGGCGCTAAGATAACGGACCAAAAATGATTCTTTCCCTTTAG
>CM054808.1:12902408-13237528 GCA_028984105.1 Lavandula angustifolia
GTACAAAATAAAAACTCGGTCTGATTGTTCCATTGAGCGATACAAAGTACGCTTGGTGGCTAAAGGTTTCGCCCAAGAGTATGACATGGATTATGAGGAAACCTTTGCACCCGTTGCTAAAATGACCACTGTCCGAGTTCTTATTGCAGTGGCTTCTGTCCGTCGTTGGCCAATTTTGTAGATGGATGTTAAGAATGCATTCTTGAATGGTGATCTCAAAGAGGAAGTTTATATGTGTTTGCCACCGGGTGTTTCTTACCTACCAGGGCAGGTGTGGAAACTTAAGAAAGCTCTGTATGGTCTCAAACAAGCTCCACGAGCTTGGTTCGATAAATTCTCCACTGTTGTGTTGTCGCTTGGTTTTACCCAGAGCACCAATGATTCAGCTTTATTTGTCAGAAAATCCCCTGCAGGTTATATTATACTCTTGTTATATGTTGACGATATGATCATTACAGGTGATGATGTTCATGGTATTTCAGCCCTGAAGGATACCTTATCTAGCCAGTTCGAAATGAAAGATTTGGGTCATCTTCGCTACTTTTTGGGTATTGAGGTTGCTTATTCTGAGAAGGGATATCTACTTTCTCAGTCTAAGTACACTAAGGATATTCTTGAGCATGCTCGTCTTACAGATACACGTAATGCTGACTCTCCTCTTGAGGTCAATGTACGTTACGCCTCTACTGATGGAGAACCTCTTTCTGATCCCACTTTGTATAGGTCTATTGTGGGTGGCTTGATTTACCTCACCATTACACGTCCTGATATTGCATATGTTGTTCACATCGCCAGTCAGTTTGTTTGTGCTCCTACATCTATTCATTGGGCTGCAGTCATTCGTATCCTTCGCTACCTCAGGGGAACACTTTATCAAAGTCTTTTGTTTTCATCTTCCTCGTCTTTGGAGCTTTGTGCATTTTTTGATGCAGACTGGGCGACTGACCAAATTGATCGTAAATCCACTACTGGCTACTGTGTTTTCATAAGAGATTCACTTATTTCATGGAAAAGCAAGAAACAAGATGTTGTTTCTCGTTCATCCACTGGTGCGGAGTATCGTGCTATGGCTTCTACTACCTGTGAGATTATGTGGTTACGATGGCTGTTAGCTGATATGGGCATCTCTTGCAGTGATCCGACACCGATGTATTGCGATAATAAGAGTGCTATTCATATTGCACACAACACTGTTTTTCATGAACGGACCAAACATATCGTGATCGATTGTCATATTACCCGTTATCATCTCGAGAAAGACACTCTTTCTTTACCATTTGTCTCATCATCAATGCAACTTGCAGATTTCTTTACAAAGGCCCACACCATCCAGCGTCACCGGTTCTTTCTTGGCAAACTCTCGATGTTACTCACGTCACCATCGCAAGTTTCAGGGAGGATGTTAGCATTGTTAGCATAGCATCTTTTGCTTGCATTTTGTCCCACATCTAAATTCTTAAGTAGTTTCCTTTCATTTGTATCCTATAAATAGGGACCCTTATTCTTCACTAATAAACAAGCTCATATTAAATGTTATCTATGTATGATTATATATAATCTAACAATAGAAACTTACCAAAAGTCCACCTAGAATGCCATCAAAGACAATCCGGTTCCAGCTATCAAAATAAGAATGCACATTAAAACCAGTCTTTGCAGCTAGCCCTGCAGTAGTTATTGCCATGGCGACAAAATAGAAAACGAATCCCATCAAGCCATCATATTCCAAAATCCCTGCAATCGCTCCACCTATGATAGACATAACGTGCGGCTGAAACAAAGTGAAATATCGTTGCTGAGAATACTTTTAAGCAGAATATCAAGTAGCTCAACATGTTCACAATCAAGATCAAAATATATGAATCTAATTAAAATAAGGATTAATTGCATAATAACAACACAATGAGCATATTCTCGACATTGAAAGTCGGTATCTCATCCAATGCATTGCTAGATTTCTTGTTATGCGCGCTTGAATCATCATGGACTGCCATTTCCCTCTCCTTCCAAATTCACAAAACCTTATCATATTGCGAATTGAGCAAACAAGGTAAAACTTTAGAGCTCAACAATGATTCAGCATCAACAAATCAACAATCTCCAACTAACAATAAGTATCTACAAAAAATAAAGCAATTACTAATTCATAAATGAAAGAAAGAAGAAATTTAGAAGAAGAGTCAAGTTTCAATAAATCTGCGTAAAAGACACCGCTTTAAATTGTGAAAAGTTCATGAACTGAGTTTGGCATAGAACACGATTACCTCGAAATCAGGGAAAATCAAACTCCTGTGAAATTGAACTGAAGCTGGTGGCAATGGGTAGAGACGACGCAGATCGATCGTTGTCGGAAGGAAGTTGATTTTGAGAGAAGCGCAGGATGGGAGTTGTCGCGGTGTGAAGAAGGAGACGTCGTATAGCGTACATGGCTAAATCCTGGGCTGTTCTAAGAAAGGGTTAAGATTTTGCAAAATTTACGACACTGCCATGGTAATTGAGTTGTTAATGTTCGGGAAAGTAGGAGCATTCTCGGAATTTCACGGCATCAAGAAACTCATTAAAAACAGAGTTTCAAGTCAAGCAAAGCATCAAAAAAACAATTAACTGCAGTTTCAAGTCAAGCAAAGCTTTACCCATCTCAAGAACCATTCTAGTTCCACCTTAGCACAAATCAAATTTGAAGGCCAGAAATTCAAAAAATCATAGACCACTAAAACAAGAATGATTCTAAAGCAGTAATATTTAAACTCTTCCAACAACATTATGATTTCTGCACATCTGCAGTTTCAAATTCAACAAAGTTATACCCACCTAAAAACAGTCATTCTATTACAACCTTAACTTATGCTACAAACATCATCAATCAAATTATAAAGCCCAGAAATTCAAGGAAATTATAGCCTCAGATTTCGAAGACGAATTTATCAAGAAACACATCTAGAGCAGAGTTCTATTTGATTGTATCAAAAGGCCCAATGAATTGGGATTTCCTTATTGGTCCAGGTCATTCCATGGCAAGCGGATCATTTATGATGAAGAGGATGAGCTTCAAGAGAATGGTTCGGAGTTCTTGCAGAGTGGAACCATGTAGTACCAGACCTGAGAGAGAAGGGATGTCATAATTGGGGTTTTGAATAAGACGACCATTTGATTTTTCATTTTATTCATTGAAAAGGTTATAAGAATGAGAGGTGTTAAACTTTTTATCATCCTGATGTCGAGCTATTTTTTCACAGGACCTCCCCCTACAGTATCGTAACTCTTTAACCACATTATGATGAAATAAAAAGAAATTTCAAGTTAGACCCATCTAAAAGAATCATTCTATTACCACCTTAGCTTCTGCTACAAATATCAGCAACAAAATTTGAAGCCCTAGAGATTCAAGAAACCGTAGATAACAATAAAGATTCCTAAAAAGGTAGGCAAAAATCAAAATCAACAATTATGAAGAATTAACCAAGTGGGCGTCTTGAGACGCCGCATCTCGATTACAATTACATCTGAAGAGACTGATTTTGGGAGGCAACAACATCGACCTGCATAAATCCCCCAAATTTGTACTCTCCAAGCAGATACTGCAACTGCCGTTTTGGTGGCGGCTCTGCTCTTCACGACGGAAGAGCAATTGTTGACACTCGACGATGGGGACGCGGCTCTTGATGGCGGCGGTTACGATGTGGACCGGGATGGGGACAAGGGAAGGAGAAGCGCTGTCGAGTATTAGGATGTAGTTGTTGGGGGTGGCGGTGGAATCCGGCGACTCATCCGACAGCGGCTTGTAGAGGCCGAGGCAGGTGTGGGCAGCGATGAGGAGGTAGTGGGCGTGGAAGAGGATGTTGAAGAAGAAGGTGATTGAGATAAATTTGGAGACTTTGACAGCGTGGAAAAAGAAGCCCGTTCTATAGATCCGCGGAGGGTGGTGGCGGAGGAGGAGGAGAGGGGAGTGACGATGAGATATGTGGTGGTGGTTTAAATTGAATAGCGCATGAGCCTAAAGTAGGAGCGGCCATAGGAGGGGGCAGGGTTTTTGCAAAATTTACGACACTGCCATTGTAATTGAGTTGTTAATATGCGGGAAAGTAGGGACATTATCAGGATTTCACGGCAAGCAAATAGGATTGTTCGGCTCTTTAATTATACAGTGATCAATGAAGCAAGAGTCTTGGAGATCAACGCGTCAATTACAGTTGACTTGGAAGTCCACTCACTCGCCAACCCAACGGTTTTCCAGATTTCTAATTTCTATTCACACATCCATTTTCCTTTTTATAGCTCTCAAAATTAATAATTATATTTACGTGTTATTTCATTAATTCATTCGACATTTCAATTCACATATTTGTATTAGTTAAAGATATTAATACAAATAAAGCTCCCAAGATACTTGCACCCCATACATTAATTTAATTAATTTAGTCTTGTAGATGGCAGCTTACGCAGCTTTGGTTTCTCTTATGGATTAATAATATTGGGGGAGATGTTAATTAATTAGAAAGCATGCATAGCACATCGATTAGTTAATTCTCAAAGCAAAAACTGTCTTCGCTTACGATTTGGCCGATTGGAATATATCTATGGAAAGCTCAGCGAGACTAATTTCTTGAAGTGGAAAATAAAAAAGCATTTCATAATTTGGAGTTTTAGAAGTTAGTAGAAGATGGCAGAATGCTACGAGAATCCGATCTTTTGATATTAGCATCATTATTATATTTTTTTAGTATCCTATTAGATATTAGACTTATGTTACTTTTTTCCTATCCTTAAAATAAGTGATGTCCAGGCTATATTTCCCTACGAGTGAGAGATCTTCCACATTATGTAATTGAAGTTTGGTCAAGACTAAATAGTCGTATCAGTTTGGCTTGGAGGTGAGTGAGTCATAATATAAATGAACGACTTGTTTGCCTGGACGTAGTCCGTAATTAATAGTGTGAGTGAATCCTCCTATATAAAATAATCAAATAGCGGCACCTTTAAACTTTGGAACATGAAACGACTTAGACATCTTGAGTTCAACGAGGTTTGGCTTCCCGGTCCCTTTAGTTCCTTTAGGTATTTGAGAAATCCCAACATTACGATATCTTAATATGTGGTCGTGTAGCGTTTCTGCTGCGATTTCAGTAGCTTGGAGGAAAAGGTGGATGTTAGTACATTCCCAAAGAAGAATTTTACTTGTACACCGATTACACGAACCATTATTCACCCTAAGGAGCTTATTCTTGCATCTTGACGATTTCGTGAAGCTGGTGACCATTATGAATTTCTATGGTGCTTACAAGAAAATATTGGAGAAATTGACCCAATTGATTGTGGCTTAATTAAACCAATTGAATCACACAGACTCACACAAAATAAAACCTAGTAAAATAAGATAAAACGTTTTAGAGTACATTGAAATGCTCCATTATTGGCTTAACTTCAATGAGCTGCAGAAATGACGTCGAACGGAGAGGCATCGACAATGGTGGTGGGAGAGCAGTTAATTCCTCACAAATGTGTTTCATTGATTCTCCTGACATGGCTTCATGGCTTATGCATTTCAATGCTATTTTCGCTACACAAACCACCTCCCTCAACGCCTTTACATCATCCACTAAAGATGATCGCCTCTTGTCCAACAGATCTTGGAGCATCACGTGTTCATTAAATCGTTTGGATACCATCCATGACAGGAAGTCTCTGGGGTGAGACCCAAATATGATTTCCAAGGCCACCACACCGAAGCTATAAACATCACATTTTTCCGTAACAACCATTGTGTAGGCCAATTCTGCAAAATAATGAAGAATCTAGAGTTAGAAAAGAGTAGAATAATATGGAATTTTTGTATGTATACTTACCGGGTGCGATACAGCCGTGAGTTCCAACTAATAGAGTCTGATTGGAGGAATCTGGATCCGAGAATCTTGCAGTTCCAAAATCAGAAACACAATCTTTAAGTTTTGAGTCCAAGAGTATGTTGTTGCTCGAAATGTCTCTGTGTTGTCTGACTGCATTCATGGTGCATATTACATAATGCACTAGCAATGCCTTCGTTGGTAATACATACACCCATGAGGAAAATTTTATAATATTATATATGTAAGAGACTTATATGAAATAAATAAAGTATATATATATAGGGAATGAATCATATGATGAGAAGTCTCCTTAAAATAAGAAATAAGAAGGAATCTGCAACCTTGATTTCATTTTTTGATGGTTTAGATTGAATATACTCTGGAATATTACTTTTGCATATTCCTTATATGTTTTATGCATAAGGGCAAAAGTGTAAAAAATACAAGATGTATGAATTAAAAAAATAAAGAATATGCATAAAACATATAAAGAATATGCATACTTCTCACCTTCCTATATAATTATGTCCTCTCACCGGATCCATACCCTATATATATATATATATATATATATATATATATATATATATATATATATATATATATATATGAGAAGTTGTTTATTGATCAATATCTTATTCTAAGAAGTCAAAAGAAAATCACCGCACGTTAATTCTCATTCTTCTCTTCACGGGAAATCTCAAACAGTTGGATTGTGTAATCAAACTGTGATCCTTGTGATCATCGGTGATCTGGAGCATCATGTTAAAGTAAGAATTCGTCTGCTAGTTAATTCCGCTGCAAGCATCTGTCATCAAGAAAATTAATTACTCTCTCCGTCCCATAGAAATTGTCTCATTCATATGAGGCACGAAGATCAAGAAAATGGGATTGTATGGTATATATTGTTTGACTTTTTGACTTGTTAATTTTGGTCCGCATATTGTTTGTCTTTTTAAAAATAAGACACTTCAGATTGGACGGCTCAAAAAAGAAAACAAGATACTTTCTATGGGACGAAGGGAGTATATATTTTTTTTAATGAAATATAGCATGATCAAAACATGATTTTGTTGAGAATTTTTATTTTTGGCCTAATGCTATTCGTTTTTTTATGAGCATGTATTATCTATCATTAGATGCGTCTTTTCAATGCGGTCGTTTTGATACATAATATGCTAAAATCTATTTTGAAACGGGAATTGTATCATACTTTGAAATTACTAGTCGGATCACAATTGGGATGAAATTCCGGTGATATTTTTTGTACGTGTATCTTCATTGAAGGAGGAGTTACTAACGTAACTGCAAGATAATAATTTTACATTATTTTAGAGGATGTTACGTTGGTTCCTTAATTCGAATTTTTAAGTTGGTTATTTAATTCAATTTTTTTTGGTAATATCCATTATCTTATTATCTATAACTAACTATAAACTAAGATAGTGGGATTAAAATAAGATATTTAAATAGTGGATAATATGGGATTGTCTTTTTTTATATTAGACCCATTCGTTTTATTTAATAGGCCCATTAATTAACCCTTCAATGTTTAGGCCCATTGGTAATATTTATAATAATCTGGGCTGTAAACATTATTAATAAAACAAAAGGGAAAGCAAAGGTGGCAACATGGATTGACTGAGTTTCAAACCCCCGTAGCCACACATCCTGCCAAGGTAATTAACCATTTGTACTACGGAAGTTGGTTATCTTAATTGATATTAACTTAAACTTGACAGTTATGGGATAACTGTATTAAATGAATTATTCTAATCAGTTAGCACGAGGTTTTGAACCTTCTATTTTAGGATTACATATAAACTACTTATTCCCTCATTAAAACCTCCGCAATATTTTTATATTCTCTAAGTGATGAAACACATTCTGATACACGTGGCATAATCACAATACGACATGTGGCCAATGATTAATTGCCGATCATCACCTACAATTGTTGACCACTGGCATTGACTATTGACCGATTATCAAAAAATATTAAATTTTACTCCCTCCGTCCTATTATTAATGTCTTCTTTATTTTCAGCATGAAGATTAAAAAACTTTATTTAATTATATATTTTATAATTTTAATTATATTAAGAAATTAACACAATTTTCGAGGAATGGTTGGTGGGAAGAAATGAGAATTCATCCAAAATCTATTAAGGCATAGTTGAGGCAATTTTTTTTTTCGGTTTTAGAAATATTCTAAAGTTTCCAAAAAGTTAAAAATTATAATTTCCTGAGTTCGGAACGGACCGAAATCGTGTGAGAGAAACTTTTGGAGAGAGAGTGTATAAGAATGTGGGGTGAGTAATGAGTAATGAGGGACCCACCTCATTTTTATATGTAGAATTAACATTGTCATTTTTTTATATGTGGAAAGAGGACATATAGTTGGACAACCTAAAAAAGAATATATAGAGGACATTAATAATGGGACGCAGAGAGTTTTTTTTTTTTTTTTTTTGAAAATTAGAATGTCTTTGCTTATTTATTGCGCATGAAAAATATGTTTTTCTAGCATCTTGTTTTTGAGAGATATAACATGAATGACATTCTTATTTTTTTTGTATTATGTACAGTCATATTTCTTTTTCTGCAATGGCAAGGATGAGAAGAACTTGTACACGAAGTGAAATAGGATGGATGAAAGTTTTAGCGAATAATTTTGCAACTATGACCCGGATAACTCTTTAATTGAGCATAACGATATAGTCCAACAAAAATATCTTGAGTTAAATTTTTGGGAGGTGGATTTGGATTTTATCATAAATGATTTTAGATAATTAAATTGTTCATTGGAAAATGAAATGCTTCAGATCTATCGACATTTGCCTATGCCTTTTAGATCTTGGTATGACAAGGTGCCGAGATTGGAAGGTTATCAAAGTGGTATTTTGGTCTTCCTAAACAAAGTCAAGAAATACTGGTTAGAAGATCATAAGAGGATACTTCTAAGAGCAAAGAAAATGCTCACAAGAGGATGAACAATGGGCCGAGGGGTTTTAGGTCGAGACATTTGGATTCTCTATCCAAAGTTGAGACAAATGCAAGTGTTAATTATAGAGCACGAATGGAAGTTATTCCTGAACAGTCTTATATTACAACTAGACAAGATGGGAAGTAAGTCACACTAGGACAGTGACTAATCAAGTTTCGGGAATTCTTGATTCTCTTATTAAGTAGTTTATGTATTTTATTTGGTACATTATTGTTGGAATTTTGTATATTGGAACCAAATTTTGTGCTTGTATACAATGTGTTTTTCCTTTCCACTATTTTATTCTCTTATCTAATATATATATATATATATAGGGTATGGTTCTAGAGAGATACAATATTCAAAAGAGATATGAGAACCAATCATTACCATAGATTCATGACAAATCAATGGCCAAGATTACACCACTTATTGTATTAAAAAAAAGGGGAAAAGGGCAAAATTGGAAGAAATGAAATTAATTCTAATTTGAAGAAAGGGGAACTGGTGGGTTTTGTTTCATTTCATTTTCTCCAGCATTCAAAAGCGACCTAGCGGTTCCTTGCGGTTTCGTTGTGCAAGCTCGAAATTGGGTGAGAAATCGTCCATTGTTAGTCGATTAACATGTTTGTGCACACATTTTGTTGTTTCATTTGTCCTCCCCTCGATTCGGTTCTGAGAATCCATTTGATTCTGAAAGTCCACGCAAAATTGGGGGGAGATTTCGGGCACAGAGAGTCGATTAAGAGGTTGGTAATGAGATTTTGTTGTTTCGTTCGTCTGAAAAGACATTCGTGCGAGTAAGGGTTTTTGAAAGATTTTGGGATAAAATTGTTCTGAGATTTAGTTGCGTTTTTTCGCACGATGAAGGGCTTCAGTTTCATGCAAATGACTGTGGTTGTAAAGGGATTTCTTACGAATGTGTTTATGTATTGGTTAGATCAGAGGATTTCACGAATTGATAGGAGCAGGCGGATTGTGGTTGATTGGGTAAAGCATGGACAAAGGTGATATTTCAAATTCGTATTTGGATTATGTTTTTATATTTTTATTATGTTTTTTTTAATTTGGTTGATAAGCATGAATCTTGGTGCTTCTATGCATGAAGCTGTTATTCGTGTGCATGTAATTGATAAGCTTTATTAATCATGAATACGGAAATTTTGGATTGATGTGTGCATACATCTGTTGAGATGTATGCATAAACATCTTGATTTATATGCATCAATTTTTTGAGTAGTTAAATGTTGTATATCGTTGGTGTGCATAAATTTGTGAGCTGATATGCATGAAACTGAATGGCTATGTGCATGAAATTGAGAAGCATTAACTATCATGATTCGGCAAGATTGCATATAAGTCACTGACTATGGAATTTGGATTGTTGTATGCATAAATCTGGTGGTATGTATGCATAAACATCTTGATTTTTATGCATCAATGTTTTTAGTAGTGAAATGTTACATATAGTTGGTGTGTATAAATATGTATCCTAATATGCATGAAATTGAGAGTTCGTGTGCATGAAATTGGGTTTGAATCTAGAGAGAGTTAGGGTGCATGAAATTGAGAATTAGTATGCATGAAATTATGTGCTGATATGCATGAAAACGAGAGTTCGTGTGTATGAAATTTTTAAGCAATAAAAATCATGTTGGGAGGAAAAATAGCGTATAACCATTGACTATGGAATTTGGATTGGTGTGTGCATAAATATTTCGATTTGTATGCATAAATGACCATGAAAAATCTACAACTGGAAGTTCGCGATCGAAAGGGAAGAGGAAGAAAATGGCATCCTCGGATGACGATGTCCCTGTTATTAAGTTGTTGAAGAAAAGTAAGAAGAAATAAATATACAAAAAGAAATCAGCACCAAAGGGGATGACAAAAACGAAAGATAAGATGAAGGATGATGTTCACGAGCAGCTGCCAAAAGCTATATGAAAAATCCTAAAAAAGATGATGTAGCGGGCCAGCCTAAGCCGAAAAAAATTAAGCAGAATGTTCCCAAGGGGCATCCCAAAGCAAAAGGAAAAACGCAAAAAAAAGGATGATTCAGCGGGGCACCCTAAGCCGAAAGAAATGAAAGAGAATCTTGGTGATGCAGTGAAGAAATTGACAAGTCGATGCAAAATGAACGATGCAAGAATAAGGCTCCACGGTCTCTGAAGACAACAAACCCGCAACAAATGTAATACACTTGCCATGGTTGTCCAGGCCGGTGAATGGAACGAAAATCATGCCGTAACTGCAAAGGTTACAAAAACCGACTTAGTATGTATGCATGAAATTTAATAAGTATGTGCATAAATGCATGGCTTCATAAGCATAAAATCGGCAAACGAACATATAATAGTTAAATTCAATCTAACTATTTTGAGAAGACTATAAAAAGTATATGAATGTATGCATAAACTCTAGGAACAATGCGCATAAAACCATGGTTTCGTAAGCATAAACTATATCTACGAACCATGATTATTCGAAAAACGTTTTAAGTCGTAGCAGCAACACTGAAAAATAATACCTATTGGTTGAATAAGTTGCATCCATTGATAATGAATCCCCAAAAATCTTGTAATTACCAAAAGATATATCATCCGCCCAAAATACTCGCTTTAATTTATCCCATCCGTCAGTAAAATAGTCATAAAAGAAATCCGGGATCCTATCACGAGCTTCCTTCATTTTATCCAACATCATTTGTGCATCCGAACCCTCAACATAAATACGAAGATCACAGTGGAAATTTTTAAAATCTACTCCATCACAACCGATGTTCTGATAGCTGCCCACCAACTCACTAAACATTCTATATGACCTCACCGGATCAACATTTGAATGCGCAGAACTAAGGGCAAAATTCTTATGAACGGACGTCATGGTACGATGGTATCTCATGAATTGCTTGTGAGTTGAGGATAACAAAGGATGTGTGTGTGCCTCGTGAAATAGATCAACAACAAAACCTTCGAGGTGGATTTAAAAACGACGCATGCTAAGTGTGATGACCGTTTTGAATTACACCTTTGCTTTGTTCTTTTGGAATCACCATTATCACCATCCATGAATTTCTCCCCTTCTCTACTGCACACAATATATTTCCGCATGATCATTCCATCCACATGACGTTTTATGGACCATTTACGGATATCGAAGCCGCACAAACCTCCGTAGTCTCTGTAGAAGCTTTCCGCCTCATCCAGAGTATCAAATATCCGTCCAACATAGAATTTTAATTCAGGCTTGCATTCAGGAATGAAAATGGACTTGTTGGGATGAAGATTCAGTAGACCATATTTATATATTTGAAGATCCCAAAACCCCTAGCTGAATGATGAAACTTTGTTCTTGTAATAGCTTAGTAAGAGTTCAGCATGTTAGGAACTCAGTAGACTAGAGTTCAGTAGCTGCAAAGTTCAGTAGATGACCTTGCACTCAGCTGATGGACTCAGGATCGAAGAAGTCAGTTGGTCAGCCGACCACCAACTCAATCTACACAAGAATTTGTGCCCATGCACTAATATTCAGAAGAACGTCAGTAGGAAGTCACTTCAGTTGAAGGTCCGAGGATTCAAAGGAAGTCAACTCTGATATTTGATAAGTCTCACCTACCAATCTACCTCGACCAATAGGGAGCTAGCAGCGCTTTATCTTTTCTGACAAAAGCTGCTCCTAGACTGAAAAGAGGCGTATCTCTACAGTGCACCTACTCATCAACGTTCAAATTTGAAGGAGCTATTTTCCTTGTCGTTTTAACACGTGGTTAGACCCCTCTCCAACGGATCTATTCACAATCGACGACTATATAATAGGAGAGTCTTCATGCAGAGACAATATCGGGAACCAAAGCTATCGACACACAAAAAATCTTAACAGTCAATCGAAGAATCCAGTGAAGAACTAGCATTCAAGAAAAACCTTTTAGTTCATCACTTAAAGTTATCCTTGTTCCCCTTCTCTTATCAAAGTGAGCCTAATTGTAATACTCATAGCTTAGAAACCCCGAGGAAGTTCACATTCATGTGAAAACGTTCTTATTATAAGAACTTCCTCATAGTTGGAGAAGCCTCAAACTCTTTAAGTTTGAAACCCTTGTAAAGTCACTATGACTATAAGTAGAGAATTTGTCCCGTGAACAGATCACTGAGAACTTGCTCAGTATAAGCATCAAGTTTGTATCTGTCTTGTGAACAGATCACTGAGACTTGCTCAGTATAAATATAACAAGTATCCTGCTTTGGTCAGGACATTGGACGTAGGACTCAGTGTGTCCGAACCACTTTAAAAATCTGCTATGTTTATTTATTGCTTTCCTTAACTGATCATATTGCATTAAAACTGTATTTCATCAAACTCAGCATAAAACTGATTTTCCAACCGAGACGTTTAATAGGGCCTACATTCCGCACACAACTCTGATACTGAATGACTGTTCAACTGACTCAAGTCAGAAGAGCTTAACTCAGTAGAAGAAATCTTCGCCATCTGAAAGCATATCTGGCAACCTGACTCAGTTCAGTAGCAAACTCAGCTAGAGCTGACTTTCTCGTTTGAGAAAAGAATCTATATTCAGGTGTATTCACCCCCCTACACCTGAACCACGTCTCAGGACCAACAATTGGTATCAGAGCGGTGTTCTTATTGATCATCGTTTTCTAAAACTGGTCTATCTCGAAGAAAGATCCTAGGAAAACCCGTTTTCATTGCATCTTACATATCTTCATTGCATCCTATATCCTATCTTTCAATGGCTGATATTTCAGGGATTAGGACAGTACCCATGTTCTCAACTGAGAACTATGCGGTATGGCGAGTGAGGATGGAGGCACATTTAACCTCGCTGCACGACAGCATGACCGACGTCCTGGAGAAAGGACCTATTGTTCTGATGATCGACACAGTCGAACTTACATTGGATGGAAAAGCAAGTGCCAGAACCAGTCTGAAGGTCGTCAAGGACAAGAGCCCCTTCACTCCTGAGGAGAAGAAATTGCATAATCTCGACCGAGTCGCTCGAAATACAATACTGATGATACTCAGTGACTCATATATCGGGAGAGTACATGATTGCAAGACTGCAAAGGAGCTATGGGATGCTCTCGCAGTACTGAGCCAAGGAACTCCATAGATCAAAGAGAACAAACTGGAGTTAGAGCTGCAGAAACTCGAGGCATTCGCTATGCTTCCTGGGGAGTCCATAGATGATTTCAGTGCTCGATTCACAAAACTAGATCAACACCATCAACGGAGGAAAACTTTGGAGACTAACACAAAGATTCTAATGGCTCTTAGCAGGCCCAAGTGGTATTCTTTTGCTACGTGTATGAGAAGATCTGGCTTGAATTTTTTTACTCCTGATTATGTGTTTTTGGAGCTAAAAGCATAGGAGTTCGAATTCAACCTCTCACACACCCCCGGTGCTGAAGCTGAAGTGCCAATGGATCATGCTTATAAGGCATCAGCTAGCACTCCCGGAGCAAGTCCCTCAACAACAAGCCAGTCAGCTGGAAGCTCAGTAACAATACCTATTGCTCACAACTTGGCTGAGAAGTATGCTCTCCTGACTGTGAAATACCAGAAGGAGAAAGAGATGTTCAGAAGGAAGATGAAAAAGGCTTCCCAAAAATATCAAGGTAAGAGAAATCACAGTCACTCGAAAAGTAAAACTAAACCTCTACTTGATTGCAGGAATACTGAAGCTGCTCCCGTGGAACAAAAATACACATCTAGAAGGGACTGCAGAACCTCAGTATGTTACAACTGCAAAAAGCCAGGACACTTCCAGTACGAATGTCCTGAACTCTCAGCAACTGAAAGAGCTGAAAAGCAAGCCCGACGCAACAAGTTTGTCAATAAAAGGTAAGCCTACATAGCTGGAGAGTTGTCCGATTGCTCAAGCGATGAGGAACTATTCATGGAATCATCTGATGACGATGTTGCATTCATGGAAATCAAGACAGAAGATGTTGAACCGTATCTGATAGCCGGAGAAGAGGCTGAGGTAAATCTTGAACCTATTATATGCCACTCTTCACCTTGCACACACGACACAAGCTCTGCTGCAGGAGAACCGCTGGATGTGGTTCTTGCGTACGAATATTTGCTTGAAGAGCAAATTCAGATGAGCCAACACTTCAGAAAGACGATTCAGGAGATGGATATCCTGAAAGTAGAAAATCAGAGACTTTCAAAGAAAATTCAGGATTCTACTGAGTCTGAAGGACTTGTTCTGAGATTGAGGTAAGAGATTAACTCTCTGATGACTAAGTCTCAAGAACAAGAAGCACATATTTCAGTACTGTCCAAAGACGTCTCTGAGAAAGAGACTGAAATTGCTAATCTCAAGGAAAATCTCACACAAGCCAGAACAGAATATGAAGCTCTGAGGAAGAGTGATGAAGTGTGGAGAACCTTGATGACCGAGCAATATATTGGAGCCAAGGAGAAGTTGGAGAAGCTGTTATGATCTCAAACACAATATGGCACTAAAGAAGGACTTGTTTACACTTGTGAAGCCTCCACTTCAGGACAGAAGAGCTCCACCAAGCTGGCTGATAGGTTTATCCACAGGGTAACTCAGCATGCAGACTATACATCCCCTCAGGCAAAGAACAAGCAGAAGATTTAAGTACCTCAGTCTAGAAACAAGAAGATGACCCATCGTTCTAGCCCCAGGACACCAAGAGAAAATTCAAGGAAAACCAAGAAGGTCAGGTGGGCCGAACAGTATGACAACCAACAGTTGACTCATCCAGCTTAGTACGGTTCATACTTGTTGGCAGATGATTCAGTCTTCTCACAATCAGTTGAGATATAACTCAGTAGCCCAGTGCTCTGAATATTTGTTGAAGATTTGAAGATCCCAAAATCCTATCTTGACTGATGAACCATTCAGTTGTAATGTGTTCTGTTTTGTCTCTGAGGTTTCAGACTCAGTAGACACTCTTCATTTGGTTCAGGCGCTCAGGAGATTACCAGCCTTAGTACTAGAAGAAGAAGACTCGAATACCTTGGGACTCAGCAGAGCAAGATATGCGAAAGGAGTCGATGGAACCGAACTCGGCGGGAGTAGTTCACCGAACTCGAAATTGATCTTCGAGAGCCGACTCGGCAGGAGCATGCTATCGAATAAAGATCGACTCAAGAACGGCCGACAGTCTTACGAACCGTCGGGATTCACTGAGTCTAAATCAGCAGAGTCAATACGAGGAAGAGAGAAGTCAGCTTCAGATCTACCTTGAGGTCTGTTCTGTCTCACCTACTTTCCTGAACCTCGACCAATGACAAGCAGCCAGCTGTCCATATTCTGATTAAAGCTGCAAGTCAACAACTTTTCAGAAATGGAGGGAAAGGATACTGTAACCATACTTTGAAAGAGCCGTTAGCTACCCAAAAGAGAGAGACATAAGGATCGTCATCTCCAACAGATCTATCCTTATCTCTACTCTATAAATAGAGGGATACAATTCAAATTGAAGCTCACCGAAAGAACCCACTCAGAAATCGAAGAACACACGAGCATTCACGAGCAACTCAAAACGTTCAAAGTCTTCCACAAGAAGTTTGAAGAATAATCTCCGGCGAAAGACGACATACTCACTCATAGGGAACCAAGCTGAACCAGAATTATAAAGCCTCTAGTATCCAAGCGACTGAACACGAACCTAAATCTTTACTTAACCATTCGTCGCTCTAGAAGCCACTTTCTCGTTCCCTATCCCTCTAACCTAAGCTCAGTTGATCATATCTATAGCTTAGATGAAGGAGTTCATATCTGAACTGATCCTTGTTGTAAAGGACTCCTTCATAGTTGGAGAGTTTTTCAAACTCTTAGTTTGATACCTTGTAAACTGAGACTGGCTCAGTATAAATCTCAAGACCAGTGTTTGTCCAGCGTACAAACCAACTGAGACTATCTCAGTATAATACATAGCCTCTTGATCTTTCGGGACAGTGGGTGTGGGATTGTTGGATCCGAACCACTTTAAAAACTGCTTGTGTTCTGTGTTCGTTTTTTTGTTTTTAACTGTTGCTATGATTACTGTGCATA
Source organism: Lavandula angustifolia (assembly GCA_028984105.1). Lineage (NCBI taxonomy): Eukaryota > Viridiplantae > Streptophyta > Magnoliopsida > Lamiales > Lamiaceae > Lavandula > Lavandula angustifolia. The sequence goes on from CM054808.1 coordinate 12,919,294, forward strand.
CTGCAAGAATTTTCTAAAATCATACAACTGAGTTTCAACAAGCTTAATCGACTGCACTAACATACTGAAACTGTTTTATTAAAAACGTTTTCTAAACTCAACTGAATTTGGGCCTGCACATTTCCGCACTACTGAACTTTATCTCGAACGGTACTGAATTCTGACTCAAGTCAGCTAGCAAACCTCAGTAAAGTCAGCCACTCTGCCACGCGATCCAGAACAACTTATTTGGTCTATTGAACCTGTTCAGTACGGCACTCTCCTGACAAGGACTGTTCGCGTTTAAAGTTGAGAAATCGGTTTTCAGGTGTATTCACCCCCCTCTACACCTGAACGTTTATTCTCGGGACCAACAATTGGTATCAGAGCGGGAGTTCTATAAGACTCTTGTTATTTTGAAACCGGTCTACTTGAACGAATCCAGAAAATGTTTTCACTGCATATCATTCTTCATTCATATCTTTATCTATCATGTCTGATATGTCGGTATCAGGATGGTACCCATGTTCTCAGTAGAGAACTATGGAGTATGGCGGGTTAGAATGGAGGCACATCTGACCTCCCTCCACGACAGTATGACAGAGGTTCTAGAGGACGGACCTATCGTTCCGATGGTTGATAGCGTCGTAGATCAGGACCCAGCACAAGGAGGAGGAATGGTGACCGGGAAGAAGATTCCTAAAGACCGAAGTCTCTTCACCCCTGAGGAGAAGAAACTTCACAACTTAGACTGGGTCGCCAGAAACGCCATACTGACCACTCTGAGCGATTCTTATCTCGGAAGAGTTCAGGACTGCAAGTCCGCGAAGGAACTCTGGGATGCTCTAGCGCTACTGAGTCGGGGGACTCAGAAGATCAAAGCAAACAAACTTGCGCTAGAACTTCAGAAGCTGGAGAGACTGTCTCTCATGCCTGGTGACTCCATTGAAGATCTCAACGTCAGATTCACGGATCTGATGAACTCTATCAACGGGCTGGGAAAGACATTCTCCAACCGAGAGATGAATCTCAAGATTTTGAGGGCACTACCAGACGGTCACTGGACTCCATTTGCTACTTTATTGCGACATTCTGATTTAGATATTGTTACTCCCGACCATATCTTTTCAGAACTTAAAGCTGAGGAGTTCGAGTTTGGTCTACCTCAAAGGAAGCAGCGAGCTGAAGCTGACACCAAGTCGACCATGCTTTTAAAGCATCTGTCAGCATAGTAGCTCCGGTGTCTAGCAAGGCTGAACCTTCACTTAGTGATCTACAAGAAGGAAAGCTGGCTAAGAAGTACGCGCTATTTGCCGTGAAGTATCAGAAAGAGAAGGAGAGGCGCAGAAAACTCTCAAGAGTCGTCAGAGACTCCAAGGGTAAGTCTTGAGTATATACCTAAGCGCACTCCTGACTCACATAATTCTGAATGCAGGAAACAAGAGGACTCAGCTCAGTCGAAAGATAGCGAGAGCAAAGAAGAGAGAGTCACTACCTGCTATAACAGCAAGAAGCCAGGACACTATCAGTATGATTGTCCTGAGCTCAGCACTGTTGAAAGAGAAGCACACAAAGCTCGAAGGGAGAAGTTCATCAAGAAACGACAAGCATATATTGCCGGTGAACTCTCAGACGACTCAGATGAAGTCGACTCCTTCATGGATTCATCAAATGATGAAGCGGCATTCATGGTCGTAGAGCTTGAAGAAGACACTAAAAAGTATCTCATGGCAGGAGAAGAGGATGAGGTAAACTCTCATGCTCTATTTAACTCCTCTTCACACTGCACACACGACACCATTTCAGGTGCAGATGAGAATCTGGACGTCGCGATCGCATACGAATAACTACTCGACGAGTAGATTCAGATGAGTCTGTAGCTCAGTAAGACTCTTCAGGAGTTGGATACCCTGAAAGTGGAGAATCAGAGACTTTCTCAGGAGAGTCAGGTTGATACTGAGTCAGAAGGACTTGTGTTGAGACTCAGGGAGGAGATAAACTCTCTGATGGCCAAGTCTCAACATCAAGAAAATCAGATCTCAGTACTGACCAATGACTTGACTCAGAAAGATACTGAACTGAGTCTAATGAAGCAAGAGTTGTCAAGACTTCAGACCGAGCATCAACTGCTGAAGAAAAGCGATGATGTCTGGAGAAACCTGATGACAGCGCGGTACACGGGTGCTGAAAAGAAGCTTGAGGCGCTGCTAGCAAGCAACAAGCCTAAGCACTGCAAGGAGGGACTTAGATTCAGCCATGGAGCCTCCTCATCGCCCCCGTACGCTCAGAATACCGGCTAGCTAATAGGTTTGTTCAAGGGGAGACCATCAACCCAGAGATTCTGAACCCCCTAGCCAAGAACAAACAAAAGATGAAGGCACCTCATCCCAGCTATCAGCATTCTGACAAGAAGATCAGTACCAAATCACCCCAGTTCAGTCAAGGGGGAACCAGCGAAGCTAAGTGGGTCAGTATGGACTTTCGCAGCTGACACATCCAGCTCAGTATGGGTCATATTATTATGATCCCATAGTCAGAAGAGGACCTAAGAGTCAGAAGAAGAAAAAGAAAGCCGTACAGAAGGCAAAGATCAGCAGTCCACCTACTCAGAAGATCAAGACTCCTAAACCTGTAAAGCCTCAGAAGTCAGCATCGACCAATCCAGTGGTCAAATATGTTGATCAAAGCGGGAAGAATTATACTACCATGTAACAAGGACCCTTGGTATGTGGACAGTGGATGCTCAAGACATATGACATACCAAAAGGACCTACTAAAGAATTATACTACTGAAGAAGGACCCCGAATCGAGTTTGGAGAGAACGCAAAAGGCTATACCAGAGGCTATAGAACACTCAGCATTGGAACCGCAACAGTTCCAAGAGTATCATATGTTGAAGGACTTCAGCATAATCTTCTCTCTGTTAGTCAATTTTGTGATAACTCGAATAGAGTGAATTTTTACGCCGGTTTCTGTGATGTCATTGATAAATCTACAGGGAAAATAGTGTTGTCAGGTTCGCGCAAAAAGAATATCTACGTAGCTGACTGGAACTCAGCTGAACCTGAAGCTTGTTTGTTGGCGAAGAACGACAACAGAACGGGGTGGCTCTGGCACAGAAGACTCAGCCATCTCAACTTCAAGACACTCAACAAACTAGCTAGAAACACTCTAGCAAGAGGACTGTCGAATGAAGTATTCAGCAAAGACACTCAGTGTGAAGCATGTCTGAAGGGAAAGCAAACAAGGAATCAAAATCCTCCTATTCCATCTCTTTCCACTGATGGAATCCTTCAGCTGCTACATATGCATTTGTTAGGTCCAGTCTCTCCGGTAATGATCAGAGGCAAAAAGTATGCTTTAGTGGTCATTGATAACGCTACACATGGGTCATATTTATTGCCAACAGGTCTGACGTCAAAACAGAGTTACCAACGCTTTTGAAAAAAGCTCAGTGTCGAGAAGAACACCAAGATCATCAAGATTCGTTCAGACAGAGGAACTGAGTTCCTGAATTTTATGGTGGAGGAGTTCTCAAGCGTAAGGCATAGAGCATGAGATGTCTGCCGCGCGCACGCCTCAACAAAATGGGGTTGCTGAAAGGAAGAATAGAACACTCAAAGAAGCAGCAAGGACCCTGCTCGTAGACTCAGGACTCCCAACCAAATTCTGGGCAGAAGCTACTGACACTGCATGTTATAGTCAGAACAGATCTTTACTGACAAAGCAGTATAAGAAGACACCATATGAATTATGGAATGGCAGGAAGCCTTCTTTATCTTATTTCCATATTTTTGGGTGTTCGTGCTTTATCCACAATAATGGGAAGGATCAGCTGAAGACTTTTGATAGCAAGTCAGACCAGGGAGTCTTCTTAGGATACTCCCGGGTCAGCAAAGCCTTCAGAGTCTTTAACTATCGGACCCTTTGCGTGGAGGAAAGCCCTCATGTTGTTTTTAATGAATTTTCTACTGAAGAGAGGAGCAGGAACTCTAACCTGAATCTGAGGACATCAGTAAGCAGCTACAGGATCTGAGCTTGAAAGATAAAGTTGAAAAGATTCAGCTATGTTGGGATGATGATTCAGATGAAGAAACTGAAGATAAGTCTACCGAATCTCAAAAAGCGCGAGAGTAGCCGAACAGTTGACTCTCGACGACGAGTCAATCCCAGGTAACTCAGGTCGATGAAGAAACCCAAGTGGTAACTGAGACCTCTACTGAGAATAATAATTCAGGGGGAATAAATGAAGTTCCTGAGCTAAATGCCCCTAAACCTGGTGACTCAGTAGATCCTACTCTTGTAACTGGATGGCTTCAATCTCAGAATAGTACAACTGAAATGCCTAACTCACCTACTATCTGTGTTGAACAAATGTCAGATGAAGAGTTGAAACATCGTAGATCGTGGCTGGACGCTTACACTTCTGATTTGATTATTGGAGATCCTTCAGCAAGCGTAAAGACAAGATCTAGATTCTGTCAGGGAGAAAGCGCTTTATATTCCTACTTCTTATCTACTGAAGAACCTCAGTCAGTTGAGGATGCACTTAAAGACGCTGATTGGATCATAGCCATGCAGGAGGAGCTGAATCAGTTCACGAGAAACAAAGTATGGGAGCTTGTTGACAGACCCCGACATCAACAAGTGATTGGAACTAAATGGGTCTTCAAGAACAAGTGAGATGAAAACAACGTCATCGTAAGGAACAAATCAAGACTCGTGGCAAAAGGCTACTGTCAAGCTGAAGGGATAGATTTCGATGAAACTTTCGCTCCAGTTGCAAGATTGGAGGCAATCAGACTATTCCTAGCCTACGCAACACATCAGAGATTCAGAGTTTATCAAATGGATGTGAAGTCCGCGTTCCTGAACGGCATGCCAAAAGAAGAAGTCTATGTAGAACAGCCTCCCGGCTTTCAGTAGGGACATCAGGTTTACAGACTGAGAAAGGCTCTGTATGGGTTAAAACAAGCACCCATGGCTTGGTACGATACCCTGTCTGAGTTTCTTCTTCAAAAAGGTTTTCAGAAAGGCACAGTAGACCGTACATTATTCAACATTCGACTGGAAGACGACATTTTACTTGTGCAGATCTACGTAGATGACATAATCTTCGGATCAAAAAACGTCATCATGTGTCAGCAGTTTGAGAAAATAATGAAGGACAAATTCGAGATGTCAATGATGGGAGAAATGAATTATTTCCTTGGTTTTCAAGTCAAACAATCTGAGAAGGGAACGTTCATCAATCAAGGCAAATACACTCAAGACCTCATGAAGAAGTTCGGTTGCACATCCGGTAAACCAATCAAGATTCCGATGAACACGAACATGAAAATCGATCTTGATAAAGAGGGAGTATCAGTAGACTATACTGAATTTTGTGCTATTATTGGTTCATTATTATATCTAACAGCTACTCGACCTGACATAACTTATGCTGTAGGTGTCTGTCGCTCGATTTCAGGTGAATCCCAAGCAGAGTCACATGGACTCAGCAAAGAAGATTCTCCGCTATCTCAGAGAAACACCTGACATGGGTCTATGGTATCCAGCTGATGATAATATTGAACTAACTGGTTATTCTGATGCTGACTATGCAAGATGTAGAATTAACCGAAAGTCAACTTCTGGAACATGTCAGTTCCTTGGCGAGCGATTTCATGGTTTTCAAAGAAACGAGATTCGAAGCAACGTCAACTACTGAAGCTGAATATATGGCTGCCGGAAGTTGCTGCGCCCAAATCCTTTGGCTGAGACAGCAGCTACGCGATTATGATGTCATTCAGAATGAAGTGCTGATCTTCTGCGACAGTACCAGTGCAATTGCAATCACTCAGAACTCAGTACTTCATACAAGATGCAAGCACGTGGACATCAGACACCACTTCATTCGTGATCATGTCGAAAAGAAGGATATCAGGATAAAAAAGATCCATACTAACCACCAAAGGGCAGATATACTGACCAAGCCTCTAGCTGAAGCCAGATTCAGAGAACTTTCAATAGAGATAGGTCTGCTGGACCCAAATGCCTCCAATCAGTAAGTGGATCCAGGAGAGGAGCATTCAGCAAGGGGGAATGTTCACTCTCAGTACTGAGTAAAATTCAGTACGTAGAGGCTCAGCAACCATGTACACGAGGTATCAGCTGACTACGTTGTTCAGCTAATAGGTTTGCGTATCTCTACTCAGTAGCTAATGAAATATTCTGTGCATTTATGGCTCAGATTCAGCTTCATATTCAATGCCTTATGAAATGTCATTTAATATAACGATTTACATTAAATACACGACATTCTATGTAAAGTATGCTGAACTCTGCGGCGCATTTAATGCATGTCGTATCAAGTTACTTCTTTGGCTATTTACAACTGTATTTTGACTTAGGCGGCTAAAATGATCATTACCTATTTTATAACATTGATCCTAGTCGTCCATCTCAAAAAGCTATTGCAAACTGAACCGTGGATTATTAACTGTTCATCTTCTTTATTCATCTTCTTTAACATATATATAAACACGTTCAAAGTTAGAAACCGCCATTTTACTCTGCATATTTTCGAACCCTAGTTTTTCTGAGAAAAGCCTTGCCTCCTTGCAAACCCATTTTCAAAACTCCCAGAAACTCTTTGGTAAAGTTTTCATGATCATTCAGTATCGTATATGATAATTACAATATTTTTCGTTCGATACTGATTTCTTGTTCTTGCAGATTACTGAATATGGCAGGAAGAGAGGTTATCGTTCCGAAGGACATGTAAGAAATCCTCGAGAAGGACCGCATCTGGTGCGAGCCCATGATGGAGTTTGACGCCTGTAGCTTGAATACATGGAGGAGGTCTTTGACGCTCTCAGAGCGACTGGCCTAGAGGGTTTACTGTCGAGGAAGCCATCATACTTCCTCCTACGCCAGATTGCTGAGCTTTACTTGAACTCGGAATCAGTAGAGGGTGACCCCTCCCGTGCAGTTTCTGAGATAAAGACGATGTCGATCAAAGAAGCTCTTCAGAGAAGCTTCCATCTTCCCAGTGAGGGATTGATGGACACGCAGTTCCGTCGCTGTTAGAACCGCGCGGCCCAAATAAATTTATAAGTAAGAACACCTGCGCAGAAACTATACTGGACAAGTACAGTGACAAGCAAGAGGTCGATCCTCAGGGAACGGGTGATTAAGCAACAAATTCTACTGACCTAAAGGGTTTGGCTAGCAGCCACCATAGATTTTGGGTGTTCTATAATTAGGCAGAAAGATAACATAAAATAATCAACAATCAAATAACAAGTTATAAAAGCAATCCAGCCAAGGTAATTTCACACCACCCCCTGTCCGATCCTAGATTACTATGTGAATCAGTTTAGTTAAGGTTATCTGGCTAGGACGCTGTGTTGAGCACAGAGGTGTCCATTCCTTCTATTACGCTGGAACTGCCATGTTGAACATAGAAATAGTCCCCTACCCAGGTGACTATCCTACCTTGTTTAGCAATGACAATGGAGGCACTAAGGAGCATTAAGGACAAAGGAACCAGATCAAGGCATCTACCGATGTTTAGCATTCAAAGCAGAAAACCCAGCTAGTCTACGTCTGCCTAGAAAGAAGTGTACCTGCCCAGGTTGATCAGATCTAAGCAGTTCTCAACTATCTCAAACAGAGTTCAACTAAAACCTTTACTCAACCAATTATCAAGCACGTTTTCACATCTCACGGATTCTTAGGGGTGGTGTCTCATTACCTCGACCAGATCTGGGAAATTAGCTACACATATTGACTAAGGACATAAAACTAGGCATGTAAAAATAAAGCATGAAGCAGATCTGAAACTTAAGGTTGAAACAGCAAACTTTCGTAAAACAGCAAAGAACTAGCATGAACATTTAACTAAAAATAACAAGAGACAACATCGTACGAAAGCAAAGGCATTTATATGTAAATGCGTGATATGGACAGAAAGCATGCAATAAATTAACTTAGCTGTGAATAGTAGAGGAACTTAACAACGAACATGAAAGAGTAAATGTAAGCATTAAAGACTGAATTTAAGAACTGTAAATAAAGCTGACCGATAACATTCACAAAAGGAAGTCTTCTCCTTGGAGAGCTTCAAGCTATTCTAGGCAGAAAAGTAAAGATGTTTTTGGAACTACATTAATGGTGGAAATTTTAGAGAGTTTTCTAGAGAGATGAACGAGCTACATCCATGGAAAATGTAAGTATGAAAAGTTATATATTCAGCTCGTTCCCTCCCTTTTTGTCTTCCCAAAATATCTGGATTTGGTAGGTGGGAAGGACTGTAGCAGGTATGGGCTGCTGGTCAGAGTAAGGCCATGATGTAGCTTCTAGGCCCCTAGTTCCCGCCATAAGCTGCCAGAATGATGTGGGTCTGGTTAGTGGGCTTGCTTCAGCATTTTTCTTCTCAAATTTCGGCCCACTGGATTCTGCATTAATTCTGGCCTGTTTTCAGACCATTTCTCCGGTCTTCTGGGCAGTTTCATCAATCTCGGCCCAAAGACTTCTAGATCCAGTAGCACCACCTTTTCTCCCAATTTTCTCTAAATCCAGGCCACTTATCTGCAATTGCATAACGTAAAACGCTCAAATTAAATGGATAAATACGCTACAAATCTAGGCTCATCAACCTCCTCACACTTAAGCAATAGCCCTCAAGTATGAAGAGAATTTCAAAGCTTAGATTGTAGCCCAAGACAGACTCCCCCAGACACACGAACAGAGACAAAAAAGAAACGACAGAAAAGCATTCATCTAGTCAAACTGCCCAAGGTTCGCAATATGCCCAGACTCACAAACAGATGAAGCACAAATAGCGATTCTCGATCTGTAGAGCACAGATCATGGATTCAAAACCAAGGAACATTATTATCAAATGGTCAAAAACCAGGCAGGTAATAAGGTCTTCCTCACGATTCGCTCATCACTCCCCTATACTAGTCCAGGACAGCCGCTCAACTATACTATGTTCACTCAGCTGCCATATTGTGTAAATCACAAACGCTACATCAAGGAGGTCTTCCTTTTCAGGTTGTAATGGGGCCCGGGACCATGAACAGATTTTGCAAAGGTGGAATTGTCCTAATTGGTCCTAGGCTTCTTCAATTAAGCACAAGCGTTGTGTATGCATGCATTGTAATCAATAGGCAATAAAACTGTAATGTGCAGACAGAAGCATGTAAAAGCATAATGGGTGTGCAATTTTGTACAAAGCAGCAAACTAGGGAGGTAATCATGTATTCAGATTTATTCCTCTTCTTCTCCCTTCTTCTTTATTTCAAGGATTTTTTTTTATTATTTATTATTATTTTTTTTTAGACTTTATTTGCTGCTGCAACTTTTCTCTTTTTCGCACAACACCCAATTTTGAATTTCCTGTCTGGATAATTTTTCCTAAATTTCACAAACAAGCATACACAACTGGGTGAAAGGAAGGTTAGAAAAGCTTGTCTAAAAATTTTGTGAGTTAATGAAACAACAGGCCAAGGCACAATCTTGGTTCATCAGGGGATCTCTTCTTTGGTAAGATTTGAAAGAATTTAGGCTCAAATGGGATTCCCTAATGCCTCCTATCATATGATGCATGTGATATGACAATATAGCAGCTTGGTAAACCTATTACGCTCATGAAGGAAAGAGTTGAGGCTGTTCAACTTTAAGCTCAAATCTGACTGCCTAGGGGTTATGTTAAGACCTATTCCTGCCCTTATTCATCGTTCCTATTTTCATCTAATAAGTTTCTAGGAATTGAATCTACATTTTCTCATGCTGAACAAAGAGATTTCGCTAAGTTTTTGAAATTTTTTCGCAAGAGTAGGGCAGATGAGAAGATTGGGCAAAAAGAATAAAGGCTGACATGCTAAGACACAAACACATGCATAAAATAAATGCATCCCCCCTCCTCACACTTGGAGCCTTGCTTGCCCTCAAGCAAGACAAGATCAAGGATTCGGGGGGAAGAAAAATAGACAGAAAAATAAAAGAAACAAAACGACACCCCCCTCCTCACACTTTGAGCCTTGCTTGCCCTCAAGCACGACAATTTAAGGAAGAACAAAGGGGAACGAACAAACACAGAAAGAAAGAAAGAAACAAGCAAACAGACTCACAAGACAAAGTTAAAAATAAAAAAATAAAAAAATAAAAAAAACTGGGGGAGGAGCTGATCTACTTACTTGGCGCGCAGCTTTGCCGCGCGGTGCGTCTTCTTCCTTGGCTTGTGAGCGGCGGATGACTTCCTTTTCTTGGACTTGGTGGCTGAACTGGAGCCTTCCCCTCCACTTCTTCCTTCAGGCATATTGTGGAATCTGAGTTTCTTCCTGGTATCAGGGTGAGGGGAGGGGCTCTGCTTCTTGGATGGAGGAGTGGGTCCCACAGGGCTGCTCTTATCTTCTACAGGGGCAGCTGCCTGATCAGTGCCAGAGGGCACCTGATCTGCTGCTTCACTGGAGCTTTGGTTAGCTACCACAGTGACTGTCTGTTCTGGACGAACAGCGGCTGCCTGCTGGGAAGACTCCTTCTGAGGCTCAGTAGTGGATGGGAAGCCGGCCTCAGGCTCAGCATTGGTTGGGTTTTGTAGTTCAGGCTGAGTCTTACTGGGAGAGTTCTCATCCGGTTCAGCACTAGACACAGAGGTGTCCTTAGGCTAAACTTCTTGTTGCGCGTCCTGCTCCACTCCATCATTCAGAGTGTGTTCCTCGTGTTCAGGCTGGCTTTCCTGCTCCACTCCATCATTCGGAGTGTGTTCCTTGTGTTCAGGCTGGCTTTCCTGCTCAGCTTTGTCATCTTCAGCGGGGGCATTGGTTTCTGTTTCAACTGGGGTACCGGGTTGGGGTAATCTGACTTCACCAGGTTCAAGCTCACTCTCTTCCGACTCTATTGCGGTAGACACTCTGATTTCCCCTGGCTCTAGGTCACTTTCCTCTAGTGACCCTACTTGTTCATCTCTGACCTCTCCTGGTTCAATTTCTGACTCAGTATGGCCTTCAGAGGCTTGTAACTCAAAGTCAGTGTCTTCCTCGGTTGGAAGATCACTCTCTTGGGGGCTGTCCTCTGGGGTTCCTTCTTCATTGTGCTGATAACTACTTTCGGTAGGTGGTTCTGGTTGTTCTGCTTCTGCGGAATTGTCATCTGTGGGGGTCTCTTCGGATTCTTCTACCATTTCCTTCCCTTTAGTCAACTCGGCGACCTTTCTTTGCAGTTTATTGAGCTTTGCTTGCAGGCGGCAGACTTGACTTTGCAATTGAATATTAGTCTCTCTTAAGCGTCGCACCTCAGAAGGGCCTGCCTTAGAAGGAGAGATACCTGCAGCTATGGTGTGGCTCGGGAGTTTGACTCCCGGCTCAATAAACTTGTAAGAATTGGTAGCTCTACGAAAGACTACTTTAGCGCAGATAAGATGATGAATGCCAAACAGCTTTGGGGGAGGGATGGCTTTCAGCCGACGTGTACTTTACAGCAAGAAATGCTTATGGAAAAATTCCCCCAGAAAATGACAAAGAGTGAAATAGCGAGTAGGTCGCAATGAAATCTCAGCAAACCCCTTGGCTATCCAATATCCTAAGTCAATTTTATAACCCTCCCTCATGCACCACATGAAAAATAATTCTTGGTAAGACACTTTAGAGTAAGTAGTGCAACGACCAGAAAGGTTATAAGTGAGGAAGAGATTGCAGAATCTAAGGACTTGGTCTTGGACAGGGTATATCTCAGACTGTGAGGACCAAAACTTACCAGCCCCAGGGCAAACTGTGACCACACCAATTGGGGTTTCTTATAACAGGGGATTTCATTAGGGGCACCTCGCAATGCATTCAAGTAAGGTGCTTGCAGACTGACAGCAGATGGGATAATTCCAAGATAGAAATTCCACTCGGCTAGACTCAACTTATACCAAACATTTAAAATACGGAAGGTTATGCATGGATCATTCACAAACTCGAACCTTTCTATTCTAAAGGAAGAGCAGAACTCAGGCACTAATTCTTCGTACATTTTAGCATGAGGAAACACATTATTAATATTCAATAACCATGACCAGCCTATGGTCTCAAACTTCTCTACGAACTCATCATGAATGCCCAAACCTTGTAAAACAAAAGGGTCAAAATATCTACCTGAAGAGAAAGCTTTCTATCGGTTTCCTCCCTGACGCATTTTGTTGTTTGGGAACTGCTTCAATGCCTTCACTTCTGCGCTGGAGGTGAACTCAACCACCCGCCGTCCTTCCACTGAGAAGAGTTGCGGATTCTGGAAGTAGAAGGTAGGCTCTGTTCCGTGCTTATGTAGGTTAAACTCCTCTAATCCAGGGTAGGAGCGTAGAGGCTGCGGGTCGACAGGGGACATATCCTCAGCTGGAGGAGAGTCTGAGATTTCAACTGGTGACCGAGGCGGCATACGCACTGACGACGCAGGGAGTGTAGAGAGGGGTGGTGGTTGTGGTTCAGCAGTTTCGGCGGCGCTGGGCTGCGGTGGCTACAGAACGGCATCGTCTGGTTGTTTAGTGATGATCAAAGTTTCATCAGCGGTAGGTTCTTCAATGGCAGGTTCTTCAGCGGTGGTAGGTTCTTTAGCGGCGGTAGGTTCTTCAGCGGCGGCAGGGGTCGACTCGGGAACGGATGAACGTTCCGGAGTGGACGGGATGACAGTGACGGTGGGTTGCTTTTGCAAACGGCGGCGAGCGAGCTTTGCCAAGTGGCACTTCTTGAGATGGCATTTCGAGAGCTCGTCGGATTGAGAGCGGCGACGCTTCTTCCCTTTACGACGACGCTCGTCTGTGAACGATGGTGACTGTGCGCCGACGTTAGAGGAAGGGTTCTGTTGTTCTGTCGCTGGTTCACTAACCGCAGCGGATGAAGATTCTCCCTTGGGTAGCTACGACTTCTTTTTGCGCTTCAAGGTGTGATCTGTGGCCATGGTGTGATTGTAGCAGAATGTGATTTTTATTTTAGTTTTTGCTGTGAAATTTGAGAGAAAGGTTGAGGATGGCGAGAGAGATTGAATGAAATGAAAGAAAGGGTTTCTTGGTAGTTGTAATGGAGAAAGAGCGGGATATGAAGGGGTGCGTCTGTGTTGATGTGATGTTATGAACAGTAGCAGACGCCTCCCTTCGCTTGGTTAGGTCGAAATAAGATTATTTTAATCTTATTCGATATTTGCATAATGGCCCCTCCGCCTTTCTATAGTAATCAATTCTCCGGCATTCGCAATCAAGTCCCTCGCATCTTTGTCTTTGCTCCGCTACCCCTCTGCAATATCCACCAAAAAGAAAAACAAAAAACAAAATAGGGAAAATACAGAATTGAAAATAAACAATAAAATAGCGATAAAAATCCCCTACTGGCAGGCAAAACACTTAGAGGTTCAGAAATGAGGGGAATGCCCTCTAGCGCCAGAGTTTATCGTCCTCGGCTGGACGTTCTTCTGAGTAATCAGAGGAAAGGTGGGCATTGGAGGACCATGCAGTCCGTCTCCTCCAATTGACTATGATCGTGGTAAGCTTTCAAGCGGTTTCCATTAACGGTGAATGGATGGGCTGTTGACGATCCTACGATCTCCACGGCTCCTCTAGGCCAGACACGAGTGACCTTAAACGGTCCTATCCATCTGGACCTCAACTTCCCAGGCATAAGCCTGAGCTTCGATTGAAATAACAGCACGAGTTTTCCGACTTGAAAATTCTTCCCCCGAATGTTCTTATCATGCCAAATCTTGGCTCTATCTTTGTACCAACTAGCTACATCATAGGCTTCCAGTCTCAGTTCTTCTAATTCCTGCAGTTGATACTTCCTTTCTTGCCCACATTGAGTGTGCTGCATGTTCATCTGCTTGACAACCCAGAAGGCTTTATGCTCTATCTCCACCGGCAGATGGCACATCTTTTCAAAAATTAACCTATAGGGAGACATCCCAAGAGGTGTCTTATAAGCAGTTCGGTATGCCCACAAGGCATCATCGAGCCGAAGGCTCCAATCTTTGCGAGTTGGGTTGACTGTTTTCTCCAGAATCTGCTTAACTTCCCTATTAGAAACTTCTACTTGGCCATTTGATTGTGGGTGATATGGTGTGGACAAGCGGTGCTGGACTCCATACTTCTTCATTAGAGCCTCAATGGTCCGATTGCAGAAGTGTGTCCCTTGATCGCTGATGACTGCTCTGGGTACTCCGAAACGGCTGAAGATGCAAGATCGTAAAAAGCTCGAGACAACCTTGGCGTCATTCATTCTGGTTGCCTTGGCTTCTACCCACTTGGAAACGTAGTCCACAACCAGCAGAATGTAGAAATTCCCGAATGAATTGGGGAATGGTCTCATAAAATCCATTCCCCAGACATCAAAAATTTTGCAGAACCGCATGGGCTGCTGAGGCATCTCATCTCTCCTGGAAATGTTGCCTGTCATTTGGCATCTGTGGCAACTCTTGCAGAATTCATAGGAGTCTCTCTGTAGAGATGGCTAGAAAAATCCACTCTCTAGGACTTTCCTGGCTGTTCTTTTCGCTCCGAAATGGCCTCCACATGCAAGGGTATGACAGTGCTCCAAGATACTCTTCTGCTCAGACTCAGGGGCACATCTCCGTATAATTTGATCGGCCCCGATCTTCCATAAGTATGGCTCATCCCAAAAGTAGTATTTACTATCACTCTTAAGTTTAAGGCGCTGTGCTCGAGTGAAGTGGGATGGAGTTTGCTTTGAGGTAAGAAAATTGACAATGGAAGCGTACCAGGGGAGTTTGTCCATTTGGCTGACTACGGCGCAGTACGTCACTTCTGGGCAGAAGGACGGACTTGCTATGCTCATGCTGTAGACTTCCTTGATCACATATAGGTGTTCTTCTGGAAAGGTCTCTCGAATGGGGACACCATCTGTAGGTTGGATCAGTCTGTTTAGGTGGTCAGCAACTCTATTTTCCGTCCCTTTCCTATCTTTAACCTCCCAGTCAAATTCCTGAAGTAGTAGTATCCATCGGATTAGCCTTGGCTTATATTCTGCCTTTGACAACAAATACTTCAAAGCAGAATGGTCCGGATGGACAATGATTTTGGATCCTAACAAATAGGATATGAATTTTTGAAAGGCGAAAACAACCGCCAATAGTTCTTTCTCATTGGTTGTGTAGTTGCATTGGGCAGGATTCAGAGTTTTCGAAGCATAGTATATGACATGATTATCCTTGCCCAACTTCTGGCCTAAGACTGCACCGACTGCATAATCGTTGGCATCGCACATCAGCTCGAATGGTAGGTCCCAATCAGGAGCTTGCATGATTGGGGCAGAGGTGAGCTTATTCTTGAGAGTGTTGAAGGCTTTCTTGCAACTATCACTGATCTCAAAAGGCACATCAAGTTGAAGAAGTTTGGTCAGGGGCTGAGCTATTTTAGCAAAATCTTTGATGAATCTGCGATAGAACCCTGCATGGCCAAGGAACCCACGGACTTCCTTGATATTGGTAGGGTATGGCAATTGAGAAATGATGTCTACCTTCGCTTTATCAACAGCTATCCCCTTTTCTGATACTATATGGCCCAGTACGATGCCTTCTTTCACCATGAAGTGGCACTTCTCGTGGTTGAGCACAAGGTTCTTCTCAATGCATCTGGCCAGAACCTTATCTAAGCTATCCAGACAGTTATCAAATGAACTCCCACAGACAGTAAAATCATCCATGAAAACTTCTATACATTTCTCGATCATGTCTGGGAAAATGCTCATCATGCATCTTTGAAATGTACCTATTGCATTGCATAGCCCAAAGGGCATTCTTCTGTACGCGTATGTGCCAAAGGGGCAGGTGAAGGTTGTCTTTTCTTGGTCGTCGTGGCTCACATGTATCTAAAAATAACCGCTGTAGCCATCGAAGAATCACATATATGCTTGCCCTGCCAACCTATCGAGCAATCAGTCAATGAATGGCAGGGGGAAGTGATATTTCCTTGTGGCATTGTTGAGCTTGCGATAGTCTATACACATGTGCCATCCAACGACTGGGCGTGTAGGGACAAGTTCCTCCTTCTCATTTTCCACTAGTTGAATTCCTCCTTTCTTGGGCACCACGTGTACCGGGCTGACCCACTTACTGTCAGAGATTGGGTAGATGATCCCCATCGACAAAAGTTTAAGAATCTCCTTGAGGACCACTTCTCTCATGTTTGGGTTCAATTTGCGTTGTGGATCTCTGCTCGGCTTACTGTTGGGCTCCATCAAAATGGGGTGCATGCAGACATCTGGGCTAATCCCAGTGATATCTGCCAATGTCCACCTAATTGCAGTTTTGTGCTTCTTTAGAATTGCAACTAGTTTGGCTTCCTCTTCCTGTGTCAGGTTACTGCTGATGATGATTGGCAATGTTTCTTTCTCTCCCAAGTAGGCATACTTGAGGTGTGCAGGGAGAGGTTTGAGTTCCAGTTCAGGTGCCTTGATAATGGATGGTAGTGGCTTTTCTGGAATCTGATCCTGGGGCAGTCCACTCACGCTGTTGGTAACTTCTAATTATGGTTGAGAATATAAACTCATAATAGCTTCTTTAACTTCATCATCACTCATCCCTTGAATGTCCAATTCTGTCATACCTTGGGTAACAACTACCTCCATTTTGTCATTTTCAAATTCTGTTTCTAAATGATGTTGAATCATTGGAACAAAAACATCAACAGTATTCACATTCTCTACATCTGCAGGCTGCTTCATGGCTGCATAAATGTTGTGTGTGTATTGCTCCCTATTCCATGATATGCCGATTGTTCCTTCGTGTACATTGATGACTGCCCTTATGGTGTCCAGAAAGGGCCTTCCTAAAAGTACTCCAGTAGTCCCCTTTATCCTTTCATAATTGGTGTTGATGACAAAGAAATCAGCTGGGTAAATAAACTCGTTCACCTTAACCAAGACATTCTCTAGCAGTCCTACTGGGTAGATGCATGATCTATCTGCAAGTTGCATCACTACCCTAGTCTCTTTCAGTTTATTCCCACCAATGTGTTGTAAACCGATAGTGGCATCACACTTAGAGATGCTCCCAAGTCACGCATGGCATTTAGGATCAACTTCTCTCCAATTAAGCACGGAAGTGTAAACGCACCTGGGTCTACACATTTCTCTGGGAGGTTTTTATGTATCATCACCGAAGCTGCTTTCTGCATGATCACCTTCTCTCCATCAGGCACCTTACCAGCTATAAATTCCTTCACAAACTTCGCCAATTGGGGAAACTTCAGAGCCTGAAGAAGTGGGATGTTAATTTCCAGTCCTTCAAACAATGCTTTGTAGTCCATAGTTTCTGCCTTCGGCTTCATTCTTCGTAACAAGGCAGATGGAAACAGTGGTGGAGCAATTGGCTCAATCGGCCTTTGCATCTCCTCTTCTGACTGTTTAGGCTCAGGTACACTGCTTTCCTTCCATGTTGGTGGGGGTAAGTCTCGTCCACTCCTCAGAGTTACTGCACTGGCATTCTCCTGTCTTGGGTTGATCTGAACCTGGGCAGGAATGGCTCCTTTGTCTCCTTTTATGTCCCTCAGGGAGTTGGCCAATTGTTCCAATTGTTTTGATAAGGCGCTCATACCAGCCTTCTGCTCATTCTGGGAGTTTTGGAATTCATTCCATAGCTCTTCATTGGTTCTCAGTATGACCTTTGCGGAGCATTCCCGTTCACGGGAAGTACCTCCTCCGTGGTGTGGTGGTCTATAAGTTTGATTTTGGTTGGGTGGTAATTGATTTTGAGGTTGGGAAGGAGGTAATTGGGCTTGTTGTTGTTGTTGGTAGGGTTTGTGTTTGGAAAGAAGAAGATTGGGGGTTGTGTTTGATGGGATGGTGACTGTGGTTGATTTTGATAAGTCGGAGGTGGTGATTGATAACGTTGTGGTGGTTGTTGGTAGAATGGTTGAGTCGAGGAGGTACAGCTTTGGTGATTCCGTTGATAATTATGTTGTTGATAGTCCGGGCCGTGGTGGTGGATGATATCTTTGCTTGTCTGCTCGTGTGGTGGATCTCCGTGTTGTCTCCGGCGGAAGTTAGGGTGATCTCTCGTTCTTCATGAAATGATATCCCCCCCACCGCATTGGCATCTTCATACTCTACCACTCCCATGGTGCATCTTATGGAAGAGTGGCCCAATTCACCGCAGGCACCACAAGTCACCTCCATAGGTTCAGTTGTGGTTGGCTTGTTCACTACTTGGTTCGGCCAGCTCTCTATCTTCTCCATTCTGTCCTCGTTCCTCCTTTCATAGTCTGAGGAGGTTGCTTGGGCGACCTTCCTCACATTCTTTGCATTTTCTCTATCATATTCTTTTGTGGAGTCCACCAGTCTCTGGATATACTTCCTGTCCTCACTAACCTTAAAGTGAGTGAATCCTCCTCCACTTCTAGAGTTCACCAGGTCTTTGAACTTCATGGTTAGGCCTTGGTAGAAGAATTGAAATAACTCCCCATCTCTATACTTGTGGTTTGGGCAGTCTTCCACTAATCTGTTGAATCGCTCCCAATACTCACTTAGGGATTCATCACCTTCTTGTTGGATGCCTGAGATCTCCTTTCTCAAGGCACTTGTCTTCGTGGCTGGAAAGTAATATTCAAGAAAAGTGGTCTCCATCTCGCGGCCGGTTAGCAATGGTGTGCGTGCGCAAACTTGAGTACCAAGTGTTAGCACGATCACTCAAGGCATAAGGAAATGCCATTAGCTTTACTTCATCTTCGATTGCTTTGGCGGTTCTCTTTTGTAGCCTGCATATCTTCTCAAACTCATTCAAAAACGAGAAAGGGTTCTCATTCTTTTTTCCATAAAATTTGGGCAGAGCATTCAGTACTACTGCCTTGAGCTCCACTGGGTTCTCTCCATACGCAGCAATCTACACAGGATTCCTCCTCTTCCTCGCATTGTGCTCATTAACTTCAAGGACCTGCCTATCTTCCTCGTCCATTTCTGTTGCTGATTCTGTTTTTGATTCAGAATCAGATTCTTCCTTGTCAGTTTGCTCCTTCTCAGCTTGGTCCTCTGCCCGGAAAAACTGAGTATCTCGGTTTTGCGGGGCGGGCTGGTTTCAGTACCAGCCTCACTCGCAGTCTCTATATGTAGAGTTCTTTCGCCCTGCGTCTCCAGTTCAGTTTGTTGCTTACGCAGTTGTGTCTCCTTCCGGTTTCTCCTGGTTGTCTTCTCTATTTCGGAATCGTACCAGAAATTAGGGTTGACAAAACCGCTCATAAACACCTGGAAGAGATACTGTTGACAATAACAAACTGGTCAATAGAAAAAGTAACTTAAATCTTAAAAACGCTGTTCCCCGGCAACGGCGCCAATTTGATGGACACGCAGTTCCGTCGCTGTTAGAACCGCGCGGACCAAATAAATTTATAAGTAAGAACACCTGCGCAGAAACTATACTGGACAAGTACAGTGACAAGCAAGAGGTCGATCCTCAGGGAACGGGTGATTAAGCAACAAATTCTACTGACCTAAAGGGTTTGGCTAGCAGCCACCATAAATTTTGGGTGTTCTATAATTAGGCAGAAAGATAACATAAAATAATCAACAATCAAATAACAAGTTAAAAAAGCAATCCAGCCAAGGTAATTTCACACCACCCCCTGTTCGATCCTAGATTACTATGTGAATCAGTTTAGTTAAGGTTATCTGGCTAGGACGCTGTGTTGAGCACATGGGCGTCCATTCCTTCTATTACGCTGGAACTGCCATGTTGAGCATAGAAACAGTCCCCTACCCAGGTGACTACCCTACCTTGTTTAGCAATGACTAGGGGATACTAACGAGCATTAAGAACGAAGGAACCAGATCAAGGCATCTACCGATGTTTAGCATTCAAAGCAGAAAACCCAGCTAGTCTGCGTCTGCTCAGAAAGAAGTGTACCTACCCAGGTTGATCAGATCTAAGCAGTTCTCAACTATCTCAAACAGAGTTCAACTAAAACCTTTACTCAACCAATTATCAAGCACGTTTTCACATCTCACGGATTCTTAGGGGTGGTGTCTCATTACCTCGGCCAGATCTGGGAAATTAGCTACACATATTGACTAAGGACATAAAACTAGCCATGTAAAAATAAAGCATGAAGCAGATCTGAAACTTAAGGTTGAAACAACAAACTTTCGTAAAACAGCAAAGAACTAGCATGAACATTTAACTAAAAATAACAAGAGACAACATCGTACGAAAAGCAAAGGCATTTATATGTAAAGGCGTGATATGGACGAAAAGCATGCAATAAATTAACTTAGTCGTGAATAGTAGAGGAACTTAACAATGAACATGAAAGAGTAAATGTAAGCATTAAAGACTGAATTTAAGAACTGTAAATAAAGCTGACCGATAACATTCACAAAAGGAAGTCTTCTCCTTGGAGAGCTTCAAGCTATTCTAGGCAGAAAAGTAAAGATGTTTTTGGAACTACATTAATGGTGGAAATTTTAGAGAGTTTTCTAGAGAGAGGAACGAGCTACATCCATGGAAAATGTAAGTATGAAAAGTTATATATTCAGCTCGTTCCCTCCCTTTTTGTCCTCACAAAATATCTGGATTTGGTAGGTGGGAAGGACTGTAGCAAGTATGGGCTGCTGGTCAGAGTAAGGTCATGTTGTAGCTTCTAGGCCCCTAGTTCCCGCCATAAGCTGCCAGAATGATGTGGGCCGGGTTAGTGGGCTTGCTTCAGCATTTTTCTTCTCAAATTTCGGCCCACTGGATTCTACATTAATTCTGGCTTATTTTCAGGCCATTTCTCCTGTTCTAGGCAGTTTCATCAATATCGGCCCGAAGACTTCTAGATCCAGCAGCACCATCTTTTCTCCCAATTTTCTCTAAATCCAGGCCACTTATCTGCAATTGCATAACGTAAAACACACAAATTAAATGGATAAATGGGCTACAATTCTAGGCTCATCAGGGATTCTGCACTGTGGCCTACAAGGACGACTGATGGATGAATACTTAGAAGAATTCTGCGGGAAGCCAACAACGTTCAGAGCAGCATTCCCGAAGAATGCCATGCTTCCTCAGTATAGAGCGTTGGCCTACATAGTGACTCAGTTGCTGACGAGTCAGGCCGGATCCTTTGATCAAGTGTTAAGGCCGAAGATTCAGTTGATGATGGCCATTCATGATCGTGCTAAGATCAATTGGACTGAATTCTTCCTGAAAGAATTCATGATGCAGTCTGCAAAATTCGACAAGTCAAATTTTTGCCTAGCTGTGAAGGGAAAATTATTATATGGACTGAAGCTGTCGGTAATGATAGAGGACTTCTGCGGAACGGACAATATCACATATGCTGACAAGCAGTACTTCAATCCGAAGAAGGTTCGTTTCCAGAGCAGGGCAGCGGCCCTTCAGCAGATTGGATCAGGGCCTACTAATCCCAAGACAGGAGCTCAGAAGACCTCCACTCCCACGAAGAAGAGGTCTCCTCCTAAGTCTAATCCAAAGACTCCGACCAAGAGGCTGAAGAAAGTCAGTGAGGTTGTGCCAGAGGTAGTGCCAGAGGTAGTCTCTGAACCACCTCTGCAGCTGATGGATGAATCTGAATCCTCAGAAAAGACTCCGTCAGTGGAGAAGGTCGTCTCTACTGAACGAGGTGAGACAGTGGAACAAGGGGTCCAAGCTGAACCGATTCAAACCTCTCAGAGCCCCTTGGATGTTCCTCCACTGAGCATCATTCCTTCTGCTGAGAAGCAACCGTCTCCTATAGAAGTTGAAGATTCTGAGACTGCTTCTAAGTCAGAATCAATCGGGATAGAGGCTTCAGCTCTGCAATCTAGAGCCTCCCGAGAAATTGCTGAACGAATCCCGGAGATAGCCAGCTACACTGATCTCATCTTACTGGCAAGGCAGGCTAGGCTCCACATGCTAATCAGATTCCAGGAGTGGTCTACCCTGAACCGATTAATCAAACACCACTCATGCGAACAACTCCACGAGGAGGAGCTAATGATAAGGAACAAAATTGGCTACTCCGAGCCATCTGATGTCTATTCCTTAGAAGATTTGAGGGCTACCATGCTAGCCATGCTGAATGACCGCCAACCAATTTCAGCATCGGCACCCTCAGACGGGTCTGACCCCGATGGTCAGGACCCACCCCGTGATTCAGGCCCTGAGAAGCCTGATGAGGGAACTCAACTGGACAAGGATGCTCCAATGTCTACCGCTGAACCTCCTCTCAGCATCCTTGGACCAGGTCAGTCGGCGGCTGGTACATCGAAGTCAGTAGAACCTTCTCAGCTCCTACTTGAATCTGCTTTCGAGGTAGCGCCCAGCCCTAGAAGCCGATGCTCGAAGTCAGTGGCTAGGGCCCTGAGGAGTCAAGGGACTCAGAATTGACTTCTCGCCCGCGTCGTCCACAAGATGTGGAGGCAGACCACTCAGGCTCAGAGTACGGAGATCAAGGGGCTCAGAACGACGATTCAGAACACGCCTGCCCCTGACTTCTCCACGATCCCGACTGACGCACTCGCCACTCAACGAGCCAACTTCGAAGAGCAACTGAAGCTGATTCAGGTTGGCCAAGCAAAGCTTCTGGAAGAATATAAGGCCGCCCAGTCAGCTCACACTGAATCTGTCTCTTCCATCTCTCAGGCCTCCGATCTCAGACTCCAATCTATTCAGAAGGAAATGGAAGAGAGAGTGGATAAAATGTTGCAAGATATCCAGACAGCAGCAGACGCCTCTCACAATAAATACAGCAATCAACTTACTGAGGAGAGAAACGAGCTGTATGAAAGACTGACAAAGATGCAGTACGCCTTGGATGATTTATCAGCAACGTACAAAAGTCTGGATAAGAAGGTATCTATTCCCACCCCTGGCGTATTTGTTGATGCCAAAAAGGGGGAAGGAAAACTGAAGATACCAGAAGGGAAGGTACTAAGAATACCAAGAGGAGTGAGGACAGCGGCAGGAGCAACCCAGATTCAACAATCTGCTTCCACTGGTCCCTCTACTCAGTCTGGCGAGGCCTAGGGTGTCTTAGTAGCAGGCGATGTAGTGTCTGCTGAGATCGGCCAAAGTGGCTCAGGACCCAAGGATTGTGCTACTCAAG
This sequence comes from Lavandula angustifolia, assembly GCA_028984105.1. Lineage (NCBI taxonomy): Eukaryota > Viridiplantae > Streptophyta > Magnoliopsida > Lamiales > Lamiaceae > Lavandula > Lavandula angustifolia. The sequence goes on from CM054808.1 coordinate 12,942,324, forward strand.
CAACTTAGACTCCAAGTGACATAATCAAGGAGATTGATGAGTACGCAGAAGAGGAGTCAGAAGAGGAAGAGGTTCCTCTGCCTCCTCCAGTTGCCGATAAAGACAAGAAGATACAAAAGTTTCCAACTCCTCCTTCTAAAAAGAAAGGACCTAAAATGTACATTACTCCGGAGGAAGAAGCTCAGATAGCTGCGGATGAGAAATTAGCAAGAGAAATTGCCGAGGCTGAGGCTGCAAACAAGCCAAAGAAGAAGCCAGCCAAGGGCAAAACTAAGGCTCCAGCAGGTGGTAGAAAGTCTGGATCTAGACTACCTCCAAGGACTTTAAAGCTGAGTGATGAGGCAGACAAGGAGAAAGAAAAGGAAAAAGAACAGCAGCAGACATCTGGTCAGCAGGGCACTTCAAAAGATAAATCATCAACTCCTGCTAATTCAGAAGAAGAAGCTCATGTACCCTCCTATGTCCCCTCGAAGCAACAAGATCTAGAAATGCAAGAATTTGGGCTCAGATGGAGAGGCATCTATACAGAGGAGAAGAAGCAAGGCAAATAGAAGCAGCTAGAGAAAGGCTCAGATTAGCAGATTTAGAAGCTCTGAGGCTGAATGCTGAGAAGGAAGCAAGTCAAAGGATTCCTGAAAAGGCAGATATTCCTTTCAGATACAGAAGATTCAGGAAGCCTACTGACCTCAAACTCCACAGATGGCCAAGAGTTGATGAATGGATGCCATGGGAAAGAACTCAAAGGTGGGAGTCACTGAAGCCAGATTACATCAAGAGATATTACTTCTTGAGATACTGGCCTGAAAAGCACAAATATGTCGCATTTGCTGAATGGCTTCTGAGGACCGACCCAGAGATATTTGCTAGAGTTTAGAATGCCATAGCAGACAAGATCGATGTCAGAGTCCCAGCTCCAAGAATCATGCCTCCCCCACTGAAACTAGATGGCTTTGTTCACTATGGAGTGATCGAGAAAGAAATCAAAGATGCTGCTTAAGCCAAATGCTTAGAAGAAGATGATCTTGCTGATATTCCAGAGATATTGAAGCTGAGGAAGACTACTTACAGGATGTATAGACTGCCACTCCCTGAATCAAAATCAAAGGACTTCAAAGACAGGATTCAGCAATTCAGATGATAGTTAGCTTCTGTATTTCTTGTAATTTCTGTTATGTTTTTCCTTAGAATAGCAGTTGATGTATCTGTACAGAACCTCTTCATATATATAAAACATCACTGTTGTTCGGCCCTGACAATTCCTCATTGTCTATATGGCCCTGTTTGTTTTTATGCTTAACACACAGAATCACTCAAGTGATTACTGACTCACACACTCACTGAATATATATATATATATATATATATATAATATTTATTTATTTAGTTATTCGGTCAGTTTTTACCTTGTTAGATTCTGATCTGTTAGATTGCGTAGATGGGGGAAAATGTTGTTAGACAGGGAGAAATTGCTGATTAGTTTTCTGTATAAATTCTGATATTTCTTCCCTGATTCCCTCAGTAGTCTAGGACTTGAAAAACAACTCCACTGATTCTCCTTGTAATACTTGTAAGGAGCTCTGTTTCTGATAAGTCATAGTGTTAGGTTTTGGCATCATCAAATAGGGGAAAATGTTGGGAGATGATTCAGTCTTCTCACAATCAGTTGAGATATAACTCAGTAGCCCAGTGCTCTGAATATTTGCTGAAGATGTGAAGATCCCAAAACCCTATCTTGACTGATGAACCATTCAGTTGTAATGTGTTATGTTTTGTCTCTGAGGTTTCAGACTCAGTAGACACTCTTCATTTGGTTCAGGCGCTCAGGAGATTACCAGCCTTAGTACCAGAAGAAGAAGACTCGAATATCTTGGACTCGAGGAGGAGCAAGATACTAAAAGGAGTCAGTGGAACTGAACTCAGCAGGAGTAGTTCACTGAACTCAGAATTGATCTTCAGTAGAGCCGACTCAGCAGGAGCATGCTACTGAATAAAGATCGAACTCAAGCAACGGCCGACGATCTTACGGCGTCGGAGATTCACTGAGTCTAAATCAGCAGAGTCAATACGAGGAAGAGAGAAGTCAGCTTCAGATCCGGAAACCTCGACCAATGACAAGCAGCCAGTTGTCCATATTTTGATTAAAGCTGCAAGTCAACAACTTTCCAACAATGGAGGGAAAGGACACTGCAACCATACTTTGAAAGAGCCGTTAGCTACCCAAAAGAAAGAGACACAAGGATCGTCGTCTCCAACGGATCTATCCTTATCTCTACTCTATAAATAGAGGGATACAATTGAAATTGAAGCTCATCGAACGAACCCACTCAGAAATCGAAGAACACACGAGCATTCACGAGCAACTCAAAACGTTCAAAGTCTTCCGCAAGAAGTTCGAAGAATAATCTTCGGCGAAAGACGACATACTAGCTTATAGGGAACCAAGCTGAACCAGAATTATAAAGCCTCTTGTATCCAAGAGACTGAACATGAACCTAAGTCTTTACTTAACCGTTCGTCGCTCTAGAAGCCACTTTCTCGTTCCCTGTCCCTATAACCTAAGCTCAGCTGATCATATCTATAGCTTAGATGAACGAGTTCATATCTGAACTGATCCTTGTTGTAAATGACTCCTTCATAGTTGGAGAGTTTTTCAAACACTTAGTTTGATACCTTGTAAACTGAGACTTGCTCAGTATAAATCTCAAGAGTGTTTGTCCAGCGTACAAACCAACTGTGACTATCTCAGTATAATACATAGCCTCCTGATCTTTTGGGACAGTGGACATAGGATTGTTGGATCCGAACCACTTTAAAAATTGCCGGTGTTCTGTGTTCATTTTTCTGTTTTTAACTGTTGCATTGATTACTGTGCATACTGCAAGAATTTTCTAAAATCATACAACTGAGTTTAAACAAGCTTAATCGATTGCACTAAATACTGAAACTGTTTTATTAAAAACGTTTTCTAAACTCAACTGAATTTGGGCCTACACATTTCCGCACTACTGAACTTTATCTGAACGGTACTGAATTCTGACTCAAGTCAGTTAGCAGACCTTAGTAAAGTCAGCCACTCTGCCATGCGGTCCAGAACAGCTTATTTGGTCTACTGAACCTGTTCAGCACGACACTCTCCTGAAAAGGACTGTTCGCGTTTAAAGTTGAGAAATCGGTTTTCAGGTGTATTCACCCCCCCTCTACACCAGAACGTTTATTCTCGGGACCAACAGTACTACTATAAGCCAAGAGTCAGAAGCCCTAAGGTTCAGAAGAAGAAAGCTGAACCTCAAAAGACTAAGAAGTCAGCCACTCCAAGTTCAGTGGAGAAGGTTACTGACAACAAGGGCAAAAAGAAGTTTGAAGCCATCAGGGCTGTCAGATAAGTTTGGATCCTAAAATCTAACAATTAAGGACCCAAGCTGAACTCAAAGGGTACCTGAATCTGTTTTTGTTTTGCAGGTGCTACAGGACCCTTGGATTGTCGACAGTGGATGCTCAAGACATATGACACATCAAAAGAGCCTACTGACTAACTACGTTCAGCAAGATGGAGCCAGAATTGAGTTCGGTGATAACTCCAAAGGCTACACAAGGGGATACGGCACATTGAAAATAAGGACTGCAATAGTTCCTAGAGTATGTTATGTTGAACGACTTCAACTCCTTTCTGTCAGTCATTTATGTGATAACTCCAATAAAGTGACATTTGACGTAGGTTTTTGTTATGTTCTTGATAAATCTACAAGAAAAACTGTTGGTCCGGAGACGAGTGTCAAGTGTAGAGGGGGGGGGGGTGAATATACCTGAGTACAAGTTTTTCCTCAAATGCGAAGGTCAGCTGAGCTGATAAATGCGACTGATGAACAGTGTCAAATAATAACCTTCTAATCGCGGGTCAGAGTGTCTCAACTCCTGAGTCTGTTCTTTCTGACTTCTGTCAGTATTGAGAGTTCAGTCGGACAGTTTTAGTGCGGATAACTGTGGGGCCCGTTGGACTTCGTCTCTTTTGAAAACGTGTTTTCACAAACCAAATTTGTTTTTCTGGTGCACTTTTAAATACGTTTTATGCAAAGTATGAGTTTGTAAATCGGTTTGAGAACAATGCAATAAAACAGTAAATAACACAAGCAATTTTTAACGTGGTTCGGATACGCAAGATCCTACGTCCACGGTCCTGCAGAACATGAGTTCTTGTTGATTAATCTGAGCAAGCCTCAGCAAGGAATCTGTACGCTGGACATACCCTTCTAAGTTATAGTGTTTAGCCCTTTACAAATCAAACCGAAGTTTGAAGGGGATGGGATTTTCTCCAACAATGAAGGAGTTCTTACAATAAGAACAATTCACAGAAAGTGAACTCCTTCGAATGTTCTAAGCTATGGATATAACAGTGGAGCATAGATAGAGAAGAGGGAACTAAAGAATCTCTAGAGAGAAGAACTACGGATATTCAACTAAGCAAGTTCTTTGCTGGATCGACTTGAATGCGCTAGAGAGTTTGTATGCAATGAGCTTGTATTCCCTTTGATGTCCAGTGCGTTGAGCTTGAAAACTCTTCTCTATTTATAGTCGTGACCCAGGCATGTATCCGTTGGAGAGGACGATGCCACGTGTCACAAACTTCCAAGGAAAACGGCCATAAGTTTTTGAACTAGCGCCACATAGTGGTTGGCTTATGTACATGAGAGCAGCTTTAATCGTCAGAGCAGGTAAGGCTTGGTTGCTTCTCATTGGCCGAGGTTTCCGGATCAAAGTGTAGAATAAGGCGGGAAGACCTACTCATGCAACACTTAAAAAGCACAAAAGATCAATAGAAAAATAAGCTAAAAATAACATTGTTCCCCGGCAACGGCGCCAATTTGGTGATCGTTGTTTTCACCAAATAAATCCTGCAAAATGCTAGAACTTAGATTATCGAACACAGGGAACAGATATTTTAAAATTAAATTCCTATTAATCTATGGGGTTGGTTAGTGACCATGTAATTTTTGGGGTTTTCTATACTAAAGCAAGAAATTAAACAACTGAAAATAAATACGGAATAAACGTAAGCAAAGAAATGGGTCCAGCAAGATGATTCTCACAGACACAATCGATCATCGACTCTAAAGATAAAATAATCCCTATAAATCAATCAGTTGTAGGACGCCGTAATTAAACGGGCACATCCCCTATTCCCCCTTAATTATTCGGTAATCGCCATGGTGGGCATTGCAACGACTACTTCTCTAAATTAGATACAACCTACGTTGGTGGGCTATCAATAGATTTAACACCTAATCAGCTTTAAGAACTAAGGGAACCCGATTTAAGAGCATACTCGTATGATGGGCATCTAATAGTCTCCTACCAAATTCATCATATTGTTCTTATAATAATTGTGCTACTTATTTAGCATAATCCCACGAGAAACGATGGAAGTACAAAATTAGCTATGGATTAAACTAACCTAGGGTGATCAAGCCTAAATTAACTAATTCAATTAATTAAACAAGATTAATTGAAACCTAAGTGATTAATTATTAAAGCTTATGTCTCACGAAAATATTAAAGTGTGTGCTTCACATCTCGTCGGCCCTTAAAGAATTAGCTACGCATACAGGTCCGATTGGGCAGACGGGCGACTAAACTGGGCAGAATGCAAAACATGCTAAAATTCGGAAAATTAAATGCATGAAAATTGTAATAGATTGACGAACCGAATTAAAACACAAATGCAACAGAAATTAATACTAAATGATTAAAAAGTACCAGTACGACGAATCCAAATCATCCAAACGATAAAGCAAGTTCGAAATCTCCAAACGAAACTAAGAAACAAAATTGAAATTCTTGTTTGTTTCTCCAAATCTGAACTATGATGAACATTGTTAATCTCTCTCTCTCGGCTGCTACTTCTCTCCGTCTCGGGATGGTGATGTGCGTATCAAAAAGGGTGTAAAAGATGGTAATTTTCGTCTGTCTTTTCTCTCTTATATTTGGCTCCCTCCTTTCCTTGTAGAAGTAGGTTTCCTTATCTAATATGGAAAGATATTTATTAGATATATCATATCCAATTCTTTCCATATCAGCTCTTTCCTTATCCTCCTCCTTCCTTCTCTATAATTTCGTCCAAAAATCAATCTTTTAACCCCCAAATCGCGTCTGCCACCTCAGCATCTCGTCATCGCCACATCAGCACGAAAATCAGCAAGACAACACAGAAAATGCGATCCAACTGCCCAGGTGAGCGCCAAAACAGGCAGAATTTGTATAGTACGAATTAGACTCATCATTGACGAAAGTCAAGAGCTACTCCTGTGAAGACATATTTAAGCAAGTTAACCTACGCTATGTTGCATACATGCCTACACTCTCCGCATTAGCAAAGATCTCTAGTAAGCTCCCATCGTCGATATATCTACTTTGGAACATGCAAACGTTAATCATCTCAGAGTGCGGGTATTTCGTTGCATCCCTAAAATTTGGAAGATGCCTCAACTTAGGCATCTTCAGTTAGTTGAATGAGATATATCTCCGAGATCCTCCAAGTGGTCATACAACACTAGAACAATTCATTTTGGAAAATCTACAGACGCTCACGAAAGTAGTCGATTTCAAGTGCAATGAAGAGGTTTGCAAGAGAATCCCCAACATCAAGAAATTGCATGCACATTATTCAAATTTCTGGGAGGGGTCCCACTACAGCTTTGGTCCTATGGAGATTTGCATATAATGGAAACACTAAAGTTGTCATTTAACAAACCACCATATTGGGAAGAGTTGCTTCATAACCTCACACTTCCAATATCCTTGAAGAAACTCTCTCTAACAAACTCCTTCATCGAATGGCAAGATTTGGAAAACATTGCTTGCCTCATCTTGAAGCTCTCAAGCTCGAGGATAACGCGGTTGTGGGACCCGAGTGGAGTCCTATCGAAGGACTATTTCGTTGCTTGAAAAATCTCAAAATCGCCTGCAGTGATCTAGTTTGTTGGAATACAGACAACTCTCACTTTCCAATTCTAGAAAACCTTTTTCTCGCCTCATTGATCAATTTGGAGGAGATCCCTTTAGATATCGGAGAAATAACGACTCTTAACGTCATTTGTTTGGAGTACAGCAGTTTAGGGGTGTTCGGTATGGTATACCGTAAGATTTTTCCCATACCGGATACCGTACCGAAAAAGTTCGATATGGGAAAATGCTTACCGTTGTCGTACTGATAATTTCGATATATCGTAGTTCAGTATACCAAAAGTTTGGTATAAGTAATCTCCATATCGTTGTCATACCGCTCTTTCGGTATACCATACCATACTTCGGTATACCGAAATACACGAGATATCAAAACATGTGATATACCAAAAATATAACATTATACCGAAGAAAACGTTATACCGAAAAACAACCTGCCATAAAATAAAATATTCCGATGTACAAAACATGCAAATCATATCCAACAAAAATGTCTAGATAATTAATAGAACATGTTAATACAGAAAATAAAACACAACCCATCAAGGGCAAATTTCATTCAACATCGCAAAAAACTATCCAAATGTCTAATAATAAATAAATAATGTGAATACGGTTAGTTTATTAGATAATATTAATATATAAATCTATGATATAAACATTAAGATTTGTATAATGGATAGTTCGGTATACATCGGTATAGTTCAATACGAATCGGCATAGTTCGATACGAATCGGTTAGTTCAGTATATCATTTTACGGTATATACCGTGGTTTGGTAGGAATCGGTATGGTTCGGTATACGGTATGTATCCCTATATATCGGTACATGGTATATACCGAGGTTCGATATGAATCGGTATACCGTAGTATACGGTATGTATCGCGGTATATCGGTACACGGTATATATCGAAGTTCGGTATGAATTGGTATACTGCGGTATATGGTATGTACCAAAATTTCGGTATGCAACGGTATACCGCGGTATGAGAAATTTTATACCGTTGCCGTACCGAAAAACTTTCGTACCAAAAATGTAGGTATACCGAAAATTTGGTATTTTTGATATTTTTTCGACACAGTATATGTGGTGTATCGGTTTTTCGACATACCGTAACACCCCTACAGCAGTTTATCTGCCACCACTTCAGCAATGAAGATACTGGAGGAGCAGGAAAGCCTTGGAAATGAAGGTCTTCTTATTCGAGTTTAGTTCGTGGAGAGATTGGAACTAGAGAGGTTTAGGTAGTACATGGAAGAAGAGGGCTTTGCAATCAATAACTTTCAAGCAGAGGTGGTGTATGAAAATTCGCCCTTTGCAGGGACTAAATCTGAAGGATCTGTCATCCATTATAATGTCTGAAATCTGTTACAAGTGTTTATGTTTCTATGCTTTTTTTTTGCTATATACATGCGTTAGAAGAGTATATGAATCTACTTATTCATGAATCGTATATATACATGTATGAATTTATTTAATATTGTGAACTTTAGACTTTCAACACTAATTTAAATGCATGTTGAGATGGAGATAAAATCATTTATAACTCAATAGAAATATATTACTAGTAAATTCCTCTTCTCTTTCCCCTGAAGAAAAATCTATGTTTTGAGTCCACGACCTTCCAAGCAATTCTATGAATTAATACGTCATATGGTACACAAGCAAGATATGAGAATCATGAATAAAGGATCTAATTAATTTGCAAAGAAAGAATGAAAAGTAATAATCCAACACGTCTATATGTACACCAATGTAAAGTTGTGGGGGTGTCTAAAAATTTGTACTCCACACATACTGTACCGAAAAAAGAAAAAAAAATTAGAACATACCACAATTATAGATACACTGCGGCATGCCAATACATACTGAAATACAGTACAACGGAAACTATTCTACATCGTAAAAAGTATGTTAATAATTAACAGGCGGTATATATGTTCCCTATTAAGATTTTGGTATATCGAGTACAATATGGTATAAACATGTCATTTTCATATAGCAAATTTCTGCATGCTATACAAAAAAACTCAATATAACATCCACCCTATAAAGTCAAACACACCATCACTGACTACATATGGATAAATTAATTAAATTAAAGCAGATCAAGTTGTATGTATTTTTAGCATCTTCTACGCAAGTGTAGGATATTTGAACTGAGAAGTTGACTTTTTTACACAATCTCGTTTTCTTCTTGGAAATTGTTGCATCCATAATCTGCTTCTACATTTTCCTCAAAAAATTTGAAAGTTTGAGGTTAGAGATTGCAGCTTATGCAGCTCTTGTCAGTCTAACGAATCTAATGGAGCAGATCCAGAATCATCCTCGTCATTCCTTTCCATTTGACAAGAAAAGATCGAGTCTCTTCTCGGAAATGTCGGTTTCTTGCTAGATTACAGCTATCATGGAGGTAGTAAAAGAGCTGAAAATCTCGAGAGCCAAATCGCATCTGCAGATCATGCGGCTGAAGATGTAATCAATCTCAAGTAGTCGATCAAATTCTTGTCGGATCCACCATTGATCATTGCAAAGAACCAATGAAAAGCATCAAGAAGAAGACTGGAGCAATCTTCTTTGATGTAGGTATCTCAAGAAGTCCGAGCTTCTTGGTTGATCTTCAGAAAACTATTAAAGTTATGGATTCCATCAAGAAAAAGATTGTGAAGATTAAAGAAGAGAGCGGATTTAAATGTCACAGCTCAAGTATTCGACACCAGGTGCTTCTGCGAAACCTCTTGCAAAGACTAGTATGGTGGGATTTGATGATTACTTGATTCAAGTATTGGATTTGCTCACTAGACAACAATCTACTCGGCAAATAATCTCGATCATCGGTATGGGTGGTATTGGTAAGACTACTCTTGCTATAAATGTTTATGACGATCCCTATATTATTCAACATTTTAGTTTTCGTGTTTGGGTTACAATATCTCAAGAATGTGATGTGAGAGGAATTCTTTTAGAAATTCTTAGTTTCAAAGAGAGTAGTTGTGGAAATGTTGATCAATTAGGAGAGCAGTTATACAAAAAATTATCGGGTAGAAGATATTTGATTGTTTTGGAAAATATGTGTAGTAGTGAAGTATGCGATAAGATAAAAGTCTTCTTTCCAGACAACGGTAGTAGGAGTCGCATTATTATAACTACTAGGCTTTCAAACATGCCTTGTAATTCAAATTTCGTGATGGACTTTTTAGACGAGGATAGAAGTTGGGAGCTATTCCGTCAAAAGGCATTTGAGGAAGATGGTGAATGCCCTGTTGAGCTAATGAGAATTGGAAAGAAGATTGTTGAAGATTGCAAGGGACTTCCCCTATCTATTGTTGTGATTGGTGGGCATCTTGGGAAAACTTCTAGAACAATGGAATATTGGGAGTACATTGCTGATGATATAAACTCAATTTTAGCATCAGGAGATGAGCAATGCTTGGATATATTAAATTTGAGTTACAACCACTTGCCTCCTTATCTGAAACCGTGTTTTCTTTATATGAAAATTTTCGAGGAACACAAAGAGATTGATGCTTCCAGACTTGTCAAACTCTGGGTTGCTGAGGGATTTCTAAAGCCAAACAGAAAACACAAAGCTTTGAAGAAAATGCAGAGTTTCACTTGCAAGATTTGGTCGATAGGAATCTCATTTTAGTTCGTAAATGGAGCCCTAATCGAAAAATCAAAACTTGCAATGTTCATGATCTCTTAACAGAGCTTTGCTTAAGGGTAGCTGAAAAGGAGAAGTTCCTTTGTGTGTTGAAGTTTACTCCACGCCCCCTAGATAGTGAGCGTCGTGTTGCGATCCATGGAGACTTTCGATCTGATTACTTTCACTTCGAAGCTTTTTATGCTCTGAAATCGGCTCATGTTGTCCTTACTATGATATGCGAACCAAGTCAGCTCCCGATTCACTTCAAATAGTTGAGAATTCTAACAATAGGTCGTGAAATGATTTGTACGTCCGATGTTGGTTGTCTTATAGCCAATTCGAGCAGGTTAACTTACAATATATTTCGCATAAATTACGTTGTGATCACGATGATATATTCATGGGACGTCGTGCCCCATCTATCACGATGCCTTCATCAATATCTCTACTTTGGAATTTGCAGAATTTAATTATTCGAGGCGATGTGGAAACCATTGCACCCTCTGAGATATGGGAGATGCCGCAACTTAGGCATGTCGAGTTCGACATAATTTATATTCCTGATCCTCCACATAGAGATGACTCTGCCTTATTAAACCTGCAGACACTTTTGAAAGTAGCAACTTCAAATTGAGTGAAGAGGTTTGCAAAAGAATCCCAAATATCAAGAAACTCGAGATGAGTTATAATGATGAGGTATGTAGCTCAACCTCTGATTACTTTCAACACAATCTTGGCAACTTCAATAACTTGGATTCATTAAAATTTGAATTCCCTTTTGGTCGGAATTGGCGGGAATTTGCTTTGATTTTGAAATTCCCAAGATTGCTCTGGAAGCTGACTCTGAGAAGGTCTTGTCTACTTTGGAACGATTTGACAATGATTGGATCATTACCAAATCTTGAAGCTCTCAAATTGGCTTCGAGAGATTTAGCCTTAGGATCGGAGTGGAATCCGGTTGAAGGGGAATTCCTCCAACTGAAAATCTTAAAAACTGGGTACTCTGAGGATTTAATACACTGGAATGCAGACAGCTCCCATTTCCCCATGCTGGAAAGAGTTACCCTCAAAGGCTTATCGAAATTGGATGAAGTCTCTTTAGGTATTGGAGAAATTCCAACACTTAGGTATATTCATTTGAAGGATTGTAGCTTGTCGGCCACCATTTCGGCAATGAGAATAGAGGAGGAGCAAGAGAAGCTTGGGAAAAGGCCTTCAACTTAGAGTTGAGTTTTGGCGTGAGGAGGAGAAAAAGATCTTCAAGGAAATGGCGAAGAAGAGTGCTTAAAGAAACTAATCTAAGGCCCTTTATGCAATCCCCTTTTTACCCTCATTCCTTGTAACTACATAAACAAGGGGTGATATCCCTTGTCCCAGATCATATGTCCCAATTCTATTTAATAACAAAATAAACTGTAAACACCTTTGTGTTTACCATTATGAGACAACAATGAGACATGAAATCTAGAATAGGGGATCTGCTCCCCATAAATAAACTCAGTCCCATGAATAATGCAGTTAAATTTTGCATGGCAATTAATATTTTATCAGAATTGAGAGACGAATATGTAAGAAGAATTTTGTCAATAAGAAAGCGATTGATGCTTGTTAAGCGCTCTTCCTCACCTTATTCTTGAAATTCTCTCCGTCCTCCTCTCGCAAAAAATCAACTACGAGTTGAAGCCCTTCATTCCCAAGCTCCTCTTGCTCCTCCTGTATTCTCATTGCTGAAACGTCGGCTGACACGCTACAGCCCTTCAAGTAAATTTAGTCAAGTGTCAGGTTTTCTACAATGTCCAAAGGGTCTTCAGCCAATTTGGATAAGCCTTTGAGGATAAATCTTTCCAGCACGGGGAAATGGGAGCTGTCTCCAGTGTATTGAATCCTCGAAGTATTCAGTTTTCAAGTATTTTAGTTGAAGAAATTCCCCTTCAATTGGATTCCACTACGAACGAAGGGCGAATCATCCGCAGTCAATTTGAGAGCTTCGAGATCTGGGAACAAAACAATCATTGTCAAATCTTCCCAAACGGAGGCCGGAGCTTCTCAAAGACAGCTCCCACAGTGAACTCGGGAATCTTATACTCAATGCAAATTCCCTCCAGTATAGCCCGAAAACTAAATCGCAATTTAGTGAATCCAAGTTATTAAAGCGGGCAAGAGTGTGCTGAAAGTATTCATAGTTGAGCTAAATACCTCACCGTTGTAAGTGATTTCCAGTTTCTTGATATTTGGAATTCTCTTACAGACCTCTTCACTCAATATGAAGTTACCTACTTTCAAAAGTGTGTACAAGTTTAATAAAGGAGAGTCGAAAAGACAAATCAAATTGAACTCCAAATGCCTCAGTTGGAGATTTCAGATGGCACTGTGATTTTCACATCGCCTCTGATAATTAAGGTTTGCAAATTCCAGAGACGGGAAATTGATAAAGGCAGACTAAGAGAAGGGAAACGACAGATGTCCAATATACGTGAAAGACACCCTAAGTTATCCTGCTTGAGCTTTGTTTCCATACAACCGACATCGTAGTTTTCAGCACTCTCAACAGTTTGAAGTGAAGTGGGAGCACACCCAGTTCGCATATCATAGAGTGGAGAACATGAATTGTTTGATAGTTCGAATATCCAGATTGAAAGTCATGAATTGCAGCACGGCGCCCATTATGTAAGTTGCGTCGACCAGACTTCAACACACAAAGGATTTTCTCCTTTTCAGCTACCCTTAAGCAAAGCTCTCTTAAGAGATCGTGAATGTTGCAAGTTTTGACTTTTCCATTCGGGCTCCCTTTACGAACTAAAATGAGATTCCTCTCAACCAAATCTTCTAAGTAACACTATGCAGTTTCTTTGAAGCTTTGAGTGTTATTCGGCTTCAGAAATTCCTCACAAACACAAAGCTTGGTAAGTTTGGAAGCGTTAATCTCTCTGTCTTCTCGGAAAACTGCCAAAAAAAGAAAACATGTTTTTAAATATGGAGGCAAGAGGTTGTAACTCAAAAGTAAAATATCCAAGTAAAATATCCAAGCATTATCCTGATGTTAAAATTGAGTTAGTGTTGGTCCGGAGACGATAAGTCAGGTGTAGAGGGGGGGTGAATACACCTGAGCTCAGTTTCTTTTTCTCAATGAAGGTCACTGAAGCCGATGATTGCACCGATGAACGATTGCCAAATAAGCCTTCGATCGCGGGACGAGTGAGTCGGCCATCGAGCTCTCTCCTACTGACTGTTGTCAGTACTTTGAGAATCAGTCGGAGACTGTTGTGCGGAAAGTGTGGGGCCCGGAATTCGTCTCTTTTGAAAACATGTTTTAGCAAATTAAATTTTTTGGCTGTGCGCTTTAGAAAATACGTTTTATGCAAGCTTATGATTTTCAAGTCAGTTGAATGCTATGCAATAAAACAAGAAAAGAACACAAGCGATTTAACGTGGTTCGGATACGCAAGATCCTACGTCCACGGTCCCGAACAAAGCAGGAGAACTTGTTGATTATTCTCGAGCAAGCCTCGGCGGGGATACTCGCGCACCGGACAGCTTCCCTCTAAGTTATAGTCCTTATTAGCGACTTTACAATCCAAACCTAAGTCCCGAAAGGGAAGGGAATTTTCTCCAACTGAGAAGGAGTTCTTACAATAAGAACAATTCACTAAATGTGAACTTCTTCGAATCTAAGCTATAAATATGACAATGAGCTTAGTCTAGAGAAGAAAGGGATCTAAGAACTCTAGAGAGAAAAACTGAGAAATCTTCTAAGTACGCAAGTTTTCCTCTGGATGATCTTTGAGTGTTCTAGAGCGTTTATGAACTTGAGCTTGTCCCTTTGAAATTCCGTCACTCGGAGCTTCAAAAACTTCTCTATTTATAGTTGTGAGTTATGGCATATGTCCGTTGGAGACGACGATGCCACGTGTCACAAGCTTCCAAGGAAAACGGCCATAATTCGAACTTGTTGCAGCAGGGCAGTTAATGCACTATTCATGAGAGCCGCTTTACTGTGTAGAGTAGGTAAGCGTTGTCGGCTTCTCATTGGTCGAGGTTTGTAGTTGGTGAGAATGTCGAGTTGACCGTTCAACAACCTCGTATGTCTTCTCGCCGAACTTTTCGAAAAGACTTGAATAGCTGGGTCGCTTTCCGTAGGATACAGTAGACTGAAAAGTCTCTGTCTTCTTCAGCTGAGTCGGCTGACAGGGCATCTACTGAGTAGGTCAGCTGGCGACTGCGAAGGTACTGTGCTTGTTTCTCGTTCTTCCGCGATGACTATCGGTGGGAGTAGTCTTCTACGATGATTTGTCGGCTGATGCGCCGTCTTCGATCGAGTGGAAGATCAGCTGCTGACTGAAGAACACAAGCGATTACACTAATGACGTGGGGTTCTGAAAAGTATCTTCGATAGAAGATCAGTTCAACAATTACCCCGTACAGGACTTAGACAAGAATATAATAACGATTACAACAAGTCTAACCTATACATCGGCCTAATCCTAACGACACACTAATCTACCGATATCGGCCTAGGTTTTGGGATCTTCAATTCCATAGTACTACTATGATTTCCCCCAATTTTCTTTTAACCGAACAACAGCTGAGTATCATCGACTGACTCATATCCAACAATTTCCCCCTAATTGATAATGCCAAAACCTCTACCTCTACCTCTTAAACTTCTCAAGTCTATAAAAGATGTTATCCTTCTAACAACAATTTCCCCCTTACAACATTCTGAGGGAAAAAAAATAAAGTAATTTCAATACTTCAGTAGGTGGGAGATAGGCAAAATCAGAGAAACTGACTGTGAGTGTGTGTCAGATCACTTAGTGATCAGTCGTGAAAACACAATGCAAAGAGCTGAAAGACAATGAGTAATTGTCTGACAAGCAATAGGAACTGATATATTTAATCAATGAAGTACAGGTTCCTATCACTATTACAAAAGATAGAAAAGAGAAAGACTACAGACGCCTGAAGGCTTGAGTGCGTTCCCTGAATCCTGCAGATCTGTCCATGGGAGGTTCCAGACGATAGTATAAATAGATTCTCTTCCTAAGAGTCTGGATATCCTCGTCGTCTTCAGCAAGGTGGACACTCAGGTTGAAGCGGAATGCTGCAGCACTAACCTCATCTTCTATGTCCTTTGTACATAGAACTCCGCGCGCAGTTCTAGGAGGTGGGATGCGCTTGAAAGCTGGAGCTCTAAACGGAATATTCTGTCTCTTCATGATCTCCTTGAGCTGTTCCCTCGGCTCCGGATTGTCTGAAACATGAACTCATCAAAGGCTTGATCGATAGGTTGCTCTCGAGGATAGAATCCCCAAACATAGTAGCCTTTGATAAATTACTCTTTAAGTTCTTCCCATTGATCATTAACCTCACCGGAACCCATCGATCGACATGAACAACTTGAGTCCTTCTTGGCGAGAGGTGTTCTCTTCCTTGATCCTCTTGGGATTTGTCTTCTGGGATCATCAGGCGGCTTCTTGGATAGGCTTATCATATTAGCCATATCGGCCATTCTTTTCTTTTCTCGGAGAGCTCGCCCCTACGCTCCTCGTCCGATATTTAGGCCTTGCGCGTCGCCTCCCGTGTCGCTTGATCTTCCGCTATCCGCTCGGGTGTTAGAGTAGGAGTGGGAATGCTCGAGTAGTAGCCGGGGATCTCGGTCGGAAGAGCCTTAGCAAAATCGCTTGGGCTTTCTCCATCTCGCTCTTCGACCGATTCGACCTTTTTCTTGCCTTTGCCCCTAACGGCTTTGCCCTTGGGCTTCTTTCTTTGCCGCTTCGTCGCTTCTTCAAGCCGACGCTCTCGGTCCAGCTTATCTTGCACTGTTGGGAAATATTGAGGTCATAAGCCTCTTGCTCCGCTTTAGATTTGAATTTTCTGGAGCGGGGAGGAAGGGAGGAGTAGACACGGTTGCAATCTCCTTCCCGGCCTCTGCGGTGGCAATTGTTCCGGCTCAGGCTCTTCTTCTTCTGTCCCCTGCTCAACAAATCTGGTTACTTCTTCAATGTGAGCAGCAGAAGAGGAGATGGGGGTCGGCTGTAGTGGAAATTCTAGGAGAAGGACCTCAGAAGAGTTCTTATCCCGAGTAGTAGAGGGTCCTTCCTCCCGAGCCCTTTCCCCGAGCCAGTCGTGCGGGTTCTTCATCGTAGAGGGTCTCTTTTCCCGAACCCTTTCCCCGATTATCTCGTACATCACCGTATCCATTTCGCATTCATCTTTTATTATACCTTCCCCCCTTTTTGGCATCGCGGCTTTATCGAGGTTGGTACGGATAGCTGTGACTTCATTTTCCAACTTGTGGACTGAATCCTTAATCTGAGTTGCTGTGGATTCGAAGTCTTTGACGAGATCGCAAGATAATTCCCAGTCTTTTTCTTGATCAGCTCTAGAAGTTTTAAGTCGTGCGGTGACTCAGGACGGAGTTTCAGCAGAGCCTGATCATGCGATTCTGTCATTTCTTTCTGAATAAGTTTCAGAGCCTCTGCCTATTGGGTAATAGATTTCTGAAGGCTAGAGGTGGCAATCTTATTCCGTTCATCGATTTCGAGCTTAACAGTTGTGAGAGCTTGAGTCACCGCTTCCGAAAATATCTTCTCGCCGATTCTCGGAGCAACTGCTGACTCTGAGCTTCTAGATCGACTTTCTGAGCTGCTAAGGCTGCCTCAATAATCTCCTGAAAATTGGGTTGAGGAGTAGGTACTGGAGTCTTTGAGATGTCAGCAGCTAGTCTGTCTAAGCTTTGTGTCTGAGCCTTGGTATACTTTGTCCACTTCAGATGGACGTCCTTAGCCAAAAGTCTGTTTTTCTCTCCTTGGCGTTGAATGGCTTTATTTACGGACTTTGAGGATACGGAACCGATAGGTTGTATCTGGTATGAACTGGTTCCGAGCCTCTCGCTCGTAAAAATGTGAGGAGTTGCTCCCTACCGTACTTCCGGAGCACCTTGAGCATCACCCGATGTATCGGGATGTGGTGAATTGCCTCTTCTCACGGGGAGTTGAACCTCTCGCAGAGCCTCCCAACTCGTATCCTTGGGTGTCCGATCCTTCCTCCGATTGTTATCATCATCATCTTTCTTATCATCGGCAGGGAGGAGATGGGGGTGGAGGACTGTTACCGTGGGACCGACTCTCGCAAGCTTAGAAGGTAAAGCATTGCGGCTCCGAGATCTTCAAGAGTAGCTAAGTCACCGGTTCTCCGTACCCTATGACTTCTTGTAGCTTCGCTCCTCATCGTGCGGGTAGAGAACTGAGTGGGTTTTGATTATGTCTTCTAGAATATCCCAACTCAGAAATCTTAGAAGCGTTTGAACCCTAGCCCTGATGGCTATGTCGACTAAGTCTGAGTGCCCAGCGATCTCAGGAATATGATCGTGTACTTCAGCTGCGGCACGGAGACGAATGGTGTAAATAACTGTCCACTCAGTCGTATTCTCCTCAGTCGGTTCTCTGACTTCCGACTGTGTCTCCTCTGAGCTAATCACCTGGACTTTATCTTTGAGGGTCGCACCCTCAATGCCAGTATCAGAATCTAAAAACTGCTCTTCTTGAGTAGGAGGAGGAGTGTGTTCAATAATAGAGAGGGGCTGAGCAGCTGAGACCTCAGCTGGTCTGGTCTTAGTCAGCCGCCTCTACTTAGGCACTTCGGTATGAGGGGGCAGAGCGGATGCTTCTCTCTTCGGCTCAGGCGGCCCCTTACCGATAGACTTCTCCGTCGCTTCTCTAGTCTGAAACTTTATCAGCTTAGTGTTGTACAGCTTTGAGTCTTCAAAAGCTGAGTTCCTCTGTACAACACTCTCTATTAGGACTGACATCTTGGTCCCGAATAGAAGCTTACCCACACTGGCCAACCTCCTCTCGCCAGTGGGTAGCGTAGTGAACTTCTGGGCTTGGGCTTTCATCTGAGTTGTATAATAGTCAGCCCAGTTCACTTCTACTCCATCATCTATAGCCATCATCAGCTGAATCCTTGGCTTGGACAGTTGATCGTACGATCCAGCTGAGCTTGTCAGTATGTGCGAGACCACATACGCTAAACCTCTCATCTTGAGGTAGCAAGAGATTCCTCGGGAGAGCCGTCTTGAATGTCGATCACTGCGTCCACGTAACTTTTGCACATAAGTGTTGATCTCCCTCTCCTTATATCCGATAGGGGAGATTCCAGAAGTAGGAAGCTGAAACGCGAGGACCAGAGCCTCTCGGATGTTGAGGTCTTCTGAGACGCCTTCCACTTGTTCGGATTAGTCTCCTCCATGTAAGAAAACGAGGCTTCTTCTCTTCCGGCAGCCACTGAATTCCAGTTGAAATATGCCTCTGCCACTTGCCTCGGCAGACTGGCACGGGGATGCTTGGTCACGAGGGTCTCCAACCCAGACCTCTCCAGAGCATCGAACATCGGTTCTAGATATGGGATATCCACCTGGCGGAAAGCCATTGTGGGTTCGAACTGAATCCGGATGGTCATGATCTCCACTATAGGTTCAGGAGTCTGTACGATCGCCATAGAAATCTGCAAAACAACTTGTTAGCACTTGAAATAGAGTAAGTTAGTAGTTATCAGCGGATTTTAATACATTACCGAGTATTAGAGCTTGAAAGATGCACAGGCAAGGCAGTTGTAAGAAGTAGAAACTGATTGCGAGTAAGGCTCGTAAGGTATGAAAATGGCGAAAAGTGAGGAATGATAGAAGATGAAAGATTTTATATATATTGGCTTGATTGCACGTTTTAATCTAACTGCCGAAGTTTTAATCTTTCATAACTATGGACGGCTAAGATTTAATGTTAAAAAAAGGATGATTACCAAAGCCGCCCTGAAACATAGATCTACGTAATAAAGGTAAGTGAGAAGACATGCATTAAATGCGCGACGAGACAGTCATTAATTACTCGAAGTTAAGGTTTCCTACCGATCTTTCCTTAAACTATTAATGGCGGGAAATGAATGCACATTAACTACCGAGTGTGAGCGATCGATGCAATAAATGCAAGCATGCTTCAAAAAAAAATAAGTACACAAAATTACGCAAACCTCTTCATCTGAACTTATCAGCTGGTTACCGTTATGTATAAGGAGAATGGTTGTCATGCTGATGACTATGTTCCCCCTTGCTGTGTACAGTGTGACTTTCCCAACTGAGTCACTGTACTTAGTTATCTAACATGTCGTATCGATTCCTTATACCGATACCAATTGTTACCAATTGTTTGGGCAATGATGTTCTCGGTAGTCGGCATCTACCGACGCATCTCGGTAGAATCCAAGAGACCTAGCTCAGTGATAGTTCTCCGAACTCGTTCTCGGCTAGTGGTTTGGTCGATATATCTGCCCTTTGCTTGTCGGTATGGATCTTCTCCATCCTGATATCCTTCTTCTCGACATGGTCTCTGATGAAGTGGTGTCGGATATCCACGTGCTTGCATCCGGTATGTAGAACCCGGGTTCCGAGTTATGGCAATTGCACTTGTGGAGTCGCAATAGATGGGCACTTCATCCCGGAGTTATACCATAATCTCTAAGTTGTTGTCGAAGCCAAAGGATTTGGGCACAACAACTTCCCGCAGCCATGTACTCGGCTTTAGTAGTGGACGTTGCTACCGAATGCTTGCTTCTTTGAAAACCAAGAAATCGGCTTGCTTGCCTAGGAACTAACAAGTTCGGGAAGTTGACTTTTGATCTATCCCGCATCCCGCATAATCGGCATCGAATAACTCGTCGGTATTAAGTTGTCATCGGCAGGATACCATAACCCAAAGATCGGGTGTTCCTCTTAAATAGCGCGGAATCTTCTTTCTTTGGAGTCTAAATGACTTCGCTTGGGATCTCGCTTGGAATCTTGCGCATACACCTACAAAGATAAGTTATGTCGGGACGGCTAGTTGTTAAATAAAGTAAAGAGCCTATAATAGCTCTATAGTCGGTAAAGTTAACGAAGCTCCCTCTTTGTCTAGATCGATTTTAAAGTTCGTGTTCATGGGGATTTTGACCGGCTTCTTGCCGGAGTCGCAGCCCGAATCTTTTGAGAAGGTCTCGAGTGTATTTGGCTTGATTGATGAAGATTCCTTCGGTGATTGCTTCACTTGAAATCCAAGGAAATAATTCATCTCTCCCATCATGGACATCTCGAATTTCTCTTTCATCATCTTCTCGAACTGGCATATATGGTCTCATTTCTGCAGCCCGAAAATGATGTCGTCCACGTAGATTTGCACCGGTAGGATGTCATCTCCCGACTTTATGTTGAATAGGGTGCGATCTCTTGTCCCCTTCGAAAACCTTTATGAAGTAGAAAGTCTGATAGGGTATCATACCAAGCCCTGGGTGCTTGTTTTAACCCATACAGAGCTTTCCTAAGTTTGTACACTTGATGTCCCTGCTGAAAGTCGGGCGGTTGTTCCACGTAGACTTCTTCCTTCAGTACGCCGTTCAGAATAGCTGACTTTACATCCATCTGATAGACTTTGAAGCCTTGATGTGTTGCATAAGCTAGGAATAGACGAATGGCTTCCAATCTAGCGACTGGAGCGAACGTTTCATCAAAAGTCAATTCCTTCTGCCTGACTGTATCCCTTTGCAACTAGTCTTGCTTTATTTCAGACAATGACGTTGTTTTCATCTCGCTTGTTTTTGAAGACCCACTTAGTACCAATCACGTGCTGATATCTAGGTCTGTCAACAAGCTCCCATACTTCATTTCTGACGAACTGGTTCAGCTCTTCTTGCATAGCAATGACCCGGTCCAAGCATCTTTAAGTGCGTCCTCTATCGATCGAGGTTCTTACGTAGACGTAAAAACAAGAGTAAAGTGAGCTTTCTCCTTGACTTAATCTTGATCTCGTCCTTATAGTTGCTGATGGATCTCCAATGATAAGATCTCGAAGAATGAGCATCGAGCCACGAACGCCCGAGTCGGGCTTCTTCTTCCGATACTACTTACGCACGCCGCAGGGAGTGTTAGGCATTTCAGTAGTAACGTTCTCGCGACCGTAGCAATTCGGTAAGAAGGTTAGGATCTACCGAGTTTCCGTGGTTCGGGGCATTTAGCTCGGGAACATTAATCGTTCCCCCCCGAGTTTATATTCTCGGTAGAGGTCTCGGTTACCATCGGGGCTTCCTCATCGACCGATGTTACCTGTTGTTGATTCTCGTTCGATAGAATCAACTAGGTCGCTACATCGACTGTTGGTTGAGTCTGAGTTTGTTCATCGTCTGACTCATCATCCCAACAATGCTGGATCTTTTCTGCTTTATTAGTAAGTCCGAGATCCTGTAGCTTGCTGCTGACATCATCAGTATTTGACTCTGTTTCTTTCCTGTTCTCAGTAACAAATTCATCAAAAACAACATGAGGGCTTTCCTCCACACAAAGAGTCCGATAGTTAAAGACTCTGAAGGCTTTATTGACTCGAGAGTATCCTAAGAAAACTCCTTGATCAGATTTGCTATCAAAGACCTTCAGCTGATCTTTCCCATTATTGTGGATAAAGCAAGGACAGCCGAAAATATGAAAATGAGAAATAGAAGGAATTCTCCCTTTCCATAATTCATATGGTGTCTTCATGTGTTGCTGAGTGAGTACCGAGCGATTCCGAGTATAGCGAAGCGGTGTCGGTAGCATCGGCCCCGTAACTTCGAGGGTAGTCCGAACTGCGCGAGGAGCGTTCTTGCTTGCTTCTTTGAGTGTTCTGTTCTTTCGTTCAGGCAAGTCCGTTCGCCGAGGGGTGCGTGCAGCTGATGTCTCGTGCTTAATTCCCTCTTTATCGCAGTATGTCTTAACTACCGAGTTTCGAAACTCGTTCCTCTGTCCGAGCGAATTCTTTGAATCTTGATGTCCTTTTCCACACCGAGTTTCTTCGCCAGATTGGGCAACTCGGTTTGAACATCGATTTATTGGCGATGAAGATGACCCAAGTATATCTCGAGTAGTCGTCAATAACGACTAGGGCATACTTCTTGCCTCTTATAATCACTTGGAGAGACGGCCCGAATAGGTCCATGTGCGAGCGGTCGAAGGATTCCATCGGTGGAAGGTGACGGAATAGGTGGATTGCTACTCTTTGTTTGCTTTCCCTTCGGACATGCTTCACAATTTCTCGTCTTTAACGAACGATTCGTTGGGCGGTCCTCGACTTTGGAGTTCTTGGCTAGCTTGTTCATGGTCTTGAAGTTCGGGTGGTCGAGTCTCTTGTGCCATAGCCATCCCGACTTGTCACCGGATTTTGTCTCGTGCTAGTAAGCAAGCCTCGGGTTCTCGCGGTTTTCCGATCCGCAACATAGATGTTTTTCCTCCGCGAACCCGATAACACTATTTTCCCCGTAGATTTGTCAACAATATCACGAAAACCAACGTCAAAGATTACTCTATTAAGATTATCACATAATTGATCGATCGAAGGAGATTATGTTGAAGTCCTTCAACATATGTTACTCTTGGAACCGTGGCGCCCCAATTATCAGCGTTCCGTATCCCCTTGTATAGCCTTTGGAGTTGTCACCGAATTCAATCGGGACCATCTTCTTGTACGTAGTTGGTCGGCGAGCTCTTCCCGGTAAGTCATGTGTCTCGAGCAGCCGCCGTCCACTATCCAAGGGTCCTTATGCACTCCGCAAAACGAGGCATTTTTAGGTACCCTTTGGTTCGGTTGGGTCCTTACTGGTTAGTGGGTGATTTCGGAACCCAGATCTGTCTAGGAACCTTAGAAGTCTGAGACTTCTTCTTCTGAACCTTGTCAGCTTTCTTCTCCACAGGACTTGGAGATACTGACTTTCTGCTGATGATTTTGGGTTCAGGCGCTTTCTTCTTCTGAGTCTTAGCGCTTCTCCTGACCCTGGGCTCATAGTAGTACGAGCCGTACTGAGCCGGGTGCTCATACAGTGGCTCCTTGTACTGTTCTGCCCATCTGACCTTCTTGGTTCCCCCCCGAATTTGATAGCGGTGTCCCGGGGCTAGAACCTTTGGTCACCGCTTGTTGCTACTCGGGCCGAGGTGCACTCATTTTCTCGTTTGTTCTTCGCCTGAGGTGTAGTGTCAGCAGCTTGCACCTTTCCTCTGACGAACCTATCAGCCAGAGTTGCTGAGTTTTTGGAGGTAGAAGCTTCGTGGGTATAGCCAAGGCCTTCTTTTACAGTAGTTGGCCGTTGTGCTCTGAGCATGCTTTCTAGCTTCTCCTTAGCTCCCAGGTACTGTTCAGTCATCAGTCCTCTCCAGACCTCATCACTTCTCCTGAGTGAGTCATAATCTTTCTGTACGTCTGAGAGTTTCTGACTGAGTTGGGCTATTTCAGTCTCTTTCTCAGAATTGTCCTTAGTCAGGACTGAGATCTGAGTCTCTTGAAGCTGAGACTTAGTCATAAGAGATTCAATCTCTTTCTTGAGTCTCGCAACTAGATTCTCTGACTCAGTAGAGACCTGACAATCAGAAGAAAGTCTCTGATTCTCAGCCTTTACCTGTTCTAGTTCCTGGATGGTTCTGTTGAACTCTCTGCTCAGCTGAATCTGTTTCTCTAGTAGATCGTCGTAGGCTTGTACCACATCTAGAGGATCATCTGAGACCGAGCACGTGTCGTGTGTGCTGTGTGAAGAAGAGGTAATATTAAGTTTAGAATTTACCTCAGCCTCTTCTCCGGCCATCAGACACTGTTCAGCTGATTCCTCAGGAACCTTCTCTCCGACTTCAACAGCTACAAATGCAGCTTCAACTTCAGAAGAATACATGAATGTATCCTCTTCAATTGAGTTGTCGGATATCTCTCCGGCTATGTAGGCCTGCCTTCGCTTGGCAAATTTTTCTCTTACGGCTCGCCGTTCGCTCTTTGAGCGGTCGAGAGTTCGGGACAATCATACCGATAGTATCCCTCCTTCTTGCGGTTGTAGCGGTGGATGTTCTGCTTGCTCTTACCAGTGAGTCTTTAGACGGACCGGCGCCAGACTCCGATTTCCCGCATTCGGTAGAAGGATTAGATTCTTCTTTCTTATGATAGTCTTTCTTACCTGAAGAAGAATCTCAGTTGTATTTCCTCAACTTTCTGACTTTCTCCTTTTCCCTCTCGATATTTGAGAGCCATCGGTGCTAGGCGATCGGGGCCCGGAGTCTCGGAAGACTTTGCTACCGATGTGGCCACGGCTTTGCTTGAGGAAATAGGCTTGGCTCTCGTGTTGCCGATCGTTGCCTTGAAGGCATGGTCGAACCGTGTGTCACTTGGAGCACTTAAGCACTTTTGGGGTAGGCTATGCTCGAATTCCTCCAATTTTAATTCCGAAAATATAACATCGGGAGTTAGAGCATTTAGATCGGAGCGACGTAAATAAGTAGCAAAAGGAAGCCACTACGTCTGGGGCAACGCTCTCAAGATCTTGGTGTTCATCTCCTTGTTGGTGAACGACCTCCCGGCCCATTGATGACATTGACTTGATTGGTGAATCGACACTCAGCTCGTCAATGGTTTCGAGAGGCTCCATTGCAAAGGCGTCGAACTTCGAAGCTCTAGCTCGAGCTTGTTTTCTTTGATCCGAGGGGTTCCATGGCTCAAGATGCCAAGGCATCCCATAGCTCTTTCGCCGTCTTGCAATCCTCGTACCCTTCCGAGGTATGAATCACCGAGCGTAGTCGGTATGGCATTACGTGCAACTCGGTCAAGGTTGTGCAACTTCTTTTCTTCATGCGTGAAGCGCGATTTATCTTTGGGAACCTTAGCACCGGTTTGTGCTCCCACGCCTCCTCCAAAGGCAAATACTATGCCGTCGATCATGGGAATGATCGGTCCCGACTCTAGGACATCCGACATGCTGTCGTAGAGTGACGTTAGGTGTGCCTCCATACGTACGCGCCCATACCGTGTAGTTCTCTATTGAGAACATCGGTACCATCATAATACCTAACATATCAGACATCGTAAGAGTAAGAGTATAAGGATGCTGAAAAGATGCTTATGCAGTGAAAACGGTTTTCAGGATCAGTTCGAGAGGACCAAGTATTTCGAACCGGCGATCGGTTGAACACCGTGTGCTCGATACCAATTGTTGGTCCGGAGACGATAAGTCGTGTAGAGGGGGGGGGGTGAATACACCCGAGCTCGGTTTCTTTTTCTCAATGAAGGTCACGGGGCGTGATGATTGCAACCGATGAACAGTGCCAAATAAGCATTCGATCGCGGGACAGAGTGAGTCAGCTACTGAGCTCTCTCCTACTGACTGTTGTCAGTACTTTGAGAATCAATCGGAGAGTGTTGTGCGGAAAGTGTGGGGCCCGAAATTCGTCTCTTTTGAAAACACCTTTTTGCAAATTAAATTTTTTGGCTGTGCGCTTTATAAAATACGTTTTATGCAAGCTTATGATTTTCAAGTCAGTTGAATGCTATGCAATAAAACAGTAAAAGAACACAAGCGATTTAACGTGGTTCGGATACGCAAGATCCTACGTCCACGGTCCTGAACAAAGCAGGAGAATTTGTTGATTATTCTGAGCAAGCCTCAGCAGGGATACTGTGCACTGGACAGTTCCCTCTAAGTTATAGTCCTTATTAGCGACTTTACAATTCAAACCTAAGTCTGAAAGGGAAGGGAATTTTCTCCAAGTGAGAAGGAGTTCTTACAATAAGAACAATTCACTAAATGTGAACTCCTTCGAATCTAAGCTATAAATATGACAATGAGCTTAGTCTAGAGAAGAAAGGGATCTAAGAACTCTAGAGAGAAAAACTGAGAAATCTTCTAAGTACGCAAGTTTTCCTCTGGATGATCTTTGAGTGTTCTAGAGCGTTTATGAACTTGAGCTTGTCCCTTTGAAATTCCGTCACTCGGAGCTTCAAAAACTTCTCTATTTATAGTTGTGAGTTATGGCATATGTCCGTTGGAGACGACGATGCCACGTGTCACAAGCTTCCAAGGAAAACGGCCATAATTCGAACTTGTTGCAGCAGGGCAGTTAATGCACTATTCATGAGAGCCGCTTTACTGTGTAGAGTAGGTAAGCGTTGTCGGCTTCTCATTGGTCGAGGTTTGTAGTTGGTGAGAATGTCAGAGTTGACCGTTCAACAACCTCGTATGTCTTCTGCTGAACTTTTCGAAAAGACTTGAATAGTTGGGTCGCTTTCCGTAGGATACGATGGGCCCGAAAAGTCTCTGTCTTCTTGATCGAGTCGGGCGACAGGGCATCTACCGAGTAGGTCAGCGGCGACCGCGAAGGTACTGTGCTTGTTTCTGGTTCTTCGGCGGATGACTATCAGCTGGGAGTAGTCTTCTACTGATGATTTGTCAGCTGATGCGCTGTCTTAGACTGAGTGGAAGATCAGCTGCTGACTGAAGAACACAAGCGATTACACTGATGACGTGGGGTTCTGAAAAGTATCTTCGACAGAAGATCAGTTCAACAATTACCCCGTACAGGACTTAGACAAGAATATAAAAACGATTACAACAAGTCTAACCTATACATCAGCTAATCCTAACGACACACTAATCTACTGATATCAGCTAGGTTTTGGGATCTTCATTTCCATAGTACTACTATGATTTCTCCCAATTTTCTTTTAACCGAACAACAACTGAGTATCATCTACTGACTCATATCCAACAGTTAGTACCATTAGCGAAGAGATCCCAATATTTCTTTGTCCTAGAAGATTTCCTAAGATGCCCACTTATCACAATAATTAATATGTCTTATATTGCAAAAAAATGAAAATTTGGTGATTTAATTTGCAAAAACATGAAAGTTCGTGATTTAATTGCAAAAATATTTACAATTCAAAACGACGTTGTTTTGAAATGTCCACATTGGCATCCAAGTCGGCATTCCGGCGGTCGAAAAAATTTGAAATCGGAATGTGCCTTAAATTACAAGAAATTAAAAGTTCATAATTTAATTGACCAAATTAAAAGAATCATGTTAACATTGCAAATTCTATCTAATATATGCATTTTTATTTTTTTTTGCCAAAAACCCTTCAAATAATTATGTGATATGTTATTAGTTCGTTTTACTTCAAAACAAGATGTTGTATTTGTTCACCCACGATAGAATCATTTAATTGTTAACATTATTTAATTTAGTTTAGTTTGTGGATGGTTAGACCGGACGACCCATGAAAGGCTGGGTATAATTGCATTTTATAGTACCATAAATTTTTGGACCACTCCGACCCAAATTCATGAGACAGCTTGTTGGGCAGTATTAGACTCGGTCGGAAGATTTTGACTAAGGGTGTTACGGTATATCGAAAAATTGGTATACCGCACATATCATACCGAAAAAATATCAAAAATATAGAATTTTTGGTATACTGAGCTTTCGATACGGTATGATACCGTACCGTACCGAAGTTTTTCGGTCCTGCAACGGTATGAGATTTTCCATACCGCGGTATATCGATTCATACTGAACCTGGTATATACCCTGTATCGATATACTACGGTAGATACCGTATACCGAACTATACCGATTCATACCGAACCTAGATATATACGGTATACTGATATATCGCGGTACATACCGTATACCGAACCATACCTATTCATATCGAATTATACCGATTCGTATCGAATTATATCGAACTATCTATTATACCAATCTTAATGTTATGTATCATAGATTTATATATTCATATTTATCTAATAAACTAAGTGTATGTACACTTAAATGGTATAACTTTATTTAGCAAAATTCACATTATTTATCTATTAAATCATGAAATTAATTCAAATAACTTTAAATTACCTAAGTAATGGGTATCACATATTTGAATTGCCTAAATAATACTAAATGGACTGAAAAAACATAATCTAAGTTTATTTTATTAAATAATTTTATATTCTTGTTCTCTATTATTTCGTATAAATCTTATATCATATTATGGTTTTTATTTTCAATAATTTTTTAAATTTTTCTTAGTTTGTCCAATTTTTAAGAAACATAAATTAATTCATTAAATGTCCATACGATGATATGACATACAACTTAACATTCACTGTCTTCCACCATATCTAATACAACAAAATCCACCGGGAAGATGAAATTATGCACCTTAACCAACACATCTTCCATAATCCCTTTTGGATAAGATATAGATCTATCCGCCATTTGGAGGGCGATTTTGGTTGGCTTTATCTCTCCAATCTCGAGCTTGGTGAAAAATAAAAAGAGGCATCAAGTTGATGCTAGCTTCAAGATCACATAAGGCTTTCTCAAACTTGTCTCTTCCAATGTCACATGGAATAGTGAAGCTTCCGGGATCCTTCAACTTTGGAGGTAGTTTCCTTTGAAGAATGGCACTACACTCCTCGGTGAGATTAACCGTCTCAAATTCCGCCAATTTTCTCTTCTTGGCCACCACTTCCTTTAAAAACTTTGCATAGTTGGGCATTTGTTGCGAAGCTTCTACAAGAGGGATATTGATATGTATCTTCTTAAAAATCTCCAAGAATTTGAAAAATTGCTCCTCCACATTCTTTTTCTTCAACCGTTGTGGAAATGGAATGGGAGGCACATAAGGAGGTGGTGGGTGATATGGAGATGGCTCTTCCACGGCTTTCTTCCCTTTTTCTTTATTTGTAGCCTTGGTAGTTTCACCACTTGGAATTTGGTTCTCCCCCATCTTAGATGATCCATCATCCTTCTTGTGACTATCTTCCTCAACCGGCATTTTTGGACCTTTATATGAAGTTCCACTTCGGAGGTTTCTCGCCTTGCAATCCTCCTTTGGATTCCTCACCGTATTGCTTGGGAATTGCCCTTTTTTATGTTGAGCATTCAAGGTATTGGAGATTTGCCCCAAATGATTCTCTATCATCTTCAACTGAGTAGTATGAGCCTCTACAATTGAGTCAGTTTTCTCCATCCTTGTTTGAGAAATTATCATGAATTTAAGCAACACATCCTCAAGGTTAGGCTTCTTCTCTTGGTCAATAACTCTGTTGGTGACCGAAAATCCGGGAGGTGGTTGAATAAAGTTGTTTGGGTTCCCGTACGAAAGATTTGGATGCACCCTTGGGCCTTGATATCCTCCTTGGTAATTATTTTGGTAACCCCCTTGTTGAGGACGAATATTACCATAATTCCGGTTGTTGTTGTTGATGTAGTTCACATCCTCAACAAGAAGTTGGGGATCCGGCATAACTTCACTCTTGGATTGGACAAGAGCATTAATCTTGCTATTCATAACGGTCAATTGGGCAGCTAACAAAGCTATCGGATTCGAGCTCGAAGTAGAAGTTGAAGACACCGGCTTCAAGATTGTCCTCTCTCCGGGCCATTGATGAGAATTTGTAGCCATATTCTCAATGATCTCCAAGGCTTCTTGGCTATTCTTGCTCATCAATGCTCCTCCCGCGGCCGCATCCACAAGTCATTTCATATCCTCATTGCATCCATTATAAAACAAACATACCTTAGTATATTGATCAAAGCCATGATTGGGACACTTTCGAAGCATCTCCTTGACTCGGTCTCATGCCTCATAAAAAGTCTCTCCATCCATTTGTTGAAATTGGGTGATTTCCGCCTTCAACTTCATGGTCATCCCCGGAGGAAAGAATTTAAGAAGGAATCTTTGCATCATTTCTTCCCAAGTGGCAATTGGTTCCCAAGTCTTAGTTTTGTCATGGAGGGAGAAAGGAAAAAGTTTGATTTTAAGAGCTCCATCCGGCTAAGTGAGCATTAGGATCCTCCATCGGACGACTTCCGTATTGATTGTTCGAGATCATGGATATGAGTCCCGGATTGATCTCAAAATTGTTTGCATCGATACTCGGACCATGCGGGCCCCCTCGTTGAATGGTAGGTTGAAACACATTTGTGAGTGGAGGGGGTTGTTCCCGATTTCTTTCCGCCTCTTGGTTCCTAAGTTGTTCTTGAACCAATCTCAATTGCTCTTGGAGTTGTTGAATGACATCTCCACCTTGTCCCTCCATTTGTGAAGGTAATTGTTGGTGCCTTCTTGCCTCACCTCGGTTGCGTCGACAAAAAGCCTCGATTTCTAGGTTCAAAGGGTCGTATGACAACCCTTTAGACCTTGTGTTCATGCACCTATCAACCATCAAAGATCTAACTTCAAACACAAATAATAATTAAAAAAAATGCAGGAAAATAAATGTCTAAACTAGAATCAAGCACCGTTTCAAAATATCACACAAATAAACTCAATAGTCCCAAGCAACAGCGCCAAAAACTTGATCGTGTCCTACTTAGACATCTACCCACAAGTGTATGGGGTGTTGGAATATAGGTGGTGAGCAAGGTCGTCTCCCAAAGGACTATGCGGTTAATCGTAAAACTACTCTTATTCGGATGCTTAAACTCTATCTAGACGATGAAAACTTAGCGGGGTGATTAATCCTAGGCAATAATTGAAATAAATCTAAGCTAAGGGCAATAAAGAAGCTAAATTGATGAAAATCTAAGAGAAGATATTCTAGAGGTAGACACTAATGATATGTAAAAGAATCTAGCTTACTTGAGTTTGCTACGGTTAATTACATCTATTTATGAGCGACATCGGATATAGCCTAACTGCCTCTCGGTGAACTTAGACCGTGGATTCTAGATTAAGACTATCGTCTCCAATTCATCGAAACCTAGAACACCCAAAAGCCCTCGAGTCTATTGCCCTCACCCGTATCCCGCAACCTCTCGGTCTATTGGAAAGAGGTGCTCTATGCTCCTAATCTAGAATTAATTCTCAACTCTCGTTTATCGAATTAGTTCCATGGATAAGTTTATGTTGGGTTATGAGTCATTAGATGATACTCAGCAGATCATTGGGTTAAAATAATAATGGGGGAAATCGTAGTAAGTATACTATGGAATTGAAGATCCCAAAACCCAGTTGATATCTGTAACTCATTTCATATATATAACAGTTCCTTCTTCTGGCCAAACAATTACTCATTGTCTTACGGCTTTTGTTTGTGTTATGTTTATCACAACTGATCACTGAAGTGATCTGACACACACTCACACATAACCGTTTCTCTTATGTGCCTATCTGATTAGCTGCTGATTTTTCCTTAAATTATTTGCTCAGTTTTTAACTGAAGTCTTTTTATCAGTAGTTTAGATCTTAGATTATAGAGGTTTTGGCATCATCAATAAGGGGGAAATTGTTGGGTTATGAGTCAGTAGATGATACTCAGTAGATCATTGGGTTAAAATAATATTGGGGAAAATCGTAGTAAGTATACTGTGGAATTGAAGATCCTAAAACCCAGCTGATATCAGTAGTATAGTGTCGATAGGATTAGATGATGTAATAGGCTAGACTGTTTTGATTTTCTACCTTTCGTGTCTATGTCCTGTACGGGGTAAAATGTTGGACTGATCCTCAGTAGGAAGTTACTTTCCAGAACCCCACGTCATCATTGTAAGAGCTTGTGTTCTTAAGTCATCAGTCGATCTTCACCTCAGTTGAAGACACTGTATCAGCTGACAGACATCAGTCGAAGAACCTTACAAAGTTCAGTACCTTCGGAGTCAAAAGCTGATTACACTCAGTAGAATATCTTATCAGCCGACTCAGACGAAGAAGCAGAGACTGCATCAAGTCTACTGTATCCAACAGGAAATGACCCAGCTATTAATGTCACTCGAAAGTCAGCAGAATATCATACAAGGATAAGTGAGAGTCAACTCCGATGTCTGACACATCTCACCTACCACAAACCTCGACCAATGAGAAGCCTTCAACGCATTATCTGCTCTGACCAAAGAAAGCTGCTCTCATGAACAGTGATCAACAACTCTGCTGCAACAATTCGAATATATGGCCATTTTTCTCAGAAGTTTGTGACACGTGGCTTTGTCCTCTCCAACGGACAAATGTCTGGGTCACGACTATAAATAGAGAAGAAAATTCGAGCTCTACGCACGGGAAATAAAAAGGGACAAACGCTCAAGCACTCAAACACTCTAGCGCATTCAAGATAATCCAGCGAAGAACTTGCTCAATAGAATACTCTTAGTTCTTCTCTCTAGAGTTCTTTAGATCCCTCTTCTCTAGCTAAGCTCAACGTCATATCTATAGCTTAGAAATTCGAAGGAGTTCACTTTTAGTGATTGTTCTTATTGTAAGAACTCCTTCTAGTTGGAGAAATTTCCCTCCCCTTCAAACCTCGGTTTGATTTGTAAAAGTCGCTAAGGACTATAACTTAGAAGGGTCTGTCCAGTGCACAGATTTCTTGCTGAGGCTTGCTCTGATAAATCAACAAGACCTCCTGTTCAGCAGGACCGTGGACGTAGGATCTTGCGTATCCGAACCACGTTAAAAATTGCTTGTGTTGTTTACTATTTTATTGCATTGCAAGCAAACTGATTACAAAATCATATCTTGCATAAACTGTATTCATAACTGAGACGAATCTTCGGGCCCCACACTATTCCGCACTAAAGCTTTCGACTAAGTTTCAAGTACTGAAAAAAGTCAGTAGGAGAGCTCAGTAGTTGGCTCACTCTCTGACCCGTGATCGAAGGTTATTATCTGGTATTGTTCATCAGTTGCACCAAACAGCTCAGCTGTCCTTCGGTTTGAGAAAAAAGAAATAGTACTCAGGTGTATTCACCCCCCCCCCCTCTACACCTGACTCTCGTCTCCGGACCAACAATTGGTATCAGAGCATCGGTGTTCTTCTGATCATCGATTCTGTAACTACTGGTCTTCTCGAACAGATCCTGAAAACGTTTTTCACTACACAAGCATCTCTTCATACATCCTTATACTCTCGCTCACAATGTCTGATATGTCAGGTATTAGGATGTGCCGATGTTCTCGATAGAGAACTATATGGTATGGCGCGTGAGAATGGAGGCGCACCTAACATCGCTGCATGACAGCATGACGGATGTCCTTGAGACAGGACCCATCATTCCCATGATAGATAGCGTACAATTTGTTGCTGCGGGAGGTGTAGGAGCACAGACTGGTGCTAAAGTTGCAAAAGACAAATCTGTCTTCACGCCAGAAGAGAAAAAGCTGCACAACCTCGACCGAGTTGCGCGTAATGCAATCCTGACTACGCTCAGCGATTCACACCTCGGGAGGGTACAAGACTATAAGACGGCGAAAGAACTTTGGGACGCCCTGGCTGTACTGAGCCAAGGATCCCCGCAGATTAAGGAAAACAAGCTCGAACTAGAGCTACAAAAGTTCGATGCATTTGTCATGGAGCCCAACGAGACCGTTGACGAGCTAAGCGTCAGATTCACGAATCAGATCAATGTGATCAACGAGCTGGGGAGGACGTTCACCAATAAAGAGAAGAACACAAAGATTCTGAGAGCGCTACCTCGATTGAAGTGGCTTCCCTTTGCTACTTATTTACGTCGCTCAGATCTTAATGCTCTAACTCCTGATGTTATCTTTTCAGAATTCAAGACGGAGGAATTTGAGCACAGCCTACCCCAACGATGTTCAAGTGCTCCAGCTGATACACAAATTGATCATGCTTTTAAAGCAACGATCGGCCAAGAAACTGAGTCAAACCCATTTCTTCCAAAGGCAAAGAGCTACCACGGCGTAAGCAAAGTCCACTGAGAAATCTGGCACTGACCAACTAGCACTGATGGCTCTCAAATATCAAAGAGAAAAAGAGAGATTCAAAAAGCGAAGAAAATACCACAGAGATTCTCCCTCAGGTAAGAAAGATTATCGAAAAAGGGAAGAATCTAAATCAACTACTGATTGCAGGAACACAGAGCCTGCTGCTAGTCCATCCAACGACTCAGCTGGAAAGAGCAGCAGATCGACTGTGTGTTACAACTGCAAGAAAGAGGGACATTATCAGTACGACTGTCCCGAACTCTCAGCTGCTCAAAGAGCAGAACAGCAGGCCAGACGCGAGAAATTTGCCCGAAGGAGGCAGGCCTACATCGCCGGAGAGATATTCGATAAATCAATCGAGGAAGATACATTCATGTATTCTTCTGAAGACGAAGCTACATTTGTCGCCATTGAGATCGGAGAGACAGATCCTGAAGCAACTGCAGAATACTGTCTGATGGCCGGAGAAAAGGCTGAGGTAAATTCTAAAATTAATATAACATCTTCTTCACATAGCACACACGACACGTGCTCGGTCACAGATAAACCTCTAGATGTAGTACAAGCCTACGATGATCTACTAGAGGAGCAGATTCAGCTGAGCAGAGAGTTTAGCAGAACCATTCAGGAACTGGAACAGGTAAAGGCTGAAAATCAGAGACTTTCTTCTGATTGTCAGGTCTCTACTGAGTCAGAGAATCTTATTGTGAGACTCAAGGAAGAGATTAAATCTCTTATGACTAAGTCTCAGCTTCAAGAGACTCAGATATCAGTTCTGACCAAGGACAATTCTGAGAAAGATACTGAAATAGCCCGAATCGGTCAGAAGCTCGCAGAAGTTGAAAAAGATTATGAGTCACTTCGAAGAAGTGATGAGGTCTGGCGAGCACTGATGACTAAACAGTACCTAGGAGCTAAGGAGAAGTTGGAAAGCATGCTTAGAGCTCAAAGGCCAACGATCACGAAAGAAGGACTTGGCTACAATCATGAAGCTTCCACTTCAACGTCAAAAAGCTCAGAAATGCTGGCTGATAGGTTCGTCAGAGGGAAGGTTCAGGCTACTGACTCAACACCTCAGGCGAAGAATAAACAGAAGATGATTGCACCTCAGCCGAGCAACAAAAAGCTACTGACCAGAGGTTCTAGCCCCGGGGACACCACGATCAAACTCGGGGGGGAACCAAGAAGGTCGGATGGGCGAAACGAAGTACAATGAACCGCTGTATGAGTATCCGGCACAGTATGGTTCGTACTACTATGAGCCCAGGGTCAGGAGGAGCACACAGCCTAAGAAGAAGAAAGCTCCTGAACCCAAAATAGCCAGAAAGTCAGTATCTCCAAGTCCTGTGGAGAAGAAAGTTGACAAGGTTAAGAAGAAGAAGTCTCAGACTTCTAAGGTCCCAAGACAAATCTGGGTTCCGAAATCACCCACTAACACCTAAGGACCAAAACTGAACCAAAGGGTACCTAAAACTGTTTCTGTTTTCCAGGTGCATAAGGACCCTTGGATAGTGGACAGCGGCTGCTCGAGACACATGACCTATCAAAAGAGTCTGCTGACCAACTACGTACAAGAAGATGGTCCCAGAATTGAGTGTGGTGACCACTCTAAAGGCTATACAAGGGGATACGGAACACTAAACATTGGAATTGCTTCAGTTCCTAGAGTAACATATGTTGAAGGACTTCAACATAATCTCCTTTCTGTCAGTCAATTCTGTGACAATCTGAATAGAGTTATCTTTGAAACTTGTTTCTGTAATGTTGTTGACAAATCTACAGGGAAAACAGTGTTATCAGGCTCGCGGAGGAAGAATATCTATGTTGCAAACTGGAAAACCGCAGAACCTGAGGCTTGCTTACTCGCACAAACAAAATCTAGTGACAAGGCAGGATGGCTATGGCACAAGAGGCTCCGCCACCTGAACTTCAAGACTATGAACAAGCTAGCCAAGAACTCAAAAGTCAGAGGACTGCCCAATGAATCGTTTATCAAAGACAGAAACTGTGAAGCATGCTTGAAGGGAAAGAAGACAAAGAACAACAATCCACCAATTCCGTCACCTTCCACTGATGGAATCCTTCAACTGTTACACATGGAATTATTCGGGCCAGTCTCTCCAGCGACTATAAGAGGCAAGAAGTATGCCCTCGTCGTTATTGATGATTATTCAAGATATATGTGGGTCATCTTCATAGCCAACAAATCTGATGTCATGACTGAGTTACCAAAACTGCTGAAAAAGCTCAGTATGGAAAAGGACATGAAGATTCAGAGAATTCACTCAGACAGAGGAACATAATTTCTCAACTCAGTAGTTAAGGATTACTGCGAAAAGGAGGGAATTAAGCACGAGACATCAGCAGCTCGCACCCCTCAGCAGAACGGACTTGCTGAACGCAAAAACAGAACACTTAAAGAAGCAGCAAGAACGCTCCTAGTAG
Organism: Lavandula angustifolia; assembly: GCA_028984105.1. Taxonomy (NCBI): domain Eukaryota; kingdom Viridiplantae; phylum Streptophyta; class Magnoliopsida; order Lamiales; family Lamiaceae; genus Lavandula; species Lavandula angustifolia. The sequence goes on from CM054808.1 coordinate 12,978,896, forward strand.
ACTCCGGACTACCCTCTAAGTTCTGGGCAGATGCTACTGACACCGCCTGCTACACTCAGAATCGCTCACTTCTTACACAGCAACACATGAAGACACTTTACGAATTATGGAAAGGGAGAATTCCTTCTATTTCTCATTTTCATATTTTTGGTTTTCCTTGCTTTATCCACAATAACGGGAAAGATCAGTTGAAGGTCTTTGATAGCAAATCTGATCAAGGAGTATTCTTAGGATACTCTCGAGTCAGTAAAGCCTTCAGAGTCTTTAACTATCGGACTCTTTGCGTGGAGAAAAGCCCTCATATTGTATTTGATGAGTTTGTTACTGAGACCAAGAAATCTACAAAGACAAATACCGAAGATGTCAGCAGCCAGCTACAAGATCGCGCACTAAACGACAAAGCCGAAAAGATCCAGCATTGTTGGGATGATGAGTCAGACGATGAGGAAATTCAGACCCATCCCACAGGCAACGTAGCTGACCTGTTGATTCTACTGAACAGAATCAACAACAGGTAACAACGGTTGATGAGGAAGCCCCAGTGGTAATTGAGACCTCTACTAAGAATATAAACTCAGGGGGAACAACTACTGTTCCTGAGCTAAATGCCCCTGAACCTGGAAACTCAGCAGATCCTAACCTTCTTACTGAATCAGCTACCACTGATCGCGAACAAGACAACCGAAATGCCTAATACACTGTTGGATTGTGCGTAAGTAGTATCAGAAGAAGAAGCCAGACTTAGACGTTCCTGGCTCGACGCTCACTCTTCAGATCTTATTATAGGAGATCCATCAGCAACGATCAGGACGAGATCTAGATTAAGTCAAGGAGAAAGCTCACTTTATTCTTGTTTCTTGTCTAAAGAAGAACCTCAGACAATAGAGGAAGCACTCAATGATGCTGACTGGATCATTGCGATGCAAGATGAGCTGATCCAGTTCGTTCAAAAAGAAGTTTGGGAGCTTGTTGACAGACCTAGACATCAGCACGTGATCGGTACTAAGTGGGTCTTCAAAAACATGCGAGATGAAAACAACGTCATTGTCAGAAACAAAGCTCGACTTGTTGCCAAGGGATACTGTCAAGCAGAAGGAATAGACTTTGATGAAACGTTCGCTCCAGTCGCTAGATTGGAAGCCATTCGTCTGTTCCTAGCCTATGCAACGCATCAAAGATTTAAAGTATATCAAATAGATGTAAAGTCAGCTTTCTGAACGGCATACTGAAGGAAGAAGTCTATGTGGAACAACCGCCCGGCTTTCAGCAGGGACATCAGGTGTACAGACTTCGGAAAGCGATGTATGGGTTAAAACAAGCACCCAGGGCTTGGTACGATACCCTATCAAACTTTCTGCTTCAAAAAGGTTTTCAAAAGGGGACAATAGATCACACCCTGTTCAACATAAAGTCAGGAGATGACATCCTACTGGTGCAAATCTACGTGGACGACATCATTTTCGGATGCAGAAACGTGATGATATGTCAACAATTCGAGAAAATGATGAAGGAGAAGTTCGAGATGTCTATGATGGGCGAGATGAACTACTTCCTTGGATTTCAAGTAAAGCAATCACTTGAAGGAACATTCATCAATCAAGCCAAATACACTCGAGATCTCCTGAAGAGATTTGGCTGCGACTCGAGCAAGCCAGTCAAGATCCCCATGAATACAAATTTCAAAATCGATCTAGACAAAGAGGGAGCTTCTGTTAACTCAACGGATTATAGAGCTATTATTGGTTCTTTATTATATTTCACAGCAAGCAGACCTGATATAACTTATGCTGTAGGTGTATGTGCAAGATTTCAAGCGAATCCCAAGCAAAGTCATATGGACTCAGCAAAGAAGATTCTGCGATATCTGAAGGGAACACCTGACGCAGGGTTATGGTATCCTGCTGATGATAATCTAATACTGACAGGTTATTCTGATGCTGATTATGCAGGATGCAGGATAGATCGAAAGTCAACTTCTGGAACATGTCAGTTCCTAGGCAGCAAGCTGATATCTTGGTTCTCAAAAAAACAGCATTCCATGGCAACGTCCACTACTGAAGCTGAGTACATGGCTGCTGGAAGTTGCTGTGCCCAGATCATTTGGCTTCGACAACAACTGCGAGATTATGGTATAATTCAAGATGAAGTGCCCATCTACTGTGACTCCACCAGTGTGATTGCTATAACTCAGAACCCAGTTCTTCATACGAGATGCAAGCACGTGGATATTCGACACCACTTCATCAGAGATCATGTCGAGAAGAAGGACATCAGAATGGAGAAAATCCATACTGACAAGCAAAGGGCAGACATACTGACCAAACCACTAGCTGAGAACAGATTCAGAGAATTATCAGTTAAGCTAGGTCTACTGGATCCTACTAAATCGTGTCAATAACAATTGGTATCAGTAGAAAACAACAATTGGTATCAAGTGTGGGAAAAAGTACGACAGGTCAGAAGACTCAGTACTTGATTCAGTCGGGTGAATCAGATGGTACACTGTAAGGGGGAACGTGTCTATCAGCACATTATATGTCCTCTTGAGTCTAAACGGTAACCAGCTGATCGTAAAGTCAGCTGAAGAGGTTTGCGTAGTTTTATATACTTAACTTTTATCAGAAGCATGCTCGCATTTAATATATCAGTCGTTTGCACTCATTAGTTAATGAGCATTTATTTCCCGCCATTAATTTTTAAGGTTTAAGTCAGTAGGAAACCGTTCTCATTTAAAAGATTTAGACTTTAATGCTGCCTGCAACGCATTTAATGCATGTCTTCTCACCTTACCTTAACTGCGCATATCCTACGTGGGTCTAGATTAGAGGCGGCCTAAGTAATCATTCCGTTTATAACATCAAATCACAGCCGTCATTAAAATGCGAGATTGAATTTCAGCCGTTGGATCAAAACCAATTGATATGCATATCTTATAAAATCTCTCGATCACCACTCTAATCTATCTTTTTTCTCCATTTTCATTCTCAAGAGCTTTCTGCATTCAGTTTCTCATTTCCTCTTTAATTGCTCTGCATTTCTGTTGGGTGATGATTCTGTCCTCAGCATAGTCTTACTTAGTGGGAAATGATTCTATCTTCTATATCGAACCATGCTCAAAGCCTCTAGTGCTCGATTGTTGAGAAGATTTGAAGATCCCAAAACCCTATCTGATTGGTGAACCATTCCGTTGTAATCGTTATTTGTCTCTGAGGTTTCAGACTCAGTAGACACTCTGCTCTGATCAAGGTACTCAGTAGATTATCTGCCTTAACATCAGAAGTAGAAGACTCAGTGATACTGGACTCAGCAGGAGAAGTATACTGAAAGAGTCAGTGGAACTGGACGCAAGCAGAGCAAGCTTCATCGAACTCGAGCCGATCTTCGATAGACTTTCCTCGCCTATCTACCTACTGAATATGGGATCAGACTCAGCATCGGCAGACAGTCAGAACTGTTAAATACTTTTGAAAGACAATCAGAATTGTCATATACGAGGAAGAGAGAAGTCAGCTTCAGTTTTCCTTGAAGTCTGTGCTGTCTCAACCACTCTATCCACCTCGACGAATGACAAGAACACACGTGTCTTCTCACCTGCTAAAGCTGCAGTCAACCCTTTGCCTAAAAAGGTGGGAAAGTACACTGTTACCTACTTCAAAAGAGTCGTTTGCTACCAGAAGAGAGAGAGAAAGGAAGATCGTCTCCAACGGATCTTTTCCAATCTCTGCTCTATAAATAGAGGGATATTTCGAGAGCACGAGAGAGAGAATGCGCATAAGCTTAACGATGAAATCAAACACAAGCATTCAAACGAGCTAGAACCAAAAAACCCTAAGTCTTCCGCAAGAACTTGAAGATCTATCTCCGGCGAAAGACTACATTCTCAGCTCATAGGGAACCAAGCTAAACTGTTAGAAGAGCCTCTAGTATCCAAATCGACGATACACGAACCTAAAGCTTATTTCAGTTGTTCGTCGATCTAGAAGCTACATTCTCGTTCCCTATCCCTCTAACCCTAAGCTCAACCGAAACCATATATAGCTTAGACGAAGGAGTTCATATTTGAACCCAATCCTTATTGTAAAAGGACTCCTTCATAGTTGGAGAAGTTTGTCAAACACTTTAGTTTGATGCCTTTGTAAACTGGGACTTGCTCAGTATAATCCCCAAGCCACGGCTTTGTCCTGTGTACAAGCTGACTGAGACTAACTCAGTATAATAAATAGCCTCCTGAACTTTCGGGACAGTGGACGTAGGATCGATTGATATCCGAACCACTTTAAAAATCTGTGTCTTGTTATTGCTTTCTGATTACTGTTGCATTGATTTTACTGTTCATACTGAAAACCTACTTTAAAATCATACAACTGTCTCAGCATACTGAACTGACCACTTGCTGAACTGAGACTTGCATAAAACGTTTTTCCACTCAACTGATTTGGGCCTACACTTTTCCGCACCGCCGAACTCTACCGTTTGATACCGGATTCGACTCGGTCGGCTAGCGAGATCTCGGTAGAGTCGAGACTCTTTGCCACACACGATTTAGAACGACTATTTGGTCCGTCGAATTATTTCAAGATGCGGCACTTTCCCCGAACAGGGCTGTTCGGGTTCGAAGTTGAGAAAATCGGAATCGTGTGTATTCACCCCCCCCTCTACACCCGACCGTACACTCGGGACCAACAATTGGTATCAGAGCGCACGGTGTTCTTCTGATCAAAGCGCACGATGTACTTCTGATCAAAGTGCATGGTGTTCTTCTGATCAGAGCTCTGGTCCAACTGAACTGATCCTGAAAAACCGTTTTCTCAGCATGCACATATTGCATAATCTTCATAGCATCCTATACCTTGTTCTTAATGTTAGATAATTCAGGTATAAGGACTTTGAAGAGATCTTAATGGCTGAGCGACTACTGAAGGACAGAAAAGCTCCGATCAGCTGGCTGATAGGTTTGTCCAAAGGGGAACTCGACACGCAGAATCTCCAACCCCTCAAACAAGGAATGAACAGAAGATGTAAACACCTCAGCCCAGCTATCAAAAGAAGATCCAAGGTTCGAGCCCCAAAGCACCCAGATCCAACTCAGGGGGAACCAAGAGGTCGAAAAGGCCTACAGATCAGATCCTCAGTGTCTATCAATTAGATCTGTAGTGTCCGAGCATTCAGAGCATGTTCTTATCTTTCAACACTCACACACACTTCACTGATATATATGTGTGTCTCGTAATTATGTGCCACTTGCCCAGGGGGAAGTTGTCAGACTTATGTCTTATGTTTTAGGGGATTTGGTATCATGATTAAAAGGGGGAACTGTGTTGATTAGATTAGTAGTTGCATATAGGAAGTTTTTAGGAGAAGTTTGTAGAAGTTTTGGCATCATCAAATAGGGGGAAATTGTTGGGAATTAGGTTCACTATGATAGATTTGAAGATCCCAAAACCCTAGCTGGATGATGAGCCTTCGATATTGTTATAGCTTAACCGAGTTCACCGTGTTAGGAACTCGATAGACTAGCTAAAGTTCAACAATTTGTGCATTCGGTAGAAGACCCTTCACTCAGCTGAAGAACTCAGTATCGAAGAAGTCAGTCGGACTGATATAGACCGATTGAATCTGCACAACACCGTGGAGTGAAGACTCTGTAGAACTGGACTCAACAGGAGCAGTCTACTGAATTCACACTCAGCAGAAACTCTACGCTGGTTCAGGCGGTCAGTAGATTATCAGCCTCAGCACCGGATGTAGAAGACTCAGTATGTACTGGACTCAGCAGGAGCAGTTTAGTGAATGGAGTCAGTAGAACTGGACTCAGCGAGGCGCCTCATCGAACTCGAGTTGATCTTCGATAAGGAAGACTCAACAGAAAGTTACCTACTGAATCTAGATCAGACTCAGGAAACGGTCGGTCGGTTACTTTAACTGACCATGGACTTCAGAAGAACAATTCAGTAGAGTTGTCCGAGGTCGTACATCTGAGAAGTCAGCTTCAATATCACCTTGAAGTCTGAATAGATCTCAACCACTCTCTGTACCTCGACCAATTACAAGCAGCCAGCTGGCAGAGTCTCCGACATAAAGCTGCAAGTCAACCACTTTATGTTAAAGATAGTGGGCTCTACAGAATTCAAATAGAGCCGTTTGCTACCCCATAGAGTGACACGTGGCATCGTCCTCTACAACGGACATATGCCTAGGTCACCTCTATAAATAGAGAAGTGTCTTCACGCAAAGAAAAAGAGAAGAAATAGGATGGGAGGTCAATCATGACGATGATGGGTGAAATGAACTATTTCCTCGGCTTTAAAGTCAAACAATCTAAAAAGGGAACGTTCATTAACCAAGGCAAATACACTCGAGACCTCATCAAAAGATTCAGTTGCATATCCGGCAAACCTATCAAGATCCCGATGAACACGAATATGAAAATCGATCTTGATAAAGAGGGAGTATCAGTAGACCAAACTGAATTTCGTGCAATAATTGGTTCTTTGTTATATCTAACAGCTACTTGTCCTGACATAACTTATGTTGTAGGTGTCTGCGCTCGATTTTAGGCGAATCCTAAGCAGAGCCACATGGACTTAGCAAAGAAGATTCTCCGCTACCTCAGAGGCACACCTGACATAGGTTTATGGTATCCAGCTGATGATAATATTGAACTAACTGGTTACTCTGATGCTGACTATGCAGGATGTAGAATCGACCGAAAATCAACTTCAGGAACATGTCAGTTCATAGGCAGTAAGCTGATCTCATGGTTTTCAAAGAAGCAGCACTCAGTAGCCACATCAACTACTGAAGCTGAATACATGGCTGCCGGAAGTTGTTGCGCCCAAATCCTTTGGCTGAGACAGCAGCTAAGAGACTATGACGTCATTCAGAATGAAGTGCCGATATTCTGCGATAGTACCAGTGCTATTGCAATCACTCAGAATCTTGTACTTCACACAAGATGCAAGCACGTGGACATCAGACATCACTTCATTCGTGACCATGTCGAAAGAAGGATATCGAAATGGAGAAGATCCATACTTGACAAACAAAGGGCGATATACCGACCAAGCCTCTAGGCGAATCCGCATTCAAAGAACTTTCGGTAGAGCTAGGTGCTGTTGGATCCTACCGACCCCGGTCGGTAAGAAGGTTCCAGGAGAGGATCATTCGAGTAAGGGGGAATGATCACTCTCAATACCGAGTAAATTCGATGCGTAGAGATAGAAAACCATCTACACGAGGTATCGGTGACTACTATGTTCATGACGAGTTTGCGTATCTCTACTCGGTAGTAACGAATAAAACAAGAATGCATTTATGATGAAGATTCAGCATGCTATTAAATATCCTAAGTTTGTCATTTATTATTAACGGCTTATATTTATTGCACGACATTCCATACATAAGTTTGTTGAACTCTGCACGCATTTAATGCATGTCATCTCATAGTTACTACTTAGGCATATTTACAACTGGCTTTGACTTAGGCGGCATATGTGATCATTACTTAATATATCTTTTAATCTTGACCGTCCATCTCATAAAGCAAGTTTAAACTCTGCCTTTGATCGAAAACCGTTCACCTTCACGTTAGATATATATTTTCGATCATATCTTTAGAAACCGCCATTACCGCACTTAAAATCCTCTGCATCCGAAAATTCTGAGATCATTTCTTGCAATCCCCTCTTGCATATCCTTTCAGAATCTCAATCTCTCTTTCGGTATGCTTATTACAACTGCTACACGAATTAATTTTCTTTATCAGAATCGCTATACAAACTATTTTATTTAAATCGATACTGATAAATGCTAGTGTAACAGGTACAATGGCAAGTGAAAATGTTTCGGTGTCTGCTCCAGTTAACATGCAAGAAATTCTGGACAAGGACCGTGTTTGGTTCGATACAACCATGGAGTTCGACGCCTGTGATCTCGATTATATGGACGATATCTTCTCAGCTCTTAGAGAGTCAGGGCTTGAAAGTTTTCTTTCAAGGAAGCCGACATACTTCCTCCCGAGGCAGGTGGCCGAAGTTTATCTTAACTCGACTCCGTAGGCGGGGGACATAATCGGAAGATTCGTCGTTCACAAGATCAAGGATGCTTCTCCGATACTGAAGCAAATATCAATCAAGGAGGCGCTAAAGAGAAGTTTTGATCTGCCTTCATGAAGGAGCCAGTACTGTGGGGCACAATGATGATCTCGTAGATGACTACTTGACAATATTATGTGGAAAGGCCACGACCTTCAGAGCAGCTTTTCCTAAAAACAACATGTTGCCTCAGTACAGTGCTTTAGCTTATATTGTGACGCAGCTACTGACCAGCCAAGCAGGCTCATTCGATCAAGTATCGAGGCTCAAGATCCAGCTCATGATGGCCATATATGATAGAGCTCAGATCAATTGGACGGAGTTCTTTATCCGTGAATTCATGGCTCGGGCGACCAAATTCGACAAGGCCTCTTACATGCTGAGTGTAAAGGACAAGCTTCTTTATGGACTGAAGCTGTCCATAATGATAGAGGATGTCTGCGGATCTGAACCAATAACCTACAATGACAAGGAGTATTTTAATGTGAAGAAGGTCAGATTCCACAACAAGACTGCTGCTCTTCAGCAGATCGGGTCAGGTCCCTCAGCCGTAACTCAGCAGACTAAGCCTCAGCAGGCTACACCCTCGAAGAAGAGAACACCTCCAGCAAAAACTCCAAAGGCACCAGCTAAGAAACTGAGGAAAGCCATTCCGGACGTGCCTACTGAACCTGAGGTCTCTCCTGAAGTTCCTGCTGCTCAGGCTACTCAGCAACCTATTCAGCCTCAGCGGCTGATAGACGAGTCAGAATCATCTGAGAAGACTCAATCGGTGGAGAAGGCCGTCTCCACTGAGGAACCCGTAGAAGTGGAACAAGGGGATGCTACAGAAGCACATAGCGAAGAGATTCAGCGTCTTGACAGCCCCCTCTCAGTTCCACCACTCAGCAGTGTGCCTCCTGGCGGAGACTCGACGTCTCCCATAGACTTGGAGTCTGAGACAGCATCTGAAGAAGAGACAATTGGGATGGAAGCTTCAGTGATCGTATCCAGAGCATCCCGAGAGATTCTTCAACAGATTCCAGAGCTTGCTGACTACTCTGATTTGTTGCTCATTGCAAAATCAGCAAGGCTCCACATGTTGCTGCGATTTCAGGAGTGGCCCCATCTACAACGTCTAGTACACCACTACTCCCGCGCCAGACTTCATGAAGAAGAATTGAAGTTGAGGGAGCAAATAGGCTACTCGAGCCTGCCGACCTCGGCACCATGGAGAACCCGAGGGCCGCTATGCCGGCAATGATACATGACAGTAACTAGCAACCGGCTCAAGACTCCTCGGATGGATCGGACCACGATGGTCAAGATCCACCCATGATTCGGGGCACGGAAAACCCGATGAGGGAAATCCCCGGGACAAGGATACACATACTACTTGAACAAGCTCAACCTCCACTCCGTATCCTTGGACCTGCGAAGTCCACGGCTGGTGCTTCGTCCTCAGCAGAGCCCGCTAAGCTCTTGCTAGAGTCGACTTACGAAGCAGCGCCCAGCCCAACTACCAAGAGATCTCGATCCGTAGCAAAAGCTCTCACCGCTCGGGAATCCAGGAATCGAGCTCTTGCGAAGGCCGTCCACAAGGTGTGGAAACAGTGCCGCGCTAGCCACAACCACCGAGCTACGGGCCGAAAACATCGATATCAAAATCGGCCCGCTCCCGTTGTCTCCGCAATTGTATCCGAAGCTTTGGCTAAGCAGCAGAAGCAGTTTGATGATCAGCTCAGAATCATTCAGGAAGGACAAGCCAAACTTCTCGAAGCATTCACGGCTTCTATGTCCACTCATACTGAGTCCTTCACTGAACAAGCCCAGGCCACGCAAACCCGACTTGACAACATTCAACTGGTCGTGGAGGGTAAGATTTTTGAGAAGCTGACAGAATTCAAGGCAGCAGCTGACCTCTCCCATAAGCAATACTCGGAGGACCTGACTAACGAGAGGAATGAGCTGCACTTGGCACTGACAAAGATCCATGACAGACTGGACGAACTGTCCGCTGTCTACAAACGCCTAGACAAGAAGGTACTCATCCCTACCCCGGCTGTAATTGATGATGCCAAAAAGGGGGAAGGAAAAGAGAAGAGTACAGGAAAAGAGAAGAGTACTGAGAAGCCGACCCCTACCAAAACTACTGCCAAATCACTTAAGGGGACAGCTTCACTGAGATCTGAGAAAAAGACCAAGTCCGTGACTGAGATAAGTAGGACTCGGACTCGCATGCAGGGTAAGGCCCGGGGTGTCTTGGGCTGCGAGCGCAGCCCGAGATCGGCCCAAGTGGCTCGGGAACCCGGGCTACTCATGCAACCCAGACTACGACTGATATTATCAAGGAGGTTGCAGAGTATGCTGAGCAGGAAGAATCAAAAGAGGAAGAGGCCCCTCTCCTTCCACCTGTTCAGGGAAAAGGCAAGAAAGTGCTGACTCTCCCAACCCCTCCAGCCAAGAAAACGAAGAGATACATTTCAGCTGAGGAGGAGGCTCAAATTGCAGCTGATGAGAAGCTGGCAAGGGAGATTGCTGAAACAGAAGCTGCTAATAAACCAAAGTCTAAGTCTGTCAAAGGAAAGACAAAATCTCCAGCTCAAGGAGGAAGAAAGCCTACCAGGATACCTCCAAGGAAACTGATTATCGAGGATGAAGAAGATAGGGAGAAAGAGAAGGAGCAAAAGCAGCAAAGCACTGAGAAGCAGGGTACGTCAAAAGAAAAATCAAGTACCCTTGCTGAATCTGAAGACATTCCTCAGAAAGCCACTGAAGCCCAAGATGATGAGATTGAGGCCATATTCGACCAAATGAACAGATACTTATACAGAGGCGAAGAGGCTAGACAAGTTCAGGCTGCCAGAGACAGAATCTGGGAGGCAGACCTTGAAGCACTGAGGAAAAGGACTGAGGAAGAGGCCAGGAAAAGAGAAGAGTACTGAGCTCAACCATGACGATGATGGACACATCCAAGGAACCGAGCTCAACCGAACAAACACTCTAGAAGATTCAAGCCATATCCAGAGAAGAACTTAATCTTTCATAGATATATTCTTATAGTTCCTCTCTCTAGAGTTCTATCTCGTTCCCCTTCTCTAATCTAAGCTGATCTTATTGTAATATACTTATAGCTTAGACGAAGGAGTTCATATTTGAACTTGTTCCTTATTGTAAAAGGACTCCTTCATAGTTGGAGAGTTTGTCAAACACTTTAGTTTGATACATTTGTAAACTGGGACTTGCTCAGTATAATCCCCAAGCCACAACTTTGTCCTGTGTACAAGCTGACTGAGACTAACTCAGTATAATAAGTAGCCTCCTGATCTTTCGGGACAGTGGACGTAGGATCGTGTGATATCCGAACCACTTTAAAAACTCTGTGTTGATTTATTGTCGCTTTGCTTAATTGTTCACTTGCATAAAACTGACTTTAAATCAAACAGCATAAACGGTGTTTTCAGACTGAGACGAATATTCTTTTGGGCCTACTCTTCCGCACTCGAAACCTGATACTGAACTACTGTTCTACTGACTGAATTCAGTAGACCGTACTCAGTAGAAGGATTCTCTGCCCGCGCGTTCAGCACTACTGATTCAGCAGTACTGACTGTCGCGCTCGTTGCTGACTTTGACTCAGGTATATTCCACACCTGAAGACTCGTCTCTCTCGGGGACCAACAATTTCTCTCAAGCTCTCTGTAATACGGTAACTTTCCTTATTCTCTGCATAAAACTTTACTGACTTACTCTATTTTCAAGTGCTAACAAGTTTTTTGCAAATAATCATGGCGATTGTACTGACCCCACCGCAAGTTGATGAGATCATCAAATCAAGGATCGAGTTCGAGCCGACGATGGCTCTTCATCAGGCTGAGCTTCCATACCTTGAGCCTATCTACACGGCTCTGGAAGCGTCAGGCCTTGAGCTTCTTGTCGCAAAGCATCCCAATGCTTATCTTCCTCGACAAGTCGCAGAGGTTTACTACAACTGGAGATCGGTAGAGGATACGGACGGGGAAGTATCCCAGTTCGCTTATATGAGGGAGGTGACCCCTCAGAAGTGGGAGTCCGATCATCATGACATCGATATCCGGGCCGCGCTGCAAGCATCGTTCGATCTTCTGGCCCACGGAATCTCCCCAGTTGGATATAAGGAGAAGGAGCTGAACTCCTATTTCCATCGGTTCTGCGGCAGAGATGACATTACGTTCAAATCCGTGCTGCCAAAGAACCAGCTTCTACCTGAGTACCGCGGACTCGCTTACATCGTCACACATATACTGACGAGCTTCGCCGGTTCCTTTGATCAGCTGTCAAAGCCACGTCTTCAGCTGATGATGATCATAGAAGATGGTGTCCAAGTCAACTGGACCGAATACTACGTGGCTGAGCTTAAGGCTCAGGCGCAAAAGTTTGTCGCCACACCCTCCGGAGAGAGAAGGCTGATAAGTGTGGGCAAACTACTATACGGGACAAAGATGTCCATATTGATCGAAGACTCAGTATCGAATCATGCAGCCTTTGCTGATTCACGATACTTCAACAGCAAGCTCATAAAGTTCAAAACAAGAGCCGCTGCTGAGAAGTCGGTCGGACGAGGGCCAGGCGCACAGAAGAGGATCACGACTGACCTGCCCCCTCGTGCCGACCCACCCAAGAAGAAAAGGCTCACTAAGGTTGGAGCGTTTGTGGCTTCAGCAAAGCCTGTTTCTCCCCCATCTACTCAGGAGGAGAACATATTAGATGCGGACACAGGCATTGAAGGTGTCACGCTGAAAGATAAAATCCAGCGCATTAGCTCCGAGGAGACACAGTCGGATGAGGTCGAACCGACTGTGGAAACATCTCCTGAGTGGATGACCATCCAATCTGCTCGTCTCCGAGCCACAGGAGAAAAATCGACACAGATCCTGGAAATCGTTGATCATACGGATCTAGCCGATATCACGATAAGGGCGAGGACACAGATGCTACTGAGATTCTTGAGTTGGGATATACTCGAAGAGCTCATAATGACTCAGTCAACATTGTCCCTACTGACAGAGGAGCAGAGCCTTCAGTCAGCTATCGGGTTTGGAGAACCCACTGACCTGGCATCGTTCGAGGATCTGAGAGCCGCTATGCTCTATCTTCTCAGCTTAAGATCCTCAGAACAACACGTCAGCAGCCCATCGCAGCCATCCCATCACGACGACGATGACTATAACGACGATGATGTGGATCAGGAACCCAAGGAAGCAGACCATGGAGGATCTGCTGAGGGTAAAACTCCCAGCGAGAAGGGCAAATCACCACCACCGACGACATCAGGTGATGCCCCAGTTGCCTCGAACCGTAGTCGAGAGCAACAACTCGCAGCTTCTGAGCAGAGGCTTGGAACCAGCTCATATCAAGCTCAACCCATAAGTTTCGTGTCCTCCAGGTCTGTCAACAGAGCCATCAGAAAGCAAGGAGACAATAATCGTCTCCTAGCCAAGGACGTACATCTGAAATGGGCTCAGCACACCAAGTCTCAAACCGAGATAGTTGACAAGCTTGCCAGTGAGGTGAAGAAGGTCGCTGAAGCTCCTACTCCATCTATCAATATCCAGGAGATAGTCGAGGCCGCCCTCACAGCTCAAAAAGCGGACTTAGCCGCTCAGAGTCAGCAGCTACTCAAAGAACAGCATAAGATTTTCTGAGCAGCTGACTCAGAGCCTCGCTACTGTCCAGACAGCGATGGATGAGCGCAAAAAAATGGCCACCTCCAGCGTACAAAAAGCTATAACCAATCAGGCGGAGGCCCTCAAGCTCATCCAAGCTGAAATGACAGCTTCCCATGACGAGTCCCTCCTGAAACTAAGACAGGAGACAGGAGCACAAATCAAGCAAATTCGTGTTGAACAAGAGAGGGACTGGGAGCATTACTATGATGCTGTCAAGGACTTCGAGACCACCACTACTTCCATTAAATCTATTCTCTTCAATCTTGAGAAGGAAGTAGTAGCCATCCGCACTCGCCTCTACCTGGCTGATGATGCCAAAAAGGGGGAAGGAAAGGAAGAAGGAAGTAATAAGAGTGAGGCGGAGGCTCAGGTCGTCGAAAGGGAGGAAGCTGAGGTAAGAACTTTTGCCAAGGGGGAAGGTTCAGCTAAGCCAGCTGGAACCAACACAGCACCCCCTCCCGAAATAGTCCAATGTCTGGCCATCATACCGCTGACTCAGGTACCCGAGCAGACCGGAGGATCTTCCTCGGCTCAGCACATTGAGGAGGTCGCGAGGTATGTGGACCAAGATGATTAAGACGATGAACCACTGCCACTGCAGAGGCCGGGGAAGGAGAAAGCTACTGAAGATTCTCCACCACCTTCCCCGATGCCCAAATTCCGATCTAAAGCGGAGCATGAGGAGTTCGACAAGAGAGTTGCTCAGCAACTTCAGGATCAGCTCGACCTTGAGCATCGTCTTGAAGAAGAGATCCAGAAGGCTAAGAAGCCCAGGAAGCTTGTTGGCAAAATTGCTAAGGGCGCAACCAAAAAGCTTCTGGATGCTCAGAAGAAGAAAACTCAGTAGTCAGCTGATGTTGAGGTTCTCTCCAATACAGACAACATTCCCCTCGCTCAGAGGATGTCAGATCTTTCTAAACTAACACCTGAGCAGGAGGCGGAGGAAAGAGCCACCTGGGAGGCAACGCTGCAAGGACTGAATCTCCGGAGAGGAGACACTAGAGCAGCTGCCCTCAGAGAAAAGAAAAGATTGGAAGATCTGGCCAAGATTATAGAAGTTACTGACAAGATGGCCAGTGAACCAGTCTTTGACTAGAAGAAACAGATACCCAGGTCATCCAAATACTACAGGCGAGGTGGTCCGAGAGCCACATATCAGAAGAAAACTCCTCACCGCCATGTAGACAAGTGGATACCATGGAATCTGAACGAGGAATGGGACGAACTCAAGATCGAGCTCATCAAAGGGTACTATGTGTATCAGTGCTACCCTACTGAGATTCCGGTTAATCAGTTGTTCGATGAATTCCTTCATCAATCTAACGCCAGACTCAGAGCACTGGTCCATATGATACTTGCCAAGGAGAAGCTGCCATTAGTTGCTCCTGCATTCAGAAGAGTACCTCCTCCCAGGACCACTCGTGGTGTTCTATGCACCAAGGAGATCGAAGATGAGGTCGACACTGCAGCCTATCATCACAATCTAAGTTCTCAGCTGCCTGATGACCTCGGGGATATCCAAACCCTTCGTGCCAGGATCTACAAATACTAAGGGTTGGATCCTCCTACTGACAAGTCTGCTGATTTCAAGAGCAAGTCGAAGAAGTTCAGATGTTAGCAATAGTCTTCTCATCTCATGTATAGAAGATAGGAACTCTGTAACTCATTTCATATATATAACAGTTCCTTCTTCTGGCCAGACAATTACTCATTGTCTTACGGATTTTGTTTGTGTTATGTTTATCACAACTGATCACTGAAGTGATCTGACACACACTCACACATAACCATTTCTCTGATGTGCCTATCTGATTAGCTGCTGATTTTTCCTTAAATTATTTGCTCAGTTTTAACTGAAGTCTTTTTATCAGTAGTTTAGATCTTAGATTATAGAGGTTTTGGCATCATCAATTAGGGGGAAATTGTTGGGTTATGAGTCAGTAGATCATCAATTAGGGGGGGGGTGAATACACCTGAGTACTGTTTCTTTTTCTCAAACCGAAGGACAGCTGAGCTGTTTGGTGCAACTGATGAACAGTGCCAGATAATAACCTTCGATCACGGGTCAGAGAGTGAGCCAACTACTGAGCTCTCCTACTGACTTTTGTCAGTACTTGAAACTTAGTCGAAAGCTTTAGTGCGGAATAGTGTGGGCCCCGAAGATTCGTCTCAGTTTGAAAACGTGATTTTCACAAGTCAAATAGTTTTGGCTAGTGCGCTTTATGAATACGTTTTATGCAAGATATGATTTTGTAATCAGTTTGTGTGCAATGCAATAAAATAGTAAACAACATAAACAATTTTTAACGTGGTTCAGATACGCAAGATCCTACGTCCACGGTCCTGCTGAACAGGAGGTCTTGTTGATTAATCTGAGCAAGCCTCAGCAAGGAATCTGTGCACTGGACAGACCCTTTTAAGTTATAGTCCTTAGCGACTTTTACAAATCAAATCGAGGTTTGAAGGGGATGGGAATTTCTCCAACTAGAAGGAGTTCTTACAATAAGAACAATCACTAAAAGTGAACTCCTTCGAATTTCTAAGCTATAGATATGACGTTGAGCTTAGCTAGAGAAGAGGGATCTAAAGAACTCTAGAGAGAAGAACTAAGAGTATTCTATTGAGCAAGTTCTTCGCTGGCTTATCTTGAATGCGCTAGAGTATTTGAGTGCTTAAGCGTTTGTCCCTTTTTATTTCCCGTGCGTAGAGCTCGGATTTTCTTCTCTATTTATAGTCGTGACCCAGGCATTTGTCCGTTGGAGAGTACGAAGCCACGTGTCACAAACTTCCAAGAAAAACGGCCATATATTTGAATTGTTGCAGCAGAGTTGTTGATCTCTGTTCATGAGAGCAGCTTTAGTTGGTCAGAGCAGATAATGCGTTGAAGGCTTCTCATTGGTCGAGGTTTGTGGTAGGTGAGATGTGTCAGACATCGGAGTTGACTCTCACTTATCCTCGTATGATATTCTGCTGCCTTTCGAGTGACATTAATAGCCGGGTCGCTTTCCTGTTGGATACGAGTAGACTTGATGCGGCTCTCGTCTTCTTCGTCCGAGTCGGCCGATAAGATATTCTACCGAGTGTAATCACCGTTGACTCCGTAGGTACCGAGCTTTGTAAGGTTCTTCTACCGATGTCCGTCACCGATACGAGTGTCTTCTACCGAGGTGAAGATCGGTCGATGACTTAAGAACACAAGCTCTTACAATGATGACGTGGGGTTACGGAAAGTAACTTCCTACCGAGGATCGATCCAACATTTTACCCCCGTACGGGACATAGACACGAAAGGTAGAAAATCAAAACAGTCTCAGCCTTATTACATCATCTAATCCTATCGACACTACACTACCGATATCACCGGGGTTTTGGGATCTTCAATTCCATAGTATACTTACTACGATTTCCCCCAATATTATTTTAACCCAATGATCAGCTGAGTATCATCTACTGACTCATAACCCAACAATTTCCCCCTAATTGATGATGCCAAAACCTCTATAATCTAAGATCTAAACTACTGATAAAAAGACTTCGGTTAAAACCGAGCAAATAATTTAAGGAAAAATCGGCAGCCTAATCGGATAGGCACATCGAGAAATGGTTATGTGTGAGTGTGTGTCGATCACTTCGTGATCGGTTGTGATAAACATAACACAAACAAAATCCGTAAGACAATGAGTAATTGTCTGGCCAGAAGAAGGAACTGTTATATATATGAAATGAGTTACAGAGTTCCTATCTTCTATACATGAGATGAGAAGACTATTGCTAACGTCTGAACTTCTTCGACTTGCTCTTGAAATCGCCAGACTTGTCGGTAGGGAGGATCCAACCCTTAGTATTTGTAGATCCCGGCACGAAGGGTTTGGATATCCCCGAGGTCATCAGCAGCGAGAACTTAGATTGTGATGATAGGCCGCAGGTGTCGACCTCATCTTCGATCTCCTTGGTGCATAGAACACCACGAGTGGTCCTGGGAGGAGGTACTCTTCTGAATGCAGGAGCAACTAATGGCAGCTTCTCCTTGGCAAGTATCATATGGACCAGTGCTCTGAGTCTGGCGTTAGATTGATGAAGGAATTCATCGAACAACTGATTAACCGGAATCTCAGTAGGGTAGCACTGATACACATAGTACCCTTTGATGAGCTCGATCTTGAGTTCGTCCCATTCCTCGTTCAGATTCCATGGTATCCACTTGTCTACATGGTCTTGCATAAAACGTATTCATAAAGCGCACTAGCCAAAACTATTTGACTTGTGAAAATCACGTTTTCAAACTGAGACGAATCTTCGGGGCCCACACTATTCCGCACTAAAGCTTTCGACTAAGTTTCAAGTACTGACAAAAGTCAGTAGGAGAGCTCAGTAGTTGGCTCACTCTCTGACCCGTGATCGAAGGTTATTATCTGGCACTGTTCATCAGTTGCACCAAACAGCTCAGCTGTCCTTCGGTTTGAGAAAAAGAAACAGTACTCAGGTGTATTCACCCCCCCCCTCTACACCTGACTCTCATCTCCGGACCAACAGTTTAAATGGTGATCAATCGTTCAAACAATCATCAAAAGCAAGAGCATAGAGAAATAGAGTAAATTAACCATAAGCAAATCTAGTAAACATCAATTCTCAAACAAACTCATCAAGAGCCCCTAGAATATGGAATTTAGCTACTCATGTTCTTGATTAGCAAAATACTCAAATCATAGCAAGTCAAAGACATGAGAAAGCAAGGGTAAAGAAAATGCAAACAAATCCTAAACCCTTGTCTTCAATCTTGATTGCTTGACTCCTTCTTCTTCAATCTTCACACAATTATCAACTTCAATGGTGGAGAATGGAAGATTTTGGGTGTTTGGAGGAGAATGGAAGATTTTGGGTATTTGGAGGAGAAGGGATGGATTTGGAGAGTGAAAAGGGTGAAATTTCGTGTGGTAGGTGAGTTATGGTGGCTAAGGCTTCAAATTTTGGCTTTATATAGTGACCCGGGTCGAAACCGGGTCAAAACTGGATAAACCGCGAAAAACTGTGCCGAGAACGACCCGGCGCGGTCACGTCGGGGTAGCATCAAGTCCTTATCCTTCATCTCTGTAACGCCGCAGGCGTGATCGCGTCGGGGTCATCACAGTTTACAACTCTAAACTTCTTTTGACTCGTTCTCACTCGTTTCTTATCCAAATCTCGATCCGCTTTCGGCCACGTGACCCCAACGAGCTGAAATTTAAGGCCCAACTTCCCTTTTCTTCAAAATATGTCTTCATCCTCCTGAGAAATCAATAGAAACCAACCTAAGTAGCATGTTCTTCGAAAATGATGAACTATGCAAACACAACATGTACAATCATGATTTTTCTTGATAAATAAACAACATGTAAGCTCTCTAAGACCTATAAAATCCATGTTTGTCAGCAACAGTATACATTTTTCCATACCGTATCTTTTCGATACGTATGCGGTATGGGAAAAATTTTATAGTATACCATACCGAACACCCTAATCTTAATCACTTTATTGAAGAAAAAAATATGGCTAGAACT
The DNA here is from genome assembly GCA_028984105.1 of Lavandula angustifolia. Taxonomy (NCBI): domain Eukaryota; kingdom Viridiplantae; phylum Streptophyta; class Magnoliopsida; order Lamiales; family Lamiaceae; genus Lavandula; species Lavandula angustifolia. The sequence continues at coordinate 12,998,213 of CM054808.1, forward strand.
AACATATTTAAATGTAGGATCCTTATTTGATAGGAACTCAGACTTATATAGAAATTACGTTCGAACTTATTTAAGAATGTTTTTTAGATATAATCCTTATACTTTAAATTCATAAAGCTTTTGTAAATACACATTTTTTGTTATTCTGTATAAAATCTATAAAAAGTATGCATAACGCGGTCTCTTAGAGTATTTCAATCCAACTCATCTAATGAATAAATAAAAAGTGCATAATGATTATTTATTCCTATGCGCAAGACAAGCTCATAAATGATTCACTTCTTTAAATGTAATACAGCCTAGATCTTGTTATTTATAATTGATGTCCTACTGGAGGAATTTTCAAAATATTACTTTTTTCAAAAAAAATATATTTTTCAAATATTACTCTCAAAAAATAATTCCTAAAATACTATGCTAGTAAAAGTATTTCCTGATTTATTCTAATTGTATTTGGAGAAATAAAAATTCTCAAATATTACTCTCCTAAAAGTATTTCTCAATCCTTCCTAATAAATTGAGCACGGAAATTGGCTCATCATATTACGTTAGTACTAATTGCTAGATTTCTAGTAAATTTTCTTGTTCAGTGTATTTGGATGGATTTCATAAATTCATTTCAAGGGTAGAAAAAATAAATAGTGTATCCCTACGCGGGCAAAAAGTGAAATTGCCTTTTTGGAGAAAAGGTTAAAAGATTGATAAGTGGCATAGACATAATATGAGAGATATGTTCATTATTTACCCATGAAAGCCGGTACAAAACTTAGATGTTGAGACTAAGATTATCGTTGAGAAAAAGAACCCAGACGTGTTGAGTTGTGTATTTCCATCAAATAAATAAAAAAAATATGTGAGAGGAGAGAGATATAACGTGACCATAGTGGGAATTCATCATAAAAACAACTTTGTGGTCACATGTGGCTTGGCCAATAGGGTGTTGCCACTTGGCGTCACTCCATTGACTCTTGACATTTTATCTTATAATACATATTATAAAAATTATACTAAAATTCACGATTTTTCATTCTCTATGAATAGAGCTCAATATTGCTATATTTATTCATATCTTAAAAAACATTCATTTTCTCTAATTCTGTTATTTACTACAAATCTCAATCTCTCTTTTAATTATCATGTATCCATATAATAACTTCTCCAATTCCCAAAATTTTCCTTATTCTCAATATTACTATCCCAATTACAAAAATTTCCAAAATTCCAATGAATTCGCATTACCGATATTTGATTTGAATTCGTAATTATTATTAATATATATAAATATAAAACAATTAGAATATTAAAAAAAAGTGGTTAGGGATAAATGATAAAAAGTAGAAATCGTTAGGTTGAAAGTAAAATAAATTAATTAGATATTAAAATGGTTGGGTTGGTTCGTCAGTGTTATTCGTAGTCTTATGCAAAATGGGTTTATTTAAAAATCAAATTATATTAAATTATTGGCAAACTCGAAATCAAGAAAAGCAAAGGTTGGATAGTTTTGATATCAATTCATCCTTATCCACCAAAGTACAGAAAATCTCATTACATTAACTGTATTATGCATTGTATGAATATAATTTCCTCATTGTACCTACCCTATATATTGAGGTCTTCTCTCCACTATATTTGCATCAAGCATAAATCCATAAAATAACATTTTTTTTTGACATAATATTGAACATGAAATTGTCAAGAAATGGATTTGAAGCAGCCATTAGCATTGTTTTAATGGCAGTTATTTTGGTTAACTATGCAGGGGCGCAGGTTAAGGATCCGGAAGCCTGCTACAATGAGTGTATGGATCTCTGCGTGGGTCGTGAAATTGTGTTCATTTGTGATCGGGAATGTCATATCAAGTGTTGCCAAGACAATTCCACCGGTGCCGCCACCACCAACGGCGGTTGTAAAGGCTGGCCCCCTCAAAATCTTGATATAAAAAATTGAAGATTATATATATTTTAGATTTATATAATAAACAAGCGTGTATTCATAGCACGGCTTGTATTGACTACAAATAAAGATGGGATGACCATATTAAAGGTTGCTATGTCTATATTTTGTTGTTCTATAGTCTTGAATTCCTTTAATTTTCTTGTTTTAGTTGTATGTGGCAAATGTTCAACCATTTTCGATTTATGCGTGTCATAATCACAATTTAAAATAACTCCCAGAATTTCTATCACACCAAAATAATGAATCAGATCAAAACGCTTCCCAAATGCATATACTGAATTTTGTGTTTGCTTGTGTACATGAAGTACAAGAATAGGATCTGTATAGATTGTTTTAAATGTACATCACCTACCATTTTAATAATTAAAAGCGTAGCATTGAACCCGTGACATTTGAACATTCTATGTCTAACACTACCACTAGATCATTCCCGAAATCAAAAGTGAGCAACTTCTCAAAGGTATAACAAAAGTGTCTGTAAGCACCTGAGAATTTAACCATCCACCGGAGTCTTCCTCTTCCGGTCTGGCCTCGAGAAGTTTTGTGTTTGAGTCTGACCAAACACTGATCTGTACCATCAAAACGAATAAGATTAAGATATGCCGTAAAGGACTCTTAGCACGTGTGTATTGATGTCGTATCATGTGAAAAAGATTGATGCAGATAGTAGGAAAGTATTGCAAGATTTTGGTTGAAACCAAACTAATGCCGTAGAAGAAGATTAGTAGCTATGTATAGAATTTTGGAGGTTACAAATGAAAATGATGAAACTCACCCACAGGTAGAGCAACTCTTCTGATTCTCGCAGAAAATAGATAAACAAACCGAACATATGTAGCCCATATCGATTGTGTTTTTGTGGCAAAAGCACCTGCACATTAATAGAGTAGTAAGGTTCTATCTGAGGTCAAATTAGAATTAGTTGAGAAAAGGCTCAGCTTTGCATGAGTAGTGCCTACAGTAAACGAACGACCCTTTCAGAAACTAGTATGTCTTCAAATATCAATAGAAGTGAGCCAATCAAGCATACAAATAATATTATGTTAAACCAGTTTAAATACAAGCGTTCAAGGGCTAAAGGACAGAACACCATAGTTGGATAAAGTTTGGAAGGATGATATACATGAATAAATCAAAATGCGTAAATATACATACTTTATCTTTTACAGAATCCAGTAAGCATATGGAAACCAGGAAAGAATGAGAGTGATAACATCTCGAGAGATCTGAGGAAAATTCTAAACAATGGGGAAAATTGAAAATAGATGTGCTTTGGAATTCACAAAGTTAACTTACGAGGCACGAAAGTCCACTCCGGTAGGCTTAGGTAGTTGTAAAAAGCAACGAGAATGCAAATCAGTAGCGAACACTGTCTGCATGAGACAATAGTCTTACATTAGTACCAGACACTTGAAGTAAGGTAGCAAAACATCTGCAGCCTGCAATATTGAGATTGTTACTCCTAATGGACAGAAGATGCAACTACAAACGAGAAATGGGATGAAAAGGTATACTGTGATGTAATCCTGATACAAAACAATGACTGATAAAGATGTTCATATAAGCCAGAGCCTCTTAAACCTACTTGCATTGAGTGGAAAACATATTTTTGGATCCAAAAAACCTTTGATTTCCTTTAATTTTCTTTTTCAGACTATGAGAAGGCACACTGTCCAAGGCCAACATATTGGATTAAAAAAGTAGCGAGGGGCAAACGTGCTCTGCTAGATATTTGTTAGTTTGACCTTAAGAAAGAACCAAGATGCTTTAGATTGGAAAATTTTTGGAAAGTTAATTGATTTAAAATGCCAATAATCCTTATTCTCATTATAGGTCATCCACAGGATGCAGCAAAATTTAAGCGAGCCAAGAAAGTGTTCTTGTTCCCCCTCAACAACAGCAATTATAGAAAGTCACTACTGTTTAAGATTGAAAGTTTGGTATACTTTATACAGTTTGTTCGTGTAAATCCTACCTAAAACTACTTTTTTGTAATTCTATATATACATGCCAAAAAGTTCCTTTATTTATAAATATCAGCAAAAATAAATCTTGACAGCACTGTATCTATTGAATTTAACAATAAAATTAATTGGATTCTAAAAGTCTAAGCAGCAAAAGTCAGCCAACGTACCATTCGCAGCTGAAACTTGCTAACAGCAGGTTTTTTTCAGAAAACTACTGAGTTAGATTTTTTTTTTTTTTTTTTTTTTGCACTATCTAACTAAGAACCAATACATTTTTCTGTTTTATTTATTTAGCTTAATACAATCATATTTCAACGAAAAGAATACTGAAGTTATTTAGCAATATGAAAAAGTCCTTACCGAAAGATATTGAAACAGTCCGTCCAATATCTGAGGCTTCAGATATACACCACCAGTTATATAAGAAGCCTGCAGCAAATTATGCACATTAACACCAAAAGACCAATGAAAAACTCAGCACTACGCTATCAGAAATTAGCAACCACATTGTTAACATCTTATATTGTGATACCTGCTGCAAGAAAGCAGAGTGTTGAGCTCCAATCACACATGAATCTATAGGAACCTGAAAGAGGAAGAAAGGAAGAGAAAATTGGCAGATGTTTACATTGCTATTCCGAGTGTTGACCTCCAATAAAGCATGATTATGGCATGGAATCAAGGCTAATTCCAATTGATGTTTCCAGCAATGATAGCAAATTTATAGGGGACTCTTAAATCTTCTATTTAGGAGCTAATAAATCAGATACTTGATTTTTAATATATTCCAACATGTACTTCAGGTTATAGGCCAGTACTTTTATGGCATAAGGTGTAGGAGAAGAAAGATCAAAAGAAGAAGCCATTTTTGTTCTTATTCAGATGTTTGGATAGCTTCTACTTCCATTACTTAAAGAGAATATCAGAAGTTTATAGATTATGATGTACCATAAATTTAAAAGATTAAATTTAGGGCCTTTCTTCTCTCATATCAATGGAATCCATCTTATCAAGGGGTTGTTGAAGCTCTAAGATCAAGACTATGCTCATATGATGCTAATGTAAGGTACTGAAGTAACTGGTACATTGATGCAATTGGTGTAGGTGGATCAATCATAGTAATTAAATATTGCTCCTTACGGCCAACAATATGAAATGTGATACTGGTTGGGTTAATAAATGTTACATTCCCATAAAAGAATTGAGACAGATAAGGACACAAATGAACCACAAATAAGACCATGAAAGACAACAAAAACAACACAGAATGCAGCTGAAATACAATTTTAATTACCATTGACCGTTGGGCAGAGAAAATAGAATTCATGATTGCTACATATCTGCAGGGAAGAAAGAATTAGCATTCAAACCAACATAGACTGAAGAAATTTGAAAATTAAGTACTTACTGTCCAGGTCCATCTGGAGATCCATGTACGCACAATATCTGCAATGGTAGCATTACGTCATTATGATAATTTATTAGAAATTACATAGTATTTGGTGAAAGTGGGAATTCAGTGCAAGATATAAGTTGGGAAAAAGGATATGTGCAAACACAAATCATTCAAAGAACTGACTACATGTATCATATTCATTCCATGAAGATGACAAAATTGAGAAAATTCCATATTAATTACATGAATATTCCACAAAGTAATTATGTGCATATGTCATGACAGTAATATGTCTGGGATTGGTCAGGTTGAGGAAGGATAGGGCATGCAAAAAATGGGATAGGCAGAGTTACTGCAAAGTGAAGTGTGACTCTGGTAGTTGGCATTCACGGTATACCACTTTATTTATATCATGAATAAAACTTTCAGGAAAAGGAAAACAAAGTTTAAAAGGAAAACTAGTTTTCATCAATTTCTTAGTTTTCTCCCAATCACTAATACAACAATTCCACTAATGTAATAAATAATGATACAACAACTCACCCGAGGCTGGGGATGAAGCGGCCCTGAACGAAAGACCCTCTGAATATCTATTTGGTCATCGAGAGTAACATAAAACAAAATTCTGGATATTGAAATAGAAAAAGAAAAAGAAAAAGAAATACACTATGAAAAAATTAGCACGATTGAATTGAAAATTACATGTATCTCAAAGCAATAAAAAAGAAGGATACAGCAAAGGGCCATCGAGAGGGAGCCAGAGAGAAGTGAGGACCCAGGGCCGTCCACAGAATCCTCACAGCATAGTTCCTGATCATTCTCCACAAATTCCTCCAATTTATGCAGCAAATACTCTGCCCTTTGGTTTTGGCTCAGTGAATCTGAAGAGTCAAATATATAGCTAGAAGAACTATAACCAGAAGCTATCACAACCACTTGGTTCAGTTGATTCAGCAAGAGTATAGAATTCAAAAATCCAAGCACCTGCAAAGAATAATCCCATTATTCACATAGCCAGCTTTACAAATCAAATTTGCAACAAAGCGCCAGAACTTAGAAATTTTATTGTAAAAGTGGATTAGACTACATAAGATAATGGCAGTTACATGGGTCAAGAACTTGGAGAACGGAAGCGTAGATTGAACCGAATTCCAAAAGAACGGATTTGTGTCAATGATTACCATCAACAGACTTGCATCATCTGCAAAATCCAAATTGTTCAAATGACTTAAGAAAAAGTATCTCAGAATATGCATAGTAATGTATGCATACTTGAACGACAATGCCACTTCAAAACACACACATACACAAGAAAAAGATGACCTGCATAAAGCTTAGATGAGGCAGGAGTCATCTCCCTTCAGTTATCCCAAACTAAATGAAGGAAAACGAAAATCCTGAGGCCTGGTAGTTCAGTGTCAAGCGGCGCGGTCAATGCGTGAGTTTCGGTGAAGGACCGATCGCAGGCGACGAGAAGGTCACCGGAATCGTGTAGAAGAAGGATTTTTCAAAAATTGAGATTCGAGGGATTTTCAGATGGGAGAAGTAATGGGATAGGTGGAGGAGCTCCGTCGATCAACAGCGTGTTGAGGATTGTTGGCGAATGGCGGTAATGGTTGTCGGAGACGAAGAAGAATGAATCCTGATTTGGGTTTTTTTTTTTTTTTTTTTTGGACTTTGGGGTTGCAGATGGTTTATAAAATTCGAAATTTGGCTCACGAAAATTCGAAATTTGGCCCAGATGGTTTATTAGATTATTCACGCAATTTCGCCCGGGATTTTATGAAAAATGTTAATTACGCCACAATTAGAACTACGATGGTGCGGGCGGAATTGAATGTAATTTTTTATATTATTATTTATATACTCCCTCCGTCCCACATTTGTTGTCCCTTTTCTTTTTGGCACGGGAATTTAGGAGAGTGATTGGTTGTGAGTAAGATGGTGGGGCCCTCAACTAAAGTGTGGGTAATAATTTGCTATTTTAGGAAAGGGGACAACAATTGTGGGACGTCTCGAAAAGGAAAGAGAGACAACAATTGTGGGACGGATGGAATATCTATTTATAGATGGATTAATGAAATTGGAAATTCTAGTATATCACTAGAATAGATAAAATGTGTTCATGCGCAAAAAAAAATTAATAATTCTGAACCCACAATTTTATTTTCCTACTAGTTTGTTCTAGTTAATAAAAATTCCACATTTAAGAAATAAATAGTATAGTAAATATTTCATGTCAAATGTATGATTGATCGATTCAATGGCAGAACTAAAATTTTTGACTTGAGTGATCGAAATAGAAATAAGATAGAAACCATGATAGACCAAATGAATTGTATAAATATGATCAGAATTAGCACTTTCAACCTCTATTGAAGTAAGATCCTGTTGACACCTCTATTTCTACCAATGGTTCGATTTATAGACTCTCCCATCTTGTATCATTGAATTTACCGAGATTACGTTCTAATATCTATAGTAATACAACATATCAATCGCCCATCATGTTTTCAAAAATGTTCAATTAAATAACTTCTCTCAGTTTTATAGATACTACATGAACTATTATCATCCAACATAATTTCTTTTGGTATTTTCAATTATCGAACTAAATGACATGGATCGAATTGAAAATCATAAAATTTTAATTATATAATGTCACATCTGATAAACAAAAGTATAAAATAATTGAATACCGACAATAAAAACCAAAAATAATTTATCTTTTTTTTCCTTTGCCGTCTTTGGAAGGTAAGTTACGTGATGCATCATTGTCTAGACAGTGTATTCTGACCTGCCTTGTTAAAATATTTAATGGGATCACTTTATTATTCAATTATACTTTTGGATAATACAATTATAATTGCATTCCAAATTAGTGCACGCTAAGGTACAAATTTAGTAAATTCTACCCATATATAATCATATCATAATTATTTCACCCTTTTTTACATGTCCGCGATACAGTTAAACCTCAATAAAGTGATATACGATAAAGTAATAATCTGACTAAGATAATAATTTCTTCCGATTCCGATATGGGTCAATGCACTAAAATAATGTTCGATAAAGTAATAACCTCGTTAAATGAATTTTTTTCTCTGTCTCAAGATTATTCATTTATCGAGGTTTAACTGTATAATGGCTACTTATATGCATAAGCAAGATATTGAATTCGAAAATGATAAGTAGTTGTAAGTTGTTTATTGATTTGTTATGATTGTAAAAAATAGTAATTTATTTAGTTGTAAATTGGATTTCTAATATCCACAAACATTAATCGTGTTTAGACTGCTTATTAAAGACAAGTATGTATTATCAACTAAGAATTATCGAGCCATGGAAATAGATAAGATGTTACTTTAATTTCCTTTTGTAGGAAATATCAATGAATAGATATTAGGATAAAAATAAGTGATTATGAAAGTTCTAAACAACCATATGATACAAACATATATATTTTAGTCAAAGGGGCCCTCATAAAGAGAAGTAATATTTCACTTTTAGTATTGTTAAATAGGGGTGTAACGGTTCGGTTTGGTTCGGTTTTATATGTATTTTAGGAATCGAACCGAACACATAGAAATGGTTCGGTTCGGTTCGGTTCGATTCAATGTGTTTCAAAATATCGGAACCGAACCGAACCGAACCGTTTATAAATGGTTTGGTTCGGTTCAGTTCATCGGTTCATCTTTTTATTTTATTTTTATTTTTTAAATCCTAAATAATGCAAAAATAATACTCCCTCCGTCCCGCTATTTGTGGCTCACTTTCCCGAAATGGGTGTCCCGTTATTTGTGGCCACTTTCCTAATTTGGTAAAAAAATATTATCATATCTTCTACTCTATCATCTTCTCTCTCCTACTTTATTACATTCTCTCTCCTAATTTATCATCATTTCTCTCATACTCTCTCATTATCTTACTTATCTTCTCTCTCATACTTTATCATCTACCTCCTCTCTCATACTTTATCATCTACTCTCTTAATTCCCGTGCCGAAACCAATTGAGCCACAAATAACGGGACGGAGGGAGTAGTTTATAGGATGTCACTCATTCCGAACTGTTGGATATGAGTCAGTAGATGATACTCAGCTGTTCGTGGTTAAAAGAAAATTGGGGGAAATCATAGTAGTACTATGAAATTGAAGATCCCAAAACCAAGCTGATATCAGTAGTATAGTGTGTCGTTAGGATTAGCTGATGTATAGGTTAGACTTGATGTAATCGTTTTTAATATTTTTGTCTAAGTCCTGTACGGGGTAATTGTCGAACTGATCTTCTGTCGAAGAAACGTTTCGGAACCCCACGTCATCGTGTAATCGCTTGCGTTCTTTCGGCGAGACCGACTAGACCTCGCAGAAGACAACGCATCAGCGAGTAGACCTCGGAGAGGCCAACCCAAGAACCGATAAGTCATCGCAGAAGAACTCATGCAAGCCCAAGACATTCGCAGCCACCACCGACCTACTCGGAAGCTACATTCCTTGTCGGCCGACTCGGTCGAAGAAGACAGAGACTTTGCGGTCATCAGTATCCGACGTAAAGCGACCCAGCCTACTTAAGTCTTTTCGAAAGTTCAAGAGAAGATCATACGAGGTTGTTTGAACGGCCAACTCGACATTCTCACCAATCACAAACCTCGACCAATGAGAAGCCAACAACGCCTTACCCGCTCCCCGCAAAGAAAGCCGCTCTCATGTACGCAATTAACCGCCCCGCTGCAACAAGTTCGAATTTATGGCCGTTTTCTTTGGAAGCTTGTGACACGTGGCATCGTCGTCTCCAACGGACATATGCCATAGCTCACAGCTATAAATAGAGAAGAATTTGAAGTTCCACATAAGCGAAACACACAAGACCAAACACAAAACACGGAACAACGAAATTCAAAAGGAAAAATCGCTCAAGCTCTCAAACACTCTAGCAAACTCATCAGAACATCCAGCGAAGAATCTGCATTTATTAGAATATTTTGTGGTTCTTCTCTCTAGAGTCTTTAAATCCCTTTCTTCTCTACCTAAGCTCATTGCCATATTTATAGCTTAGATTCGAAGGAGTTCACACTTAGTGAATTGTTCTTATTGAAAGAACTCCTTCTTAGTTGGAGATTGGTTCGCTCCCTTTCGAACTTAGGTTTGAATTGTAAAGTCGCTAAGGACTATAACTTAGAAGGATCTGTCCAGTGCACAGTTTCCTTGCTGAGACTTGCTCAGATTAATCAACAAGTTATCCTTCTTTGTTTAGGACCGTGGACGTAAGATCTTGCGTATCCGAACCACGTTAAATTGCATGTGTTCTTTACTGTTTTATTGCATACAAACCTTTGAAAATCATAAGTTTGCATAAAACGTATTTCAAAAGTCGCACAGCCAAAAGAACTTAATTTGCGAAAACACGTTTTCAAAAAGAGACAAACTCCGGGCCCCACACTTATCCGCACGCTAAAGTCTTCGACGAGTTTCGAGCACTGACAAAAGTCGGTAGGAGAGCTCGAAGGCCGACCCACTCTACCCGCGATCGAAGGTTGTATTTGGCACTTGTTCATCAATTGCAACTAACAGCTTCAACTGACCTTCATCGAGAAAAATAAACTGTACTCAGGTGTATTCACCCCCCCCCCTCTACACCTGATATTTGTCTCCGGACCAACAATTGGTATCAGAGCACACGGTGTTCTACTGATCACCTGTTCTGTATTACTAGTCTTCTCGAACAGATCCTGAAAACGTTTTCTTTGCACAAGGCATCTCTTCATTCATCCTTATACTCGTACGCATAATGTCTGACATGTCAAGTATCAGGATGGTGCCGATGTTCTCGATAGAGAACTTCACGGTATGGCTCGTAAGAATGGAGGCACACCTTACGTCGCTGCACGACAGCATGACTGACGTACTGGAGACCGGACCCATCATTCCAATGATAGACAGCGTTCAGTTCGCTGATGTGGAAGGTGAAGGAGCTCGAATCGGTCCGAAGATTCCCAAGGACAAATCTGCCTTCACGCCTGAAGAGAAAAAACTGCATAACCTCGACCGAGTCGCACGAAATGCTATACTGACAACGCTTAGTGACTCACATCTCGGGAGGGTGCAGGATTGCAAAACGGCGAAGGAACTTTGGGACGCCCTAGCTGTACTAAGTGTTGGTCCCGAGTGTACGGTCAGGTGTAGAGGGGGGGGGGGTGAATGCACCTGAATCCGATTTTCTCAACTTTGAACACGAACAGTCCTGTTCAGGAAAGTGTCATACTTGAAATAATTCGGCAGACCAAATAGCCGTTTCCGAATCGTGTGTGGCAAAGAGTCTCGACTCTACCGAGATCTCGATAGCCGATCGAGTCGAATTCGGTATCAAACGGTAGAGTTCAGTGGTGCGGAAAAGTGTAGGCCCTGATCAGTTGAGTGGTAAACCGTTTTATGCAAGTCTCAGTTCAAAGTAGACAGTTCGATATGCTTGAGACAAGTTGTATGATTTTAAAGAAGATTTTCGGTATGAACAAGAAAATCAATGCAACGGTAATCGAAAGCAATAACGAGACACGGATTTTTAAAGTGGTTCGGATATCAATCGATCCTACGTCCACTGTCCCGAAAGTTCGGGGAGGCTATTTATTATACTGAGTTAGTCTCGGTCGGCTTGTGCACAGGACAAAGCCGTGGCTTGGGGATTATACTTGAGCAAGTCCCGGTTTACAAAAGGCATCAAACTAAAGTGTTTGACAAACTTCTCCAACTATGAAGGAGTCCTTTTACAATAAGGATTGGGTTCAAATATGAACTCCTTCGTCTAAACTATAAGTATATTTGGTTGAGCTTAGGGTTAGAGGGATAGGGAATGAGAATGTAGCTTCTAGATCAACGAACAAACAAATAAGCTTTAGGTTCGTGTATCGTCGATTTGGATACTAGAGGCTCTTCTAACGGTTTAGCTTGGTTCCTTATGAGGCCGAGAAGGTAGTCTTTCGCGGAGATAGATCTTCAAGTTCTTGCGGAAGACTTAGGGTTTTCTGGTTCTAGCTCGTTTTAATGCTTGTGTATGTTTTCGTCGTTTAAGCTTATGCACTCTTTTCTTCTTGAAATATCCCTCTATTTATAGAGCAGAGATTGAAAAAGATCCGTTGGAGAGGATCTTCTTCTTTCTCTCTCTTTTGGTAGCAAACAACTCTTTTGAAGTAGGTAACAGTGTGCTTTCCCACCTTTTTAGGTAAAGGGTTGACTGCAGCTTTAGCAGGTGAGAAGACACGTGTGTTCTTGTCATTCGTCGAGGCGGATAGAGTGGTTGAGACATCACAGACTTCAAGGCAAACTGAAGCTGACTTCTCTCTTCCTCGTATATGACAATGCTGATTGTTTTTCAAAAGTATCTGACAGTTCAGAAGACTGTCTACCGATGCTGAGTCTGATCCCGTATTCAGTAGATAGATAGCTGAGTAAAGTCTACTGAAGATCAGCTACGAGTTCGATGGCTCTCTGCCGAGTCCAGCTTCTATCGACTCTTTCGCATATCTTGCTCCCGCCGAGTCCAAGATCACTGAGTCTTCTACTTCTGGTGTTAAGGCAGATAATCTACTGAGCGCCTTGATCAGAGCAGAGTGTCTACTGAGTTTGAAACCTCAGAGACAAAAAAACAATAACGATTACAATGGAATGGTTCACCAATCAGATAGGGTTTTGGGATCTTCAAATCTTCTCAATATTCAGAGCACTAGGCTGCGTGAGCATGGTTCAGTATAGAAGATAGAATCATTTCCCACCAAGTAAGACTATGCTGAGGATAGAATCATCACCCAACAATTTCCCCCTATTTGATGATGCCAAAACCTATCATCTATGCTAACACTAAACTAACAGAAACAGAGCTCCTTACAATATTACAGGTAGGATCAGCGGAGTTGTTCCAGCAGTTCTAGATTACTGAGAAAACAGGGCAAAACACAATTTCCCCCATTACATAGAAACTAGACTAGCAGAATCTAACAAAGTAATAAACTGACAAGAAAGTAAATAGAGTGAGTGTGTGAGTCAGTCATCACTTTAGTGATTCTGAGTGTTAAAGCATAATACAAACACGGCTGAATAGACAACAAGTGGTTGCCAGAGCCAAAATCAGATTTGTATATATGAGTTATTCAGATCAGTACAATTACAAATCTTGCTAAGCTAGGAAGATCAGAACTAAGCCTAGGAGCCCTTAAACTGCTTGACCATGTCCATGAATCCTTGAGATTGCGTCTCTGGCAGTGGCACTCCATACATCCGGTATGTGTTCTTCCTCGGCTTCAAGTATGCAAAAAAGTCTGCCGGCTCATCTTCGTCCGGTTCTCTCTTTGATGCAAGCATACTTCACTTCAGCCTTCTATTACCCCAAAGTGGATTGAGTCATCATTTCTTCTAGTGGAGGTATGATTCCGGGCTCCGAACACCGACTTCTATACCTTCAGATACGGCTTTATGCAAGTATATGTATAGATCAGGTTCACTTATCATCATCCATTATGTGTAGGCATCAGCCTTAGTCATGTTGGGCCAGAACCTCCAGAAATAATTTCGCTTGATGAATTCTATCTTTGTCGATTCCCATCTCTGAGTAAATTGAGTAGGTATCCAATTGTCTGTCTTTGGCCATCTGTGCGATTTCAGATCAGCTGGCTTTCTGAACCTTCTGTATCGATAAGGAATATCAGCTTTTGAAGGTACTCTCGGCTGGCCTCTTCCTCAGTTCTTTTTCTCAGTGCTTCAAGGTCTGCCTCCTAGATTCTCGTCTCCGGCGGCCTCGAACTTGTCTAGCCTCTTCGCCTCGTATAGGTATCTGTTCATTTGGTCGAATATGGCCTCAATTTCATCATCTTGGGCTTCAGGTGGCTTTCGAGGAATGTCTTCGGATTCGACAGGGGTACTTGATTTTTCTTTTGACGTACCATGCTTCTCGGTGCTTTCTTTGCTTTTGCTCCTTCTCCTTCTCCCTATCTTCTTCATCATCGATAATCGGTTTCCTTGGAGGTATCCTGGCGGGTTTTTTCTTCCTCCTCGAGCCGGAGATTTTGTCTTTCCTTTGACAGGCTTAGACTTTGGTTTATTAGCGGCTTCTGTTTCAAAGAATCTCCCTTGCCGCCTTCTCATCACCGCAATTTGAGCCTCCTCCTCGGCTGAAATGTATCTCTTCGTTTTCTTGGCTGGAGGGGTTGGGAGAATCAGCACTTTCTTGCCTTTTCCCTGAACAGGTGGAGGGAGAGGAGCCTCTTCCTCTTCTGACTCTTCCTGCTCAGCATACTCTGCAACCTCCTTGATAAAATCCGTCGGAGTCCGGGTTGCATGAGTAGCTCCGGGTTCCCGAGCCACTTGGGCCGGTCTCGCCTGTGCTCGCAGCCCAAGACACCCCCGGGCCTTACCCTCTCGTCCGAGTCTCGAGTCCTCGCTTATCTCGGTCACGGACTTGGTCTTTTTCTCGGATCTCGGTGAAGCTGTCCCCTTAAGTAATTTGGCAGTAGTTTTGGTAGGGGTCGGCTTCTCAGTACTCTTCTCTTTTCCTTCCGTACTCTTCTCTTTTCCTTCCCCCTTTTTGGCATCATCAATTACAACCGGGGTAGGGACGAGTACCTTCTTGTCTAGGCGTGTGTAGACAGCGGACAGTTCGTCCAGTCTGTCATGGATCTTTGTCAGTGCCAAGTGCAGCTCATTCCTCTCATTAGTCAGTTCCTCCGAGTATTGCTTATAGGAGAGGTCAGCTGCTGCCTTGAATTATGTCAGCTTCTCAGAAATCTTATCCTCCACGACCAGTTGAATGTTGTCAAGTCGGATCTCCGTGGCATGGGCTTGTTCAGTGAAGGACTCAGTATGAGTGGATATTGAAACCTAGAATGCTTCGAGAAGTTTGACTTATCCTTCCTGAATGATTCTGAGCTGATCATCAAACTGCTTCTGCTGCTTAGCCAAAGCTTCGGATACAATTTCAGAGACAACAGGGGCGGCTGATTTAGATACTGATGTTTTCAGCCCCTGTAGCTCATTGGTTGTGGCTAGCGCAGTCTGTTTCCACACCTTGTGGACGGCCTTCGTAAGAGCTCGATTCTGGATTCCCTGAGCGGTGAGAGCTTTTGCTACGGATCGAGATCTCTTGGAAGTTGGGCTGGGCGCTGCTTCGTAAGTCGACTCCGGCAGGGAGCCGAGCGAGCTCGCCGAGGACGAAGCACCAGCCGTGGACTTCGCAGGTCCAAGGATACGGAGTGGAGGTTGAGCTTGTTCAGTAGCATGTGTATCCTTGTCCTGGGGATTTTCCTCATCAGGCTTTCCAGGGCCTGAATCACTGGGTGGATCTTGACCATCGTGGTCTGATCCATCTGAGGGTGCTGAGCCGTAGCTAGCTCCCCTGTCATGTATCATTGCCAAGCATAGCGGCACTCGGGTTCTCCATGGTGCCGAGGTCGCAGCGCGCTCGAGTAGCCTATTTGCTCCCTCAACTTCAATTCTTCTTCATGAAGCTACCGGCGGGAGTAATGGAGTACTAGACGTTGTAGTTGGGGCCACTCCCGAAATCGCAAAGAACATGTGGAGCCTTGCTGATTTTGCAATGAGCAACGGATCGAGTAGTCGGCAAGCTCCGGAATCATTGAAGAATCTCTCGGGATGCTCTGGATATGATCACTGAAGCTTCCATCCCAATTGTCTCTTCTTCAGATGCTGTCTCGGACTCCAAGTCTATGGGAGACGTCTGAGTCTCAGCAGGAGGCACACTGCTGAGTGGTGGAACTGAGAGGGGGCTGTCAAGACGCTGAATCTCCTCGCTATGTGCTTCAATAGCATCCCCTTGTTCCACTTCTACGGGTTCCTCAGTGGAGACGGCCTTCTCCACTGATTGAGTCTTCTCAGATGATTCTGACTCGTCTATCAGCCGCTGAGGCTGAATAGGTTGCTGAGTAGCCTGAGCAGCAGGAACTTCAGGAGAAACCTCAAGTTCAGTAGGCACGTCCGGAATGACTTTCCTCAGTTTCTTAGCTGGTGCCTTTGGAGTTTTTGCTGGAGGTGTTCTCTTCTTCGAGGGTGTAGCCTCGCCGAGGCTTAGTCTGGCCGAGTTACGGTCGAGGGACTCGACCCGATCTTCTGAAGAGCAGCAGTCTTGTTGTGGAATCTGACCTTCTTCACATTAAAATACTCCTTGTCACTGTAGGTGATTGGTTCAGATCCGCAGACATCCTCTATCATTATGGACAGCTTCAGTCCATAAAGAAGCTTGCCCTTTGCACTCAGCGTGCAAGAGGCCTTGTCGAATTTTGCCGCCTGAGCCATGAATTCACGGATAAAGAACTCCGTCCAATTAATCTGGGCTCTATCATATATAGCCATCATGAGCTGGATCTTGAGCCTCGATACTTGATCGAATGAGCTCCGCTTGGGCCGGGTCGTGGCAGTGCGTCACAATATAAGCCAAAGCTCAGATCGATGCAAGCATGTTGTTTTTAGGAAAAGCACTCGAAGGTCGTGGGCTTTCCACAGAATATTGTCAAATAGTCATCTACAAGATCATCCTTGTACCCCACAGTACTGGCTCCTTCAGAAGGCAGATCAAAACTTCTCTTTAGTGCCTCCTTGAGTGATATTTGCTTCAGAATCGGAAAAGCATCCTTGATCTCGTGAACGGTGAATCTTCCGATTATGTCCCCGCCTACTGAGTCAGAATTAAGATAAACTTCGGCCACCTGCCTCGGGAGGAAGTATGTCGGCTTCCTTGAAAGAAAACTTTCAAGCCCTGACTCTCTGAGAGCTGAGAAGATCTCGTCCATATAATCGAGATCACAGGCGTTGAACTCCATGGTTGGCTCGAACCAAACACGATCCTTGTCCAGGATTTCTTGCATGTTAACCGGAGCGCATACACCGAAATATTTTTACTTGCCATTGTACTGTTACACTAGCATTTATCGGTATCGATTTAAATAAAACAAGTTTGTATAGCGATTCCGAAAAAGAAGATTAATTCGTGTAGCGATTGTAATAAGCATACCGAAAGAGAGATTCCCGAAAGGATATGCAAGAGGGGATTGCAAGGAATGATCTCGGAATTTTCGGATGCGAGAGGATTTTAAGTGCGGTAATGGCGGTTTCTAAAGATATGATCGAAAATATATATCTAACATGAAGGTGAACGGTTTTCGATCAAAGGCGAGTTTAAACTTGCTTTATGAGATGGACGGTCAAGATTAAAAGATATATTAAGTAATGATCACATATGCCGCCTAAGTCAAAGCCGCTTGTAAATATGCCTAAGTAGTAACTATGAGATGACATGCATTAAATGCGTGCGAGTTCGACAGAAACTTGTGTATGGAATATCGTGCATTAGATATAGGCCGTTAATAATAAATGACAAACTTAGGATATTTAATAGCATGCTTGAATCTTCATCATAAATGCATTCTTGTTTTATTCGTTACTACCGAGTAGAGATACGCAAACCCGTCACCGAACATAGTAGTCACCGATACCTCTTGTAGATAGTTTTCTCGTCTCTACGTACGAATTTACTCGGTATTGAGAGTGATCATTCCCCCCCTATCGAATGATCCTCTCCTCGGAACCTTCTTACTAACCGGGGTCGGTAGGGTCCAAGCAGACCTTGCTCTGCCGAAAGTTCTTTGAATCGGATTCGGCCTAGAGGTTTGGTCGAATATCGGCCCTTTGTTTGTCGGTATGGATCTTTTCCATTCCGATATCCTTCTTTTCGACATGGTCGCGAATGAAGTGATGCCTAATGTCCACGTGCTTGCATCTCGTGTGTAGTACGGGGTTTTGAGTGATTGCAATAGCACCGGTATCTGCCGCGAGAATATCGACACTTCATTCCGAATGACGTCATAGTCTATTAGGCTGCTTGTCTCGACCAAAGGATTTGGGCGCAACAACTTCCAGCAGCCATGTATTCGGCTTCGTGAGTTAACGTGGCTACCGAGTGTTGCTTCTTTGAAAACCATGAGATCGGCTTACGCCTAGGAACCGACAAGTTCCCGAAGTTGATTTTCGGTCAATTCTACATCCCGCATAGTCGGCATCGTAGTAACCAGGTTAGTTCAATATTATCATCACTGGATACCATAAACCCATGTCGGGTGTGCCTCCGAGGTAGCGGAGAATCTTCTTTGCCGAGTCCATGTGGCTCGCTTAGGATTCGCCCCGAAATCGAGCGCAGACACCTACAACATAAGTTATGTCGGGACGAGTAGCCGTTAGATATAATAAGGAACCAATTATTGCACGAAATTCGGTTTGGTCTATCGATACTCCCTCTTTATCAAGATCGATTTTCATATTTGTGTTCATCGGGATCTTGATAGATTTGCCGGATGTACAACCGAATCTTTTGATGAGGTCTCGAGTGTATTTGCCTTGGTTAATGAATGTTCCCTTTTCAGATTGTTTGACTTGAAAGCCGAGGAAATAGTTCATTTCACCCATCATTGACATCTCGAACTTGTCCTTCATCATTTTCTCAAACTGCTGACACATGACGACGTTCTTTGATCCGAAGATAATGTCGTCTACATAGATCTGCACGAGTAATAAGTCATCTTCCAGTCGAATGATGAACAACGTGCGATCTACTGTGCCTTTCTGAAAACCTTTCTGAAGAAGAAACTCTGACAGGGTATCGTACCAAGCCCTGGGTGCTTGTTTTAACCCATATAGAGCCTTTCTGAGTCTGTAAACCTGATGTCCGTGCTGAAAGCCGGGCGGTTGTTCTACATAGACTTCTTCTTTCAGTACGCCGTTCAGGAACGCAGACTTCACATCCATTTGATAGACTCTAAATTTTTGATGTGTTGCATAGGCTAGGAATAGTCTGATTGCCTCCAATCTTGCAACTGGAGCGAATGTCTCATCGAAATCTATTCCCTCAGCTTGATAGTGGCCTTTAGCCACGAGCCTTGCTTTGTTCCTTACTATGACGTTGTTTTCATCTCGCTTGTTCTTGAAGACCCATTTTGTTCCAATGACGTGTTGATGCCGGGGTCTGTTAACAAGCTCCCAAACTTCATTTCTCGTGAACTGATTCAGCTCCTCCTGCATAGCTATGATCCAGGCCAAGATCTTTAAGTGCATCCTCAATCGTCTGAGGCTCTTCAGTAGACAAGAAGTAGGAATATAATGCGCTTTCTCCTTGACAAAATCTGGATCTTGTCTTGACTTTTGCTGAAGGATCTCCAATGATTAGATCAGGAGTGTGAGCATCTAGCCACGATCTACGATGTTTCAGCTCTTCATCTGAAATTTGATCAACACAGATAGTAGGTGAGTTAGGAATTTCAGTCGTACTATTCTGAGATTGAAGCAATTCAAGAATGAGAGTGTGATCTACCGAGTTTCCGTGTTCGGGGGCATTCAGCTCAGGGAACATTAATAGATGTTCCCCCGAGTTGTTACTCTTAGTAGTGGTCTCGGTTACCTCTAAGGTTTCCTCATCGACTCGAGTTACACCGGGATTGACTCGTTCGGGAGAGTCAACTGTTCAGCCTACTTGCTCTGCCGGTTGAGATTCATTAGACTTGTCTTCAGTTTCTTCATTTGAATCATCATCCCAACATAGCTGGATCTTTTCAGGTTTGTCTTTTAAGCTTAGATCTTGTAGCTGCTTACCGATGTCCTCGAGATTTAGAGTTAGAGTTATTGCTCCCGTCTTCGCAGCAAACTCATTAAAAATAACATGAGGGCTTTCCTCCACGCAAAGAGTCCGATAGTTGAATACTCCGAAAGCTTTGCCGACCCGAGAGTATCCTAAGAAAACTCCACCGATCCGATTTGCTATCAAAAGTCTTGACTGATCTTTCCCATTATTGTGGATAAAGCATGAACAACCAAAGATATGGAAATAAGATAAAGAAGGCTTCCTGCAGCTTCCATAGTTCATATGGTGTTCTCTTATCTTTGCTTTGTCGGTAGAGATCGGTTCCGAGTATAACATGCAAGTGTCGGTTGCTTCGCCCGTAATTTGGTTGGGAGTCCCGAGTCTGCGAGTAGAGTTCTTGCTTGCTTCTTTGAGTGTGCGATTCTTTCGTTCAAGCAACCCCGTTCTGGCCGAGGGGTGCGCGCAGCGATGTCTCATGCTCAATTCCTTCGTTTTTGCGTAACTCCTCTACCATGGAATTAAGGAACTCGGTTCCTCCGTCAAAATGAATTTTGATTATCTTGGTGTTCTTCTCGACATTGAGCTTTTTCGAAGCGTTGGTAACTCTGTTTGACGTCGACTTGTTGGCAATGAATATGACCCATGTGTAGCGCGAGTAGTCATCGATGACCACTAAAGCATATTTCTTGCCTCGATCGTCACCGGAGAGACCGAACCGAACAAATCCATATGTAGCAACCGAAGGATTCCATCGGTGGAAGGAGATGGAACAGTGGATTTTGATTCCTTGTTTGCTTTCCCTTCGTACATGCTTCACACCGAGTGTCTTCGCCGAATACTTCATTCGGCAGTCCTCTTGCTAGAGTGTTCCTTGCTAGTTTGTTGAGCGTTTTGAAGTTGAGGTGGCCGAGTCTCCTATGCCAAAGCCATCCCGTACGGTTGTCGTTCTTCGCCAACGCGACAAGCTTCTGTGTTCCGCCGAGTTCCGATCGGCTACATATATATTCTTTTTACGCGAACCTCGATAACACTTGTTTTCCCTGTGGATTTATCAATGACATCACGAAACCGGTGTCAAAAATCACTCTATTCGAGTTATCACGGAATTGACTAACGAGAGAAGATTATGTTGAAGTCCTTCAACATATGATACTCTAGGAACCGTGGCAATTCCAATGCCGAGTGCTCCATATCCTCTTGTATAGCCTTTTGCATTGTCTCCAAACTCATTCCGGGTCCTTCTTCGCCTATATAATTCTTCGGAGGTTCCTTTGGTAAGTCATATGTCTTGAGCATCCACTGTCCACATACCAAGGATCTTTGTGCACCCGCAAAACGTAATTATATTCGAGTACCCTTTATTTTGTTTTTGGGTTCTTAGATGTTAGTTTTAGTAACCCAAATCTGTCTAACAACCCCGGTGGTTTCGGCACGCGTTTCTTTCCACTTGAGTCAACATACTTGACCACCGGACTGGTCAAAGCCGACTTCTTAGGTCGTTCGGGTTCGGGGAGTCCGGATCTTCTTAGTTGGTGGACTCGCCGACCTTTGCCTTTTGTGCGTTTTTCTTCTTTTTTCGACTCTTGGAACCTCTTCGACTATAGGATCATAGTAATATGACCCATATTGAGCCGGATGTGTCAACCGAGGTGGTCCATACCGATCGGCCCACTTAACTCTCGCTAGTTCCCCCTTGACCGAACCGGGGTGTCTTGGTACCGATCTTCCGGTCGAATACCGATGCGTAGGATGAGGTGCTTTCATCTTTTGTTTGTTCTTTCTCCGAGGGGTTCGAATATTTGCATTGATTGTTTCTCCTCGAACAAACCTATCGGTTAGACGCACTTCCGAGTGTACGGGGGCGAGATGAGGAAGCTTCTCCGGTTGAAACCAAGTCCTTCCTTACAGTGCTTGGGCTTGTTGCTTGCAAGCATAGCCTCCAGCTTCTTTTCGGCGCCCATGTAACGCTCGGTCATCGAGCTCTTCCGGACATCATCACTCTTTTTCGGTATGTCGTGCTTGGTCCGAAGTCCCGACGGTTCTTGCTTCAATAGACTCGGTTCGGTATCTTTCGAGTCAAGTCATTGGTCAAAACCGAAATTCGATCTTCTTGATGCCGAGACTTGGCCATCAGAGAGTTCATCTCCTCCCTGAGTCTCGACACAAGTCCTTCGGCTTCGTAGCGGCCCGACTCTCCTGAGAAAGTCTCCGATTTTCCACTTTCGTGGTATCCAATTCCCGAAGAGTCTTACCGAGCCGCAGACTCATTTGAATTTGTTCATCTAATAATTCTTCATAGGCGGTCGTGATGTCCAAATTCCCATCCGCACTCGAAACGATTGTCGTGTGTGTATTGTGAAGAGGAATTAAGTGGTTCATGAGAGTTTACCTCATCCTCTTCTCCTGCCATTAGGCATTTTTGAGTTGTTTCTTCAGCTTCATGCTCTAAGGCCATGAAAGCTGCTTCATCGTCAGATGAGTCCATGAAGGAGTCGACTTCTTCTGAGTCGTCTGAGATCTCGCCTGCAATATAGGATTGTCTCTTTTGGGCGAATTTCTCTCTCCTTGCCTTACGTGCTGAGCGTTCAGCACTACTGAGCTCAGGACAATCATATTGATAGTGTCTTGGCTTTTTGCAGTTGTAGCAAGTGATGACTCTTTCTTCTTTGCTTTTACTATCCATTGATGGTGCTGAGTCATCCTTCTTTCTGCATTCAGAAGATTGTGAGTCAGGAGTGCGTTTTGGAGTATAATCTGACTTACCTTTTGTGTCTCGGTATGCTTTAGTCAATTTTCTGTGCCTCTCCTTCTCCTTCTGATACTTCACAGCGAGCAACGCGTACTTCTGAGCGAGACTTCCTTCTTGTAGATCATTGAGTGAAGGTTCAGTCTTACTCGTTGTCTTGCTTGTCGCTGGAGATGCTGTGTTGACTAATGCTTTGAAGGCATGGTCAATTTTATTGTCAGCTTCAGCTTTTTGCTTTCGTTGAGGTCTGTCGAACTCAAACTCTTTTGCCTGAAGTTCTGAAAAGATATGGTCAGGAGAGACAACATCTAAATCAGAATGTCGCAATAAGGTGGCAAAAGGTGTCCAGTGTCCATCCGACAGTGCCCTCAGTATCATGAGATTCATTTCTCGGTTGCTGAATGTCTTTCCCAGCCCATTAATGGAATTCATCAGATTCGTAAATCGACGTTCGATCTTCTATTTTGTCACCGTGCATGAGAGACAGAGACTTTCCAACTTTTGGAGTTCCAAGCCGGTTTGTTAGCTTTTATTTTCTCGAGTTCCACGACTCGGTAGCGCTAGAGCGTCCCGGAGTTCCTTTGCCGTTTTGCATTCATCGAACCCCCGCCAAGATAAGAATCACTAAGAGTGGTCAGTATGGCATTTCTAGCGACTCGGTCTAAGTTGTGAAGCTTCTTCTCTTCAGGAGTGAAGAGACTTCTGTCTTTAGGGATCTTCTTCCCAGTCACCACTCCTCCTCCTTCAGCTGGGGCCTGAGTCACGACACTATCGATCATGGGAACAATAGGTCCATCTTCAAGCACTTCGATCATACTATCATGGAGGGATGTCGGATGTGCTTCCATTCTCGACTCGCCATACTCCATAATTCTCTACCGATAACATGGGTACCATTCTTATCCCTGACATATCAGCCATATAAAAATAATGATATGAATGTAGAGTGATATGCAGTGAAAACGATTTTTCGGATCCGTTCAAGTAGACCAGTTTCAAGATAACAAGAGTCTTACGTAACTCCCGCTCCGATACCAATTGTTGGTCCCGAGTGTACGGTCGGTGTAGAGGGGGGGTGAATACACCTGAATCCGATTTTCTCAACTTCGAACACGAATGCAGCCTGTTCGGGAAAGTGCCGATCTGAAATAATTCAAAGGACCAAATAGCCGTTACGAATCATGTGTGGCAAAGAGTCCGACTCTACCGAGATCCGCTAGCCGACCGAGTCAGAATTCAGTATCAAACAGGTAGAGTTCAGTGGTGCGGAAAAGTGTAGGCCCTAATCAGTTGAGTGGTAAACCGTTTTATGCAAGTCTCGGTTCAAGCAAGTAGACGGTTCGAGTATGTTGAGACAGGTTGTATGATTTTAAAGAAGATTTTCGGTATGAACAGTAAAATCAATGCAATGGTAATCAGAAAGCAATAACGAGACACAGATTTTTTAAGTGGTTCGGATATCAATCGATCCTACGTCCACTGTCCCGAAAGTTCAGGAGGCTATTTATTATACTGAGTTAGTCTCAGTCGGCTTGTGCACAGGACAAAGCTGTGGCTTGGGGATTATACTGAGCAAGTCCCAGTTTACAAAGGCATCAAACTAAAGTGTTTGACAAACTTCTCCAACTATGAAGGAGTCCTTTTACAATAAGGATTGGGTTCAAATATGAACTCCTTCGTCTAAGCTATAAGTATATTCGTTTGAGCTTAGGGTTATAGGGATAGGGAATGAGAATGTAGCTTCTAGATCGACGAACAACTGAAATAAGCTTTAGGTTCGTGTATCGTCGATTTGGATACTAGAGGCTCTTCTAACAGTTTAGCTTGGTTCCCTATGAGCTGAGAAGGTAGTCTTTCGCCGGAGATAGATCTTCAAGTTCTTGCGGAAGACTTAGGGTTTTCTGGTTCTAGCTCGTTTTAATGCTTGTGTATGTTTTCGTCGTTTAAGCTTATGCACTCTTTTCTTCTTGAAAATCCCTCTATTTATAGAGCAGAGATTGAAAAAGATCCGTTGGAGACGATCTTCTTCTTTCTCTCTCTTTTGGTAGCAAACAGCTCTTTTGAAGTAGGTAACAGTGTGCTTTCCCACCTTTTTAGGTAAAGGGTTGACTGCAGCTTTTCTTGTCATTCGTCGAGGCGGATAGAGTGGTTGAGACAGCACAGACTTCAAGGCAAACTGAAGCTGACTTCTCTCTTCCTCGTATATGACAATGCTGATTATTTTTCAAAAGTATCTGACAGTTCAGAAGACTGTCTACCGATGCTGAGTCTGATCCCGTAGTATTCAGTAGGTAGATAGCTGAGTAAAGTCTACTGAAGATCAGCTCTAAGTTCTGTGAACTGCTCCTGCTGAGTCCAGTTCTACTGACTCTTTCAGTATACTGCTCCTGCTGAGTCCAGTATCACTGAGTCTTCTACTTCAGGTGTTAAGGCAGATAATCTACTGAGCGCCTTGATCAGAGCAGAGTGTCTACTGAGTCTGAAACCTCAGAGACAAAAAAAAAATAACGATTACAATGGAATGGTTCACCAATTAGATAGGGTTTTGGGATCTTCAAATCTTCTCAATATTCAGAGCACTAGGCTGCTGAGCATGGTTCAGTATAGAAGATAGAATCATTTCCCACCAAGTAAGACTATGATGAGGATAAAATCATCACCCAACACTAAGCCAAGGAACTCCTCAGATCAAAGAAACAAGCTCGAATTAGAGCTTCAGAAGTTCGAAGCCTTTGAAATGGAGCCCAGTGAAACGATTGACGAGCTGAGCGTCAGATTTACGAATCAAGTCAATGTGATAAACGGGCTGGGAAAAGTGTTCTCAAACAAAGAGATGAACACAAAGATCATAAGAGCGCTACCTCGACAGAAGTGGCTTCCTTTTGCTACTTATTTACGTCGCTCTGATCTTAATGCTCTAACTGCTGATGTTATATTTTCAGAATTAAAGACGGAGGAATTTGAGCATAGTCTACCTCAAAAGTGCTCTAGTGCTCCAGCTGACACACAGTTCGATCATGCCTTCAAGGCAACAGTCAGCAAAACTGGAGGCAAAAATATTTCTTCCAGCAAGGCAGTAGCTGCTGCAGATACAAAGACCTCTGAAATATCTGCTACTTACCAACTCGCACTGATGGCTCTCAAATACCAAAGAGAAAAGGAGAGAGTCAGAAAGCTGAAGAAATACCACAGAGATTCTCCCTCAGGTAAGAAAGATTATCAGAGAAGGGAAGAGTCTAATCCTTCTACTAAATGCAGGAAAACAGAACCTATTGCTAGTCCATCAAAAGACTCAGCTGGAAAAAGCAGCAGCAGATCATCAACATACTACAACTGCAAGAAGGAGGGACACTATCGCACGACAGTCCCCGAACTCTCACTGCTCAAAGAGCGAACGGCAGCCGAAGAGACAAATTTGCCCCGGAAGAGGCGGCCTATATAGCCGGAGAGATATCCGACAACTCAATTGAAGAGGATACAATCATGTACTCTTCTGAGGACGAAGCTGCATTCGTAGCTATTGAAGTCGGAGAAACGGTTCCTGAGGAATCAGCTGAACATTGTCTGATGGCCGGAGAAGAGGCTGAGGTAAATTCTAAACTTAATATAACCTCCTCTTCACACAACACACACGATACTTGCTCGGTCTCGGATGATCCTTTGGACGTAGTACAAGCATATGACGACCTGCTAGAGGAACAAATTCAGCTGAGCAGAGAGTTCAGCAGAACCATCCAGGAACTTGAACAGGTAAAGGCTGAGAATCAGAGACTTTCTTCTGATTGTCAGGTCTCTACTGAGTTAGTGGATCTAGTTGCGAGACTCAACGAAGAGATCGAATCTCTTATGACTAAGTCTCAGCTTCAAGAGACTCAGATCTCAGTCCTGACCAAGGACAATTCGGAGAAAGAGACTGAAATAGCCCAACTCAGTCAGAAACTCTCGGACATACGTAAGGACTATGATTCTCTCAGGAGAAGTGATGAGGTCTGGAGAGGACTGATGACTGAACAATACCTGGGAGCTAAGGAGAAGCTAGAAAGCATGCTCAGAGCACAACGGCCAACTGCTGTGAAAGAAGGCCTTGGCTATACTCACGAAGCTTCTACCTCCAAAAGCTCAAGAACACCGGGCCGATAGGTTCGTCGGAGGAAAGGTGCAAGTTGTTGACACCACACCTCGGGCGAAGAACAAACAAAAGTAATCGCACCTCGGCCCAAGCAACAACAAACAACCGACCAAAGGTTCCAGCCCCGGACACCGAGATCAAACTCGGGGGGGAACCAAGAAGGTCGGATGGGCGTAAACGCACAAGGAGCCATCAGTATGAGCACCCGGCTCAAGACGGCTTGTACTATTATGAGCCCGGGGTCAAAAGAAGCGCAAAGACTCGAAAGAAGAAAGTGCCCGAACCCAAAATCATCGGCGAAAGTCGGTATCTCCAAGTCCTCGTGGAGAAGAAAGCCGACAAGGTTCAAAAGAAGAAGTCTCAGACTTCTAAGGTCCCGAGACAGATTTGGGTTCCGAAATCACCCACTAACCAGTAAGGACCCAACTGAACCGAAGGGTACCTAAAGATGCTTCTGTTTTGCAGGTGCATAAGGACCCATGGATAGTGGACGACGGTCGCTCAAGACACATGACGTATCGGAAGAGCCTCGCCGACCAACTACATACAAGAAGATGGTCCCGCAGTGAGTTTGGTGACAACTCAAAAGGCTACACAAGGGGATACGGAACACTGAACATTGGGACTGCTTCAGTTCCAAGAGTAACATATGTTGAAGGACTTCAACATAATCTTCTTTCTGTCAGTCAATTCTGTGATAATCTTAACAGAGTTATCTTTGACGCTGGCTTCTGTGATGTTGTTGAAATATCTACAAGGAAAACAGTGTTATCAGGTTTGCGGAGGAAGAACATCTATGTTTCTAACTGGAAAACCGCAGAACCTGAAGCTTGCTTACTCGCACAGATAAAATCTGGTGACAAGTCAGGATGGCTATGGCACAAAAGACTCAGCCACCTGAACTTCAAGACCATGAACAAGCTAGCCAAGAACTCCAAAGTCAGAGGACTGCCCAATGAATCGTTTATCAAAGATAGAAACTGTGAAGCATGTCTGAAGGGAAAGCAAACAAAGAATAACAATCCACATATTCCGTCACCTTCCACTGATGGAATCCTTCAGCTGCTGCACATGGACCTATTCGGGCCAGTCTCTCCAGTGACTATAAGAGGCAAGAAGTATGCCCTCATCATTATTGACGACTATTCGAGATATACTTGGGTTATCTTCATCGCCAATAAGTCAGATGTTCAAACTGAGTTGCCCAATCTGCTGAAGAAGCTCAGTGTGGAAAAGGACATCAAGATTCAAAGAATTCGCTCGGACAGAGGAACAGAGTTTCTAAACTCAGTAGTTAGGACATACTGCGATAAAGAGGGAATTAAGCACGAGACATCAGCCGCGCGCACCCCTCAGCAGAACGGACTTGCTGATCGAAAGAACAGAACACTTAAAGAAGCAGCAAGAACGCTCCTCGCAGACTCTGGACTACCCTCGAAGTTCTAGGCTGATGCTACTGACATCGCCTGCTATACTCAGAACCGCTCACTACTCACTCAGCAACACATGAAGACACCATATGAATTATGGAAAGGGAGAATTCCTTCTATGTCTCATTTCCATATTTTTAGCTGTCCTTGCTTTATCCACAATAACGGGAACGATCAGTTGAAGGTCTTTGATAGCAAATCTGATCAAGGAGTTTTCTTAGGATACTCTCGAGTCAGTAAAGCCTTCAGAGTCTTTAACTATCGGACTCTTTGTGTGGAGGAAAGCCCTCATGTTGTTTTTGATGAATTTGTTACTGAGAACAGGAAAGATACAGAGTTAAATACTGAGAATGTCAGCAGCAAGCTACAGGATCTCGGACTTACTGTAAAGCTGAAAAGATCCAGCATTGTTGGGTTGATGAGTCAGACGATGAACAAACCCAGACTCAACCAACAGATGTAGCTGACCTAGTTGATTCTACCGAACAGAATCAACAACAGGTAACATCGGTCGATGAGGAAGCCCCCGTGGTAACTGAGACCTCTACTGAGAATATAAACTCAGGGGGAACGATTAATGTTCCTGAGCTAAATGCCCCTGAACCTGGAAACTC
This sequence comes from Lavandula angustifolia, assembly GCA_028984105.1. NCBI lineage: Eukaryota > Viridiplantae > Streptophyta > Magnoliopsida > Lamiales > Lamiaceae > Lavandula > Lavandula angustifolia. The sequence goes on from CM054808.1 coordinate 13,027,075, forward strand.
AGTAGACCCTAATCTTCTTACTGAAATACTGCAATCTCAGAACAGTACTACTGAAATGCCTAACACTCCCTACCGATTCTCGCGAAGTTGTATCGAAAGAAGAAGCCAGACTCAGAAGATCTTGGCTAGATGCTCACTCTTCAGATCTCATAATAGGAGATTCGTCAGCGACGATAAGAACAAGATCGAGATTAAATCAAGGCGAAAGCTCACTATATTCTTGTTTCTTGTCTACAGAAGAACCTCAATCGATAGAGGACGCACTTAATGATGCTGACTGGATCATTGCCATGCAAGAAGAGCTGAACCAGTTCGTCCGAAACGAAGTTTGGGAGCTTGTAGACAGACCTAGACATCAGCACGTGATTGGTACTAAGTGGGTCTTCAAAAACAAGCGAGATGAAAACAACGTCATTGTCAGAAATAAAGCACGACTAGTTGCAAAGGGATACAATCAGGCAGAAGGAATTGATTTTGATGAAACATTCGCTCCAGTCGCTAGATTGGAAGCCATTCGTCTATTCCTAGCTTATACAACACAACAAGGCTTCAAAGTCTATCGAGTGGATGTAAAGTCGCTTTTACGAACGGCGTGCCGAAGGAAGAAGTCTACGTGGAACAACCGCCCGGCTTTCGGCGGGGATATCAGTGTGTACGACTTAGGAAAGCTCGTATGGGTTAAAACAAGCACCCGTGGGCTTGGTATGATACCCTATCGGACTTTCTACTTCGAAAAGGTTTTCGAAGGGGACGATAGATCGCACCCTATTCAACATAAAGTCGGGAGATGACATCCTACCGGTGCAAATATACGTGGACGACATCATTTTCGGCTACGAAACGAGATCATATGTCGGCGGTTCGAGAAGATGATGAAAGAGAAATTCGAGATGTCCATGATGGGAGAGATGAATTATTTCCTTGGATTTCAAGTGAAGCAATCACCCGAAGGAATCTTCATCAATCAAGCCAAATACACTCGAGATCTTCTCAAGAGATTCGGCTGCGACTCCAAAGAAGCCGGTACCAAAATCCCCATGAACACGAATTTTAAAATCGATCTAGACAAAGAGGGAGCTTCGTTAACTCTACCGATTATAGAGCTATTATTGGTTCTTTGTTATATTTAACGGCTAGCCGACTCGATATAACTTATGCTTGTAGGTGTATGCGCAAGATTTCAAGCGGATCCCAAGCGAAGTCATTTAGACTCGGCAAAGAAGATTCTCGCGATATCTACGAGGAACACCTCGATATCGGGTTATGGTATCCTCGCTAATGATAATCTAATACCGACAAAGTTATTCCGATGCTGATTATGTAGGATGCAGGATAGATCGTAAGTCAACTTCCGGAACGTATCAGTTCCTAGGCGAAGCAAGTCGATATCTTGGTTCTCAAAGAAACAAGCACTCGGTAGCAACGTCCACTACCGAAGCCGAGTACATGGCTGCTTTGGAAGTTGCCGTGCCCAAATCCTTTGGCTTCGACAACAACCGAGAGATTATGGTATCACTCGAATGAAGTGCCCATCTACCGTGACTCCACAAGTGCTATTGCCATAACTCCGAACCCAGCTTCTACATACGAGATGCAAGCACGTGGATATCCGACACCACTTCATCGGAGACCATGTCGAGAAGAAGGATATCGAATGGAGAAAATCCATGCCGACAAGCAAACGGCAGCACATACCGACCAAACCACTAGCCGAGAACGGATTCGGAGAACTATCGGTTGAGCTAGGTCTCACCGGATCCTACCGAAATGCATCGAGTGAAGGCAACTACCGATAGCGACTTATGGAGACAATTGGCAACATGTGGTATCGGTAGATGGAACCAATGACGACGGATCAAGAGATTCCGTACGAGTGATTCAAGAGGAAGAATCACACCGCATACGCCGAGGGGGAACATGCTTATAAGTACTTCAACCATCCTCTCCGCGATATAACGGTAACCACTGATCGAAAGTTCAGTCGAAGAGGTTTGCGTAGTATCATATACTTAATTTCTTTTCGAAGCATGTTTGCATTTACTATATCGGTCGCACGAAGTCGGCGGTAATGTGCATTTATTTCCCGCCATTAATAGTTTAAGGAAAGGTCGGTAGGGAAACCTTCTCATTCGAATAACCGAGTAATTAATGTTGTCCGTCACGCATTTAATGCATGTCTTCTCACTTACCTTTATTACGTAAGTCTATGTTAGAGGCGGCTTTGGTAATCATTCCTTTTATAACACTCAATCTCAGCCGTCCATAAGAATTGAAAGATTAAAATTGGATCGAAGGATCAAAACTTATAATCGAGCGTTATATATAAAATCTTTCATCTTCTATCCTTTCCTCACTTTTCGCCATTTACAACTTAAGAGCTATCTTCGAGCGTTTCAGTTTTCTCAAAATCTTCTCAAACTGCCTCGCATTTGCATTCTTCTCAAGCTCTTTAGTATTCGGTAATGTATTGAAATCTGCTTAATACTTACTAACTTACTCTATTTTCAAGTGCTAACAAGTTGTTTTGCGAGATTTCAATGGCGACAGTTCGACTCCCGAGAACATTGAGGAGATTATGTCCTCTAGGATTCGGTTTGAACCGACTTTGGCCTTCCGTCAAGTAGATATTTCCTATCTGGAGCCGGTCTCTGATGCTCTGGAGCGTTCGGTCTTCAGGGAGTTGGTAACGAAACACCCGAGATCGTATCTACCAAGGCAAGTGGCAGAGGTGTATTTCAACCGGAAGTCGCTTGCGTCCGGAGGCGAGGAATCTTCTTTCGCCTACATGAAAGAAGTTGATCGAATTGTTGGGATTCTACACAGCGAGTCTTCAACGTCAGGGACGCCTTGGTGCTGACGTTCGACCTTCCAGACTCCGGTATTTCTCCCATCGGGTACAAGGAGAAAGAGATAAATGAGTATGTCCATAAGTTCTGCGGACGAACTGACATCTCGTTCAAGACAGCTTTGCCGAAGAACCTTTTGCTCCCCCAATACAAAGGACTTGCCTACATAGTCTCTCACATACTGACTAGCTCAGCTGGATCATAGGATCAACTGTCCAACCAAGGATTCAGCTGATGATAGCGATCGACGACGAAATTGAAGTGAACTGGGCCGATTATTACGTTTCGAGATGAAGGCCCAAGCCCGTAAATTCACTACCTTACCCACTGGAGAGAGGAAGTTAGCCGGTGTGGGCAAATTACTTTATGGGACTAAGATGTCGAGTCCTCATTGAGAGCTCTGTTCAAAGGCACTCATCGTTCGGCGACTCAAAATTCTTTGACATGAAATTGATTAAGTTCAAAACAAAAGCGCGACCGAGAAATCTATCGGGAAAGGGCCGGCTGAGCCGAAGAGAGCTGCATCTCGCTCTGCCCCCTCATACCGAAGTGCCTAAGAGGAGGAGGCTAACTAAGCCTGGACCGGCCAGAGGTCTCAGTTGCTCAGCCTCTCACTGTCATTGAACAAGCTCCTACTCACACACAAGAAGAGCAAATTTTGGACTCTGATACTGGCATTGAGGGTGCGACCCTCAAAGATAAGGTCTAGGTCATCAGCTCTGAAGAGACCCAGTCGGATGTTAGGGAACCGACTGAGGAGACTCCGACTGAGTGGATAACTATTCATTCCACTCGTCTCCGTGCCACAGCTGAAGTACACGATCATATTCCTGAGATCGCTGGGCACTCAGACTTAGTCGACATAGCCCTTAGGGCAAGGGTTCAAATGCTACTGAGATTTCTGAGTTGGGATATTCTAGCAGAGATAATCAAAATCCACTCAGTCATCAACTTGCTCGATGAGGAATAGAAATTACAAGAAGTCATAGGGTACGGAGAGCTAGTTGACTTGGCTACTCTCGAAGATCTCAGAGCCGCTATGCTTTATCTTCTAAGCTTGCGAGAGTCAGTTCCTGGTGATACTCCTCCGCCCCCATCTCCTCCTGCTGATAAGGATGATAATAAGGACAATGATGATGATGATGATCAGAGGAAGGATCGGACACCCAAGGATACGAGTTGGGAGGCTCTCGAGGGTTCAACTCCCCGTGAGAAGAGCAAATCACCACATCCCGATACATCGGTGATGCTCAAGGTGCTCCGGGCACGGTCGGGAGCGGCTCCTCACGTTTTCCGAGCAGAGGCTCGGAACCGGTTCTTACCGTATTCAGCCTTATCGGTTCCATGTCCTCGAAGTCCGTTAACAAAGCCATTAGACGTCAAGGAGAGAAGAACAGACTATTGGCTAAGGACGTCCATCCGAAATGGACAAAGTACACTAAGGCTCGACAACGTGAGCTTAGACGGACTAGCCGCCGGCATCTCAAAAACTCCGAAGCTCCTCCTCAACCAAATTTTCGGGAGATAATTGAGGATGCCTTAGCCGCTCGGAAAATCAATTTAGAAGCTCGAGTCGGCGGTTGCTCCGAATCGCCAGAAGATCTTTTCGTAGCAAGCGTGACTCAAGCTCTTGAAACTATTAAGCTCGAAAATGATGAGAAGAACAAGATTGTCACCTCTAGCCTTCGAAAGCTATTACCCAACAGGCGGAGGCTCAAAACTTATTCGAAAGAAATGACGGAATCGCAGGGATCCGGCTCTGCTTGAAACTCCGTCGGGAGTCACCGCACGACCTTAAAACATCTAGAGCCGATCGGGAAAAAACCGGGAATTATACTTGCCGATCTCGTCAAGGACTTCGAATCCACAACTTCTCATATTAAGGATTCAGTCCACAATGTGGAAAGAGACATTCAAGCCATCCGCACCCAACTCTCTAAGGCAGATGATGCCAAAAAGGGGGAAGGTATTATGAAAGATGAACCTAAAACGGATACCGCTGAAGTCCAGATCTTGGAAGGAAGGGTTCAGGAGGAAGGACCCTCCACAGTTCCTCAGGAGGAAGGACCCTCCATAGTTCCTCAGGAGGAAGAACCCTCTACTGCTCAGGGGGAAGGTGTTCAGGAGAAAGGACCCTCCGCAGCCCAAGCAAATTCAGGGGTTCTACTACTTGAATATCCCCTACAACCTAACCCCATCTCATCTTCCGCAGCTCACATAGAAGAAGTTGCTCATTTCATTGAGCAAGAGTCAGAAGAAGAGCAACAGGCTCCTCCGCAGAGGCCCGGGAAGGAGACTGCTACTGATATTTCTCATCATTCCTCCCCCGTCCGTAAATTCAAATCAAAAGTTGAACAAGCGGCCTTCGACCTCCGGGTAACCCAACAACTTCAGGATAAGCTGGACCATGAGCGTCAGCTGGAAGAAGCCCAACTTGCTAAGAAGCCTAAGGGCAAAGTTGTTAAGGGCAGAGGTAAGAAGAAGGGAGAGTCAGTAGAAGAGGAGAAAAAGAAGGCTCAGGAGGAGTTCGCAAAAACTCTTCCTACTGCAGGTCAAGCTACTGCTCAGAGTCATTATCAGACTCATCTTACACCCGAGCAGAAGCGTAAGATAGAGCCACTTGGGAAGCCACGCCGCAAGGCCTAAACTTTAGAAAAGGAGACGTAGGGGCGGCTCTTCGAGAGAAGAAGAGAATGACCGATATGGCTAAGATGATTAGCCTTATCTCAAAAGCCGGCACTGATCCCGGAAGGCAAATCCCACGAGGATCAAGGTACGTAAGAGCTCCTTATGTCAAGAAGGACCCAGTTCTTCATATCGATAAATGGGTACCCGCTCTAGTCAATGATCAATGGGAAGAACTCAAACATGAATTCATCAAAGGCTACTATGTATGGGAATTTTATCCTCGTGAGCAGTCTATCGAACAAGCTTTTGACGAGTTCATGTTTAATTACAATTCTGAGCTTAGGGAACAACTTCTGGAGATCATGAAGAGAGAAAACATTCCTTTTAGAGCTCCAACTTTCAGGCGCATTCCACCTCCTAGAACAGCGCGCGGAGTTCTATGCACGAAGGAAATAGAGGATGAGATTAGAGTCGCAAAGATCTCATTTCGACCTGAGTGTCGACCTTGCTGAAGACTTTGAGGATATCCAGACGTTGAGGATGAGAATCTATTTGTACTATGGTCTGGAACCTCTTGTCGATAGATCTGCTGATTTCAAGAAGCGTACTCAAGGTTTCAGGCGTCAGTAGTATTTCTCTCTACTCTTTTGTAATAGTAATAGGAACTTGTAATTTCCTGATCATATATATTATCGTTCCTATTGCTTGACACACACTCACACTATCAGTTTCTCTGATTTTGCATATCTCTCACCTGCTGATGTTTTGAAGTTATCATATCAGTTTGTTTTCCTCAGATAAATTAAGGGGGAAATTGTTGTCAGTAGGTCAGCATACCTTATAAAATGTTTTTCGTTTAGAATATAGAAGTAGAGGTTTTAGCATCATCAATTAGGGGGAAATTGTTGGATATGAGTCAGTAGATGATACTCAGTTGTTCGTGGTTAAAAGAAAATTGGGGGAAATCATAGTAGTACTATGGAATTGAAGATCCCAAAACCAAGCTAACATCAGTAGTATAGTGTGTCGTTAGGATTAGCTGATGTATAGGTTAGACTTGATGTAATCGTTTTTAATATTTTTGTCTAAGTCCTGTACGGGGTAATTGTCGAACTGATCTTCTGTCGAAGAAACGTTTCGGAACCCCACGTCATCAGTGTAATCGCTTGCGTTCTTCGATCGGCCCACGACTAGACCTCGCAGAAGACGGCGCGTCAGCGAGTAGACCTCGGTAGAGGCCAACCCAAGCGTGATAAGTCATCAGTAGAAGAACTCATGCAAGCCCAGTACCTTCGCAGTCACCAGCTGACCTACTCAGAAGCTACATTCCTTGTCAGCCGACTCGGTCGAAGAAGACAGAGACTTTGCGCCTCATCGTATCCGACGTAAAGCGACCCAGCTACTTAAGTCTTTTCGAAAGTTCGGCGAGAAGATCATACGAGGTTGTTTGAACGGTCAACTCGACATTCTCACCAACCACAAACCTCGACCAATGAGAAGCCGACAACGTCTTACCCGCTCCCCGCAAAGAAAGCCGCTCTCATGTACGGTAATTAACCGCCCCGCTGCAACAAGTTCGAATTTATGGCCGTTTTCTTTGGAAGCTTGTGACACGTGGCATCGTCGTCTCCAACGGACATATGCCATAGCTCACAACTATAAATAGAGAAGAATTTGAAGTTCCACATAAGCGAAACACACAAGACCAAACACGAAACACGGAACAACAAAATTCAAAAGGGAAAATCGCTCAAGCTCTCAAACACTCTAGCAAACTCATCAGAACATCCAGCGAAGAATCTACATTTATTAGAATATTTTGTGGTTCTTCTCTCTAGAGTCTTTAAATCCCTTTCTTCTCTACCTAAGCTCATTGCCATATTTATAGCTTAGATTCGAAGGAGTTCACACTTAGTGAATTGTTCTTATTGAAAGAACTCCTTCTTAGTTGGAGATTGTTTCGCTCCCTTTCGAACTTAGGTTTGAATTGTAAAGTCGCTAAGGACTAGAACTTAGAAGGATCTGTCCAGTGCACAGTTTCCTTGATGAGACTTGCTCAGATTAATCAACAAGTTATCCTGCTTTGTTCAGGACCGTGGACGTAGGATCTTGCGTATCCGAACCACGTTAAATTGCATGTGTTCTTTACTGTTTTATTGCATACAAACCTTTGAAAATCATAAGTTTGCATAAAACGTATTTCAAAAGTCGCACAGCCAAAAGAACTTAATTTGCGAAAACACGTTTTCAAAAAGAGACAAACTCCGGGCCCCACACTTATCCGCATGCTAAAGTCTTCGATCGAGTTTCGAAGTACCGACAAAAGTCGTAGGGAGAGCTCGAAGGCCGACCCACTCGACCCGCGATCGAAGGTTGTATTTGGCACCGTTCATCGGTTGCAACTAACGACTTCCACTAACCTTCATCGAGAAAAAGAAACGTACTCAGTGTATTCACCCCCCCCCCTACACTCGATATTTGTCTCCGGACCAACACGAACTCATAAGTATAGAGTTGTTACTCCGTTCTCTTCCTTTGTATAGATTAGAATTGATCTTAACTTAAATTTAATATCTAAATCCAACGATATTCTCATATAAGAAAGACAAATATTAAATAAAAAAAATTAAAAAATAGGACATTGGTTCGGTTCGGTTCGAACCGTTCAAAAATTCTTGAAACCGCAAACCGAACCGAATATAAACGGTTCCTAAAAAAAATAAACCGAACCAAACCGCGAAACCGAGCCGAACCACATTTTTCGGTTTGGTTCGGTTCGGTCTGATCGGTTTCGCGGTTCGGAGCGGAAACACTATTTAATCTAAGAATTATTGAATCATAAGATTAATCATATTATATAATAAAAGTCCAATGATGATATATGGCATAGTCCTTGATGATATTTTAAAACTTGTATGAAGTATAAAATAATAAATGTGATCATTCTTAGCTACCAACTTGAAATAAATTTCATACCTCTCAATTATGTATAGATAACCGAAAGATTTCAATTATCTTCTTACAAATTATAGACCTAATAAATCTAATGCGGTTTCGTTGATAATAAGGAAATTTGCAATCAAAAGCTACAGATCCAAGATTACAAGGGAAGTAGGGCAATTTTCAAAATTTAATAAAGAAGGGGTAAAGTGTAAAATTCGAACGATAAAATATAAAAAATTTAAAAAACTACATATAAAAAATCATGTTTCGATATTAGTTCACAGTGGTCGTACCCCTTTGGATCCACTTAATCAACTTACGAAACAAAAGTCTACAAGGGCCAAATTCCGTAAAATATAGTTTGTCATACAAAACTAGTTTTGGATGATTTATTACATAATAACAATTATGGTTTTTTTTTTTATTCGTGGAACCCGGAGCCGCTACCTTCGGTGCGCACTGTGTAAACCCCGCTCCTTGTGCAGTAGCCTGCAAACCACACGGAAAAGTTCAACCACCTTAAGCTAACCATAAGTGACAGACAACACATAGTGGTTCCAATGGAATTTGAACTCAAGACCTATCGATCCCGGGCCACCCACCTTCACCATTACGCCATCCCAAGGGGACACAATTATGGTTTTTTATCATCACACACAAAAAACATAGCTACAACCTGCAAAGGTGGTACTATTGTAGGTATAAAATTATTAGGAAGGTGATTACCTAGTAGAATGAATTATCTGATTAGTTGTAACAAAAAAGTAACATATAGAAAAAATTATATTGTGACAAAAAATTAATGTTGCATTTACAGGCTAATAGCCTAATATAATGAAATTAGGAGTGAATTTACTAGAGGGAAGGGTATATCAGTAAAATAGGATACACTAATCATAGAATGCCACGTGTCAAGTCATTTGTTGGCAAGACAAGAACAGCAAAGCGGCAGTTGCAGAGCCGATGAGTTGGGGAGAAGTAGCCTTCCACTTTCGTCTGACATTCCACCTCTGCCACTTTCTCACATCGAATTCCCCGTTCTGCCCCGCACTCCTTACCTAATCACCCCAATAATCTTATATACACACACAACGGAGCCAGTCTTGAAAAACCCACCGAAAAGACGAGATTTTTTTCCACTTCCCTCATCTTCCTCTCTCTACTTTTCTCTGTCTTCTTCTCTCACATGGGTTTTTGATAAAGGTATGACCTTTATCATCTTTTATGTGCTTTGGATGCAACATTTTTCTCTGTTTGTTGTTATTTTGTTTCGGTTTTTGGCATATGTTTTTTTGGTTAATCCGTTATGATATTTGCTGTGGGGATTAAATTAGTATATATGTATGTTGCTACAGCTTTTATCGTTAGTGGGTTTTTCTTTCATTGTTCTGTTTTGATTCTGGAGGTGTGGTTGATCTGCTGAAGTGTAGACATGTTTGCTTCTCCGATTCTTGAAGAATTCAATTCATATGTGTTTGTGTTGTAAATTCATGTTTTAGAATTTAGATCTATTTGTTTGTTTCAGTTTGATAAAGGGTATGCTGAATTAATTTCTTGGGACTGTTTAAATTTTGTAGGAGTTGACTGATTGTGTTTCAAGAAATTCAATTTCTTTTGTTCATAGTATGCCTGGGATTGCGATGGATGGAATTCATGAAGATGAGATAGTGAATGAGGATGGAAATAAAGAAAACTCTCCCGCCGCTGCCCAAACACCACAAGCTCCTCCGAATGTGGCTGCCGGAGATAATGTTGAAGTGGCGGAGGAAGCCTCCATTGACCAGCTCTATGAGAATGTATGTGAGATGCAGAGTTCTGACCAATCACCATCAAGGCAGAGCTTTGGATCTGATGGTGATGAGTCAAGGATTGATTCAGAGCTGAGGCATCTTGTGGGAGGAGAGATGAGGGAGGCGGAGATAATTGAGGAGGATGAGGAGGTGCAGAAGCCGGAGAGTGGTGGCTTCGACGAAGACTCCGTTTCAAAGAATGATACTTCTTTGATAGAAAAGGTGGAAGATGAAAATTCTCAATCTCTTGATGCAAATTCAAACAAACCTCCTCATTTACAATTGGAGTCTGAAGTCTCAGCCAAATCAAGTCCAAAGAGCAAAAGCCCTCCAAAACCGGCCATTAAGCGGAGTGAAAAAACGCCTAAAAAAGGTGGTTTGTTGAAGCAAAACAAGAAGCTGCAGAATGGAGCTGATGATGTATCCGGTAATCCGGATCTTGGGCCGTTCCTTCTGAAGCAAGCTAGGGACTTGATGTCGAGTGGGGATAACTCTAGGAGGGCTCTTGATTTAGCTCAACGAGCTGCTAAGTCGTTTGAGAAGTGTTGTAATGGGAAGCCGAGTTTGGATGTGGTGATGTGTTTGCATGTCACTGCAGCTATACACTGCAGCTTAGGCCAGTATGAAGAAGCTATTCCGGTTCTAGAACATTCCATTTCCATCCCTAAAGTTGAAGAAGGTCAAGATCATGCTCTTGCTAAATTCGCCGGTTATATGCAGTTGGGAGACACATATGCCATGTTAGGCCAGCTTGAGAATTCAATCTCTTCCTACACTACTGGCTTGGAAATTCAAAAGGAAGTACTTGGAGAGACCGATCCTCGAGTTGGTGAGACTTGTAGATATTTAGCCGAAGCTCATGTACAAGCAATGCAATTCGACGAAGCTCAAAAGCTTTGTCAAATGGCTCTTGATATACATAGAGAGAACGGATCACCCGCTTCTCTTGAAGAGGCAGCCGATAGGAGACTCATGGGGATGATATGTGAATCGAAAGGAGATCACGAGGCTGCTCTCGAGCATCTTGTTTTAACAAGCATGGCAATGGTGGCGAATGGGCAGGAATCGGAAGTTGCTGCCGTGGACTGCAGCATAGGGGATACTTATCTCTCCTTAAACAGATATGATGAAGCCATCTTTGCTTATCAGAAAGCACTTACATCTCTCAAGACTTCCAAAGGCGAAAACCATCCTGCTGTTGCTTCTGTTTTCGTCCGTCTAGCTGACTTATACAACAAGACGGGAAAATTCAGAGACTCGAGATCCTATTGTGAAAACGCCCTAAGGATTTACGAAAAGCCCATGCCCGGGATTGCTCCAGAAGAAATTGCTAGTGGCTTAACTGATATCTCTGCTATTTATGAGTCGATGGAGGAACTCGACCAAGCTTTGAAGCTTCTACAAAAGGCGTTGAAGATATATAACGATGCTCCGGGCCAGCAGAACACGATTGCTGGGATTGAAGCTCAGATGGGAGTTTTGTATTACATGCTGGGAAACTATTCTGAGTCTTACTCCTCCTTCAGAAGTGCAACGACTAAGCTTCGTGCTAGTGGAGAGAAGAAGTCAGCTTTCTTTGGGATCGCATTGAACCAGATGGGGTTAGCTTGCGTGCAGCGCTATGCTATAAATGAGGCTGTTCAGTTGTTTGAAGAAGCCAGGAGTATTCTTGAGCAAGAATATGGACCATACCATCCTGATACACTTGGAGTTTACAGTAACCTTGCTGGAACATATGATGCTGTTGGAAGGTAATACACTCTACTTAGAAGTTGTAACTGATCATATATTTCAAGAATCCCATTTTCTCAAAAAAAAAAAAAAAGGGTGGTTTTGGTATTTTACTCTAACTTGGGACTAATCATATATTTTCAAGAAATCCCATTTTGCCATAAAAAAACAAAGGCTCTTTTTGCTAATAGACTCTACTTTAAACTATCATATACTTTCAAGAATCTTATTTTGTCAAAAAAAAAATTACTCATTTCGGTAATTTACTCTTTGGACTATCGTATACTTTAAAGAATCCCATTTTGTCAAAAAGTTACTCCTTGTGATGATATAAAGCATATTTACATTAGATTGGCTACCACATAATCTTGTTTCACTACTTATCCTCAAATGGGATCAAGATATGTTAGTAACCTTGAATATAAATGGCTGCAAAAGTTAGGTGGATTGATCAGGCAACAGCTTTATGATACAACAAGCTATGTTTGGTCTGAATATGTTTAATAAGCTTGTTGCTTTCAACACAGGCTGGATGATGCAATAGAGATTCTTGAATTTATTGTTGGGATGAGAGAGGAGAAGCTTGGGACAGCAAATCCAGATGTGGAGGATGAGAAGAAGAGGCTGGCTGAGCTGCTAAAGGAAGCGGGAAGGGTTCGGAACAGGAAAAACCGATCACTCGAAACGCTCCTTGATTCGAACCAAAACGTGAAAAAAGATGGTGGAATAAAGGTGTGAGAAAGATAGCTGTACAGAGAGACCTTTACACAGTTTTTTTTTTCCAATATTACAAAAAAAGAAAAAGGTATACTTGATTGAGCTTGTTGGCAAATAGATTCTTATTCTGCTGTTTGAATGGCATTTTACAGGTTGGGATTATGATTATTGTAAGAGAAGTGGTTGTCTTGTACTTATTTATTTATCATGTTTACTGGTATACAATTTTCTGCATATTTGTTAATATATTGGATTTGATAATATTCTGTATTCTTTCACTACCTAATAACTCAATCATTAAGTCATGATCAAAGTGGTTGGTACAAGACAACAGCATCTGGTTGTTAGCTCCATTTTTGTCATATATGAGTATTTGGAATTTTGCTTTAACTTTATTTTTATTTTTCAAAGATAACTGGAAAAATGTCCTTTTTGTAAGAAATTAAAATAGGAGAATGAAAGAGAATTTTAACTAGTTTTGCAGTCCACGTCAATTCCAGCTAAAATCTAGCATGCCCTTTCCCTTTAGATCTCTTTATGGTCCCCCATGTTTAAGTCTTCGGAAAATGCACTCCACTTTGTTCTTTATATAATACCCTAGGAAAAAAAATGATCAAATGAGATAATTATTTAGAAATACTTGTTTTAAGTCAGAGAAATTAAAACTAGCATGTTTGAACAGACTGAAAATATCGAAAACATGAAATTTTTGGTTTTTCACTAGAGTGAGTCAATTTGATAAAAGATAATTCTGTTTTATAATTAGTGGCCAAAAAACATACATTTCAAACTTAAAACAACAAAAATAATATGTGAATCCGAATTTAGAATAAGGCGGGAGCAATATTAAATTTGTAATTTACAGATAGGTGGGAGGAAGGAGATGTAGATCTGCAAATTGGTCAAAATCTATAAAGAAAATCGGGAGTAAATTAGTACTCCCTCCGTTTCAATATTTGTGGCTTACTTTTCATAAATGTATGTTTCAATATTTGTGGCTCTCTAAAAAGATAATGATTGTGTAGATCAAAATTAATTATAAAAAAGTCAAACAATCTATATCACATAACATCACTTTCTAAATTTTGGTGTCAATACTAATTGAGCCACAAATATTAGAACGAATGGAATGTTTGGGAGCAATGGCCCAAACAGCGAAATCTCTTGGATCTACCTCTAATTCTGATATAATCATAATAAATATTAATTTTTATACTAAGATAATTATATAAATTAACTCTATTCATATTAAATACTAAGTCAATAATGTAATTATATAATAGTAATTAGTAATGAAAATATAATAATAGTTAGTGAAATAGGTCCCTGAGTTCCTTATACAAACAACAGTTTTTAGAGGAGAAAATGAAATTTCCATATTTTATCATTAATATTATTTTCTTTAAAAAATGACTTTTGTTTTACACAAGCATCTATGTTTGGATTGCAACTAAAATGGAGGCCCATACTTGTTGAACGTCCTCGCATGGGCTTCTAGTTCTCTATCCAAGCGTACCGTCAAATATTTGCTTTCTAAGAATAAATCATTTTTGTTATAAACTAAATAGAATGATAGAATAATAGAGAGAACAAAAGATAGATGTGTTGAGATGTGTATAATAGAATAATAGAGAGAACAAAAAATAGATGTGTTGAGATATGTATTATTATGAGTACCAGTGATCTCTATTTATAGAGTTATAAATGAGCTCATGGGTTTTTGGAGTTTACATGGTCATCCTTGTATATGGTAAATATATACATAAAATATATTTACAACACTCTCCTTTGATTGAGCATCCCTAAAAGAAAATGTTGTCTCGTTAAAACCTTGTTAGAAACACCCATTGAGATAAAAATTGGTCGAAGGAAAAAGAGTACAGCTACTCCCCCTCAATATAGTCATTGTAGATCTTTGAGTCGACGCATATCAATCTTATGTACCATCTTCTTGAATGTTGATGTTGGTAATGTCATCGTAAAATAATATGCTAGATCATCACTTAAGCGAATTTGTTGGATGTTGATGTCGCCACTCTTTTGGAAATCATGTGTTGCATTGGATGCTTCGTTAAAAACCTTCACTAAGAAAACCCTTTGGGAAAAACACTTAGAAAGGAAAAAAGAGTACAACTATTTGACCCTTCAGGGCTATTTGACCTTTAGAGGTCAGTCTAATCTTTAGGATTATTTACAATTTATCACTCCCCCACAAGATAACAATCTTCAAGGTTATCTTCAAGGTCCACAATAATATATGCAACACTAGTTCAATTATCCTCATGAAAAATAGTAGGGGATATGTTGGTCCCGAGATTAAACGTTCAGGTGTAGGGGGGGGGGTGAATACACCTGAAAATAATTTCTCAACTTTAAACACGAACAATCCTTTTCAGGAGAGTGTCGTACTGAACAAGTTCAGTAGACCAAATAAGCTGTTCTGGATCGTGTGGCAGAGCGATTGAGTTCACTGAGGCCTGCTAGCTGACTTAAGTTAGAATTCAGTACCGTTCAGCTGAAGTTCAGTATAGTGCGGAAATGTGTAGGCCCAAATTCAGTTGAGTTTAGAAAACATTTTTAAGAAAACAGTTTCAGTATGTTAGTGCGATCGATTAAGCTTTGCTGAAACTCAGTTGAATGATTTTATAAATGTTTTTAATATGAACAGTAATCAATGCAACAGTAAAGAGAAGACATAACACTGGCAATTTTTAAAGTGGTTCGGATCCAACAATCCTACGTCCACTGTCCCGAAAGATCAGGAAGCTATATATTATACTGAGATAGTCTCAGTCGGTTTGTACACTGGACAAACACTGATCTTGAGATTTATACTGACCAAGTCTCAGTTTACAAAGGATCAAACTAAAGTGTTTGACAAACTCTCCACCTATGAAGGAGTCCTTTACAATAATGATCAGTTCAGATATGAACTCCTTCGTCTAAGCTATGGATATGATCTGCTAAACTTAGGTTAGAGGGATAGGGAACGAGAAAATGGCTTCTAGAGCGACGAACGGTTAAGTATGGACTTGGGTTCGTATTCAGTCTCTTGGATACTAGAGGCTTTATAATCTGAGTCAGCTTGGTTCCCTATGAGCAAGTATGTCACCTTTCGCCGGAGATTACTCTGTGAGGGTCTTGCGGAAAGCTTAAGCCGTTTGAGTTTGCTCGTGAATGCTCGTGTGTTCTTGGTCTCTCTTTTCGGTCGTGAGCTTCAATTTGAGATGTATCCCTCTATTTATAGAGCAGAGACAAGGATAGATCTGTTGGAGACGACCGTCCTTGTGTCTCTCTCTTTTGGATAGCTAACAGCTCTTTCAAAGATGGTGGCAGAGTCCTTTCCCTCCATTTTTGGAAAGTTGTTGACTTGCAGCTTTAATCAGAATGTGGACAGCTGGTTGCTCGTCGTTGGTCAAATACCTTGCATTCAAAGAAAATCCAGCGAAGAACTTGCCTAATAGAATACCTTTAGTTCTTCTCTCTAGAGTTCTTTAGATCCCTCTTCTCTATCTAAGCTCAATCGTTTATATCTATAGCTTAGAATCTCGAAGGAGTTCACCTTCAGTGACTGTTCTTATTGTAAGAACTCCTTCATAGTTGGAGAAAATCCCCTCCCCTTCAAACTTAGGTTTGAATTGTAAAGTCGCTAAGGACTATAACTTAGAAGGGTCTGTCCAGTGCACAGATACCTTGCTGAGACTTGCTCAGATTAATCAACAAGACCTCCTGTTCAGCAGGACCGTGGACATAGGATCTTGCGTATCCGAACCACGTTAAAAATTGCTTATGTCGTTTACTATTTTATTGCACTGCATACAAATTATCTTACAAACTCATACTTTGCATAAAACGTATTCGAAAAGTGTACTAGCCAAAATAATTTGGTTTACGAAAAATACGTTTTCAAACTAAGACGAAGTCTTACGGTTCCTACACACTTATCCGCACTAAGTCTTCGACTGAGAATCAAATACTGACAAAAGTTAGTAGGAGAGACTCAGTAGCTGACTCACTCTGACCCGCGATCAAAAGGTTACTTTTTGACACTGTTCATCAGTTGCAACCTACAGCTCAGCTGTCCTTCGCGTTTGAGAAAAAGAACTTGTACTCAGGTGTATTCACCCCCCCTCTACACCTGACTCTCGTCTCCAGACCAACAATTGGTATCAGAGCGACGATGTTCTTCTAATCATCGGTTCTGAAACTGCTGGTCTTCTCGAACAGATCCTAAAAACGTTTTTCACTGCACAAGCATCTCTTCATACATCCTTATACTCTCACCCATAATGTTTGATATGTCAGGTATTCAGATGGTGCCAATGTTCTCTGTGGAGAACTATACGGTATGGCTTGTGAGAATGGAGGCGCACCTTAAATCGCTGCATGACAGCATGACTGGCGTCCTAGAGATAGGACCTATCATTCCCATGATCGACAGTGTTCAGTTTGCCACTGTGGGAGGTGTAAGAGCACAGACTGGTGCTAAAGTTGCCAAAGATAAATCAGCCTTCACGCCTGAAGAGAAAAAGCTGCACAACCTCGACCGAGTTGCGCGAAATGCAATTTTGACTACGCTCAGTGATTCACACCTCGGGAGGGTGCAAGACTGCAAAACGGCAAAGGAACTTTGGGATGCCCTGGCTGTACTGAGCCAAGGAGCTAGAGCTACAAAAGTTCGACACTTTTGCCATGGAGCCCAACGAAACCATTGACGAGCTTAGCATCAGATTTACAAACCAGATCAATGTGATCAACGGGCTGGGGAGGACGTTCACCAACAAAGAGATGAACACGAAGATCTTGAGAGCGTTACCTCGACTGAAGTGGCTTCCTTTTGCTACTTATTTACGTCGCTCAGATCTAAATGCTCTAACTCCTGATGTTATATTTTCAGAATTAAAGACAGAGGAATTTGAGCACAGCCTACCCCAACGATGTTCCAGTGCTCCAGCTAACACACAAATAGATCATGCCTACAAAGCAACAGTCAGCAAAACTGGAGTCAATCCTATTTCTTCTAGCAAGACAGTGGCTACGACAGATGATTAGTCCTCCGAGACGCCTGCTACTGATCAACTTGCACTCATGGCTGTCAAATATCAAAGAGAAAAGGAAAGAGTCAGGAAGCTGAAGAAATATCACAGAGATTCTCCCTCAGGTAAAAAGGATTATCGAAAAAGGGAAGAATCTAAATCATCTACTGATTGTAGGAACGCAGAACCTGCTGCTAGTCCATCCAACGACTCAGCTGGAAAAAGCAGCAGAACCTCTGTATGCTATAACTGCAAGAAGGAGGGACACTATCAGTATAATTATCCCGAACTCTCAGCTGCTCAACGAGCAGAACGGCAGGCCAGACGCGAGAAATTTGCCCGAAGAAGGCAGGCCTATATCGCCGGAGAGATATCCGATGACTCAATCAAGGAAGAAACATTTATGTATTCTTTTAAAGATGAAGCTGCATTTGTCGCCGTTGGGGTCGGAGAAACAGATCCTGAATCAACAGCTAAATATTGTCTGATGGCCGGAGAAGAGGCTGAGGTAAACTCGAAACTTAATATAACCTCCTCTTCACATAGCACACACGACACATGCTCCGTCACAGATGAACCTCTAGACGTGGTACAAGCATATGATGATCTACTAGAGGAGCAGATTCAGCTGAGCAGAGAGTTAAACAGAACTATTCAGGAATTGGAACAGGTAAAGGCTGAGAATCAGAGACTTTCTTCTGATTGTCAGGTCTCTACTGATTCAGAGAATCTAGTTGTGAGACTCAAGGAAGAGATTGAATCTCTTATGACTAAGTCTCAGCTTCAAGAAGCTCAGTTATCAGCTCTGACCAAGAACAATTCTGAGAAAGATACTGAGATAGCCCGACTCAGTCAGAAACTTGCAGAAGTTGAAAAGGATTATGAATCTCTTCGGAAAAGTCATGAGGTCTGGCGAGGACTGATGACTGAACAATACCTAGGAGCTAATGAGAAGTTGGAAAGCATGCTCAGAGCTCAAAGGCCACTAGCCATGAAAAAAGGACTTGGCTACACTCATGAAGCTTCCACTTCAATATCGAAAAGCTCAGAAATGCTGGCTGATAGGTTCGTCAGAGGAAAAGTTCAGGTTGCTGAATCAACACCTCAGGCGAAGAACAAACAGAAGATGATTGCACCTCAGCCAAGCAACAAGAAACAACTAACCAAAGGTTCTAGCCCCAGGACACCAAGATCGAATTCAGGGGGAACCAAGAAGGTCAGATGGGCAGAGCAGTACAACGAACCACTGTATGAGCATCCAGCACAGTATGGATCGTACTATTATGAGCCTAAGTCAGGAGGAGCACAAAGACTCAGAAGAAGAAAGCTCCTGAACCCAAAACTGCCAGAAAGTCAGTATCTCCAAGTCTTGTGGAGAAGAAGGCTGACAAGGTTCCGAAGAAGAAGTCTCAGACTCCTAAGGTCCCGAGACAGATCTGGGTCCCGAAATCACCCACTAACACATAAGGACCCAAACTGAACCAAAGGGTACCTAAAAATGTTTCTATTTTGCAGGTGCATAAGGACCCTTGGATTGTGGACAACGGCTGCTCGAGACACATGACATATCAAAAGAGTCTGCTGACCAACTACATACAAGAAGATGGTCCCAGAATTGAGTTTGGTAACAACTCTAAAGGCTATACAACGGGATACGAAACACTGAACATTGGGACTGCTTCAGTTCCAAGAGTAACATATGTGAAGGACTTCAACATAATCTCATTTCTGTTAGTCAATTCTGTGATAATCTAATTAGAGTTATCTTTGACACTGGTTTCTGTGATGTTGTTGACAAATCTACAGGGAAAACAGTGTTATCAGATTCGCGGAAGAAGAATATCTATGTTGCAAATTGGAAAACCGCATAACCTGAGGCTTGCTTACTTGCTCAGACAAAATCCAGTGATAAAACAGGATGGTTGTGGCACAAGAGACTCAGTCACCTGAATTTCAAGACTATGAACAAGCTAGCCAAGAACTCTAAAGTCAGAGGACTGCCCAATGAAGTGTTTATCAAAGATAGAAATTGTGAAGGATGCCTGAAGGGAAAGCAGACAAAGAAAAGCAATCCACCTATTCCTTCGCCTTCCACTGATGGAATCCTTCAACTGCTACACATGGACTTGTTTGGGCCAGTCTCTCCAGTGACTATAAGAGGAAAGAAGTATGCCCTCATCGTTATTGACGACTACTCTAGATATACGTGGGTCATCATCATAGCCAACAAATCTGATGTCATGACTGAGTTACCTAAGCTGCTGAAGAAACTCAGTGTGGAAAAGGACATCAAGATACAGAGAATTCACTCAGACCGAGGAACAAAATTTCTCAACTCAGTAGTTAAAGAGTACTGCGATAAAGAGGGAATCAAGCACGAGACATCAGCAGCTCTGGTGATCGCTGTTTTCACACCAAATAAAATTCCTGCATACACTTAGAATTTTATAATTAGTATAGATTAGGGTCGAACTTAGGGAACAGTGAAAATCAACAATATTTATCCTTTTGATCAGAGTTTTGGTGATGCCACCACGCATAAATTTTGGGTTTACTACCTAGGCAAAGAAAAGTAAATAACCGGAAAGTAGATAGAAATAAACAAGTAGAGAAAGGCGGACTCGGCTTCGGGTAACTTGTATGAGATAACTACTTCGATCATGGATGCATAGATTTAATTAATTCCTAAGATCAACCAGTTATAGGATACAGTGTTGGTCACGTACATACCCCAATTCCTACTTACTTAGTCGGTAATGGGTTGTTGAACAAATTTCCACTACTCCCTAACCTAACCACAACCTAGCTTGTTGAACAAACCTAGATTTAATGTTTAGATAGCATTACGAGGAAGAAACCCAATTTTAATCTCTACCGTTGTGGACAAGCTGACATAGATGATTAACCTCCTTAATTCGACTGCCGTTACGATAGCTTCGCCACCTAAGTTGTTGAACAATCTGGCACTAATCTTCATAACCTAAATTGATCAGGTTTAAGTTAATCAAATTAAATCTTTCTGTCCCGAATTAAGTCGAAACCCTGGTCTTCAATTACTACGAACAATTAGATCTCACAAAGTTTGTATCTCATATTCGTCACCCTCGCCGAAGCCCTAAAAAGTTTAGCTACTCATTATTAACTTGGACAAGCTAAGTGAAACGAACATAGTAAGAACAAAAAGTAAAGTGCAGAAAGCTAGAAACATAAACTGAATTTAAGAACTGAAATTAAATACTGAATACCGAAATTAAAATGCTGAACGTAAGTACTGAATCTGAACGGATAAGCTGAATGACTTAAACTGCTGAATAAACTTCAAGTGCTGAATCTGAAAGTTAACTAAACTAAGAAAGCGATAAAGAAAGTGTTTGAATTCTTGTGCGGAAACTTAAATCTAAACTACGGGACTAAGAACGAGATGGCTGGGACGAAACTAAACTAATGAAGCAACGAGAGAATGATGGTGTAGATTGTTGTTTGTCTCCAGCCCTTTATATACATCTTGAGCTTGATCTTCAAAAGGAAAGATATCTTAGGGCAAATCTTCTAAATCTTGATCTTTAAGATTCATTTTCCTTGTATAACTCCAGCCCTAAAATATCTTTAAGCTCCAAATCTTTACCATATCTTTCCTTCTCGATCTCAGCCCCGTTTTATCTCCAAAATTCACCAAAATATCTCCAAATCAGCTCCGAATCGCCACCTCATCTCCGGACTATAAACCGGCCGAAAATAGATACTTCTGCGCACAAAACAACATCAACTTGGACAAGATGAGCGTGAGAACTGGGTGAATTCGAGGGGTATAAAATCGACACATCAAATATCCTCACACTTGAATCATACTTGCCCTCAAGTATGGGATGAACAAAAGAATACTCCCACTCGAATCACCATTCCCCAAGACTCAAAACAGACTCAAGGAACGAAAATAAAAAACACTAAGACACGAGACTCAGATTCAAAGAAGAGAAATAAATCAAAAGACTCAAAAAATAATAGACTAAACATTGAAACATACCAAGCAGCCATGAAATGTCCATGATTCTTAATCTCTGGGCAAACATGCAATGCAATCAAAACCTTTATCAAACAAGTCAAGCAGCATAATTCTCAAACCATGGATTCAGATATCAGCTTGGTCAAAACATAAGCATAACTGAACTAGCTCACCGATTCACTCATCTCTCTCTAATCTAGTCCGGGCAAGCCGCTCATAAAACAACATAGTCACGCAGTAACAATAGCAAGTGGTCAATCTAGCAACTCAAAGAGGTCTTTCTCTTGGATGTAATGGGGCTTAAAGACTCATTCAAATATATGACATGGTAGGGAATCCTAGATGTCCTAAGCTTCTGAAAATTAAGTACAAGTATGTAGCATGCTATTCACTGAGGCATTTGATTAGGCAAGCAGATAATAAGCATAAGAGATATATAGTTCAGAACTGATGGAGATTTATTTTCGCATACAGACTTGGACAAGGCAGAATATAAACATTCAAATTTCATCATTCCCTTTATTTTTTCAACGGGTGCTCTCTTTTTTTCTTTTTTTTTTTCTTTTTTCTGCACCTTCAACTCTCTCTCTTTTTTTTAGCCCCCCTTCAATATTTATTTCTTTTCGGACAACACTCGCTCTGGCCAAACCGATCGCCGGCAGAGTTCAGAATGTAAAACAGCACAACTCCAAGGGGGGTATCAATTCAAACACTATCTCCAACTAATCATAAAATCTCTTCAATAAAAATTGCTTCAAATTATGAATATCCACAGCAAATACATGCATGCATAAGGTCAAGAGAAAGGCTTTGAAAGGATTGGCTTCTTTAAATAACTCATGAAAAAACACAGTCAAGGCTTCAAAGTGGCTAACTAGGGGCTAAGCGAAGGTAGGAATTGAAAGAATTAAAAGCTCAAATTGGTTAACCCTAAGTTGCCTCCTATCATCAGTCACACATGATCACAAGCTATGGAGACTTTGCAACACATCACTCTCAAGAAAATAGTGGGAAGTGTCCCACTTTTAAAGGCTCAAATCTCTCTTTAGTGATGGGGTTTAAAATTCAGTTTTATCATGCTTAAATTTCCTCATCCCAAGCCACATACAAAATCCTCCATAGAAAGAGAAAATACACTACAATCATGTAGAATTCAGTCAAGGAAAGCACGCAGAATCTGGACAGATTTATCCTAAAATCACATCAACAAATCATGTAAACCTAGCATGCTTCGACTTAGGACGAAGGACACAAACCTAAAATAAACCTAAAATAACCTCTTCACACTTCAACCTTGCTCGCCCTCGAGCAAGTAACAGAAAAAAGAACAGAGAAGCATACTGAGGAAACAAACAAAGACACACAAAGACTGAAAATAAATAAAACAGAAAAAATAAAAAAAAACTGACTGACTAGGGGAATGGTCACCGGTTCTTCAGCTCATCCAAGCGAGCTATCACGTCTTTCTGAAATTCTTCCAGCTGTTCAACAATCTTCTCCAACCTTGCTTCTATCCGGCCGAGCCTGTCCTGCTCCTCCTCCTGCCCTGCACCCACAGATTGACTCGGGACACCAGGTCCCGGCCTAAAGAACTTGTCCAGACCGTCAGTACCAACATAGGTCAGCTTGGCTGACCTCAACCGACTGAGGCTCATAGTGGCAGGTGGATCACACATAGACAGTGGTACACGGGATATTAAAGCAAAGTTGCGAACAAAGAATGTGGCAAGCAAATAACAAAGAGTATGGTGCCGATTCGGCCTAGCAGCTATGCTCTCCAAACAATGCGCGATCCAATACCCTAAATCTAGCTTGGTTCCTGTATGCATGCACCATAAAAAGTACAACTCCATAGCACTCACTTTAGAAAAACCCGTGGTAGTTCCAGTCAAATTATAAGCAATGTAGTAATGACACATCTTAAGAATAGGGCTCTCAACATGATAAACATGAGAACGTGAGGCATAAAATTCATTCGGATCAGACGGAGCAAGCAACTTCCATGCATCCCTATGACCTATATAAGCTGCATTCGACTCAGGCAAACCACGTAAATAAGAATCAAACACATCATCACAATAATCAGCATAATATAACACACCCAATCTTTTGTTCCAATCCAGGAAGGAAGTATGAAATTCATGTCCACCCAACCGGAAAGCAATGCAGTCAATATCCATATTACCAACATCAACAAAGTGAAATGAAGTGAAGAATTCAAGTGCAATATCTTGCGGTAAAGAGAAATGATGTGGAACAAGTAACCAACTCCAACCAATAGCACAGAAGTAGGCAAAAAATTGATCACAGATACCCAAACTAACCAACACCTTAGAATCAACAAACATACCTGACTTACATGCCCGAAACTGCCGCTTCTCACACTTCGTGGCCAACTCCTCTTCTTCAAAATGGCGAATGCGGAGACGATCTTCTTCATTCAAGATGCGAATATCAAACATGTTGGTGTAACCGTCTTCGGCTGGCTCGGAGTCAGAGATATCCTCCTCGGCTTTGGCATATTTCTGAAATAGGGTTTGGTCTTTGGGATCTAGTAACATATCGGTTGGGCAATCAAGATCCGGAACGTAATATTCATCGTCCTCGTCCTCAGGGTACACGCCATCAATTATCAATCTCTCCCATCCCACAAGCACTGTAGCTGACCTGGTTGATTCTACTGAACAGAATCAACATCAGGTAACAACGGTCGATAAGGAAGCCCCAGTGGTTACTGAGACCTCTACTGAGAATATAAACTCAGGGGGAACGACAAATGTTCCAGAGCTAAATGCCCCTGAACCTGGAAACTCAGTAGATACTAACCTTCTTACTGAATTAATTCAGTCACAGAATAGCACTACTGAAATACCTAACACTCATGTTGACTGTGCAGAAGTAATCTCAGAAGAAGAAGCCAAACTTAGACGTTCATGGCTTGACGCTCACTCTTCAGATCTTGTCATAGGAGATCCATCAGCAACAATAAGGACGAGATCCAGATTAAGCCAAGGAGAAAGTTCGCTCTACTCCTGCTTCTTGTCCACTGAAGAACCTCAGACGATAGAGGATGCTCTTAACGATGCTGACTGGATCATTGCCACGCAAGAAGAGCTGAACCAGTTCGTTCGAAACGAAGTTTGGGAGCTTGTTGACAGACCTAGACATCAGCACGTAATCGGCACTAAGTGGGTCTTCAAAAACAAGCGAGATGAAAACAACGTCATTGTCAGAAGTAAAGCTCGATTTGTTGCCAAGGGATACTATCAAGCAGAAGGAATAGACTTTGATGAAACTTTCGCCCCAGTCGCCAGATTGGAAGTTATTCGTCTGTTCATAGCCTATGCAACGCATCAAAGGTTTAAAGTATATCAAATGGATGTAAAGTCAGCATTTCTGAACGGCGTACTGAAGGAAGAAGTTTATGTGGAACAACCGCCCGACTTTTAGCAGGGACATCAGGTGTACAGACTTCGGAAAGCTCTGTATGGGTTAAAAAAGCATCCAGGGCTTGGTACGATACCCTATCAGACTTTCTGCTTCATAAAGGTTTTCAGAAGGGGACAGTAGATCACACCCTGTTCAACATCAAGTCAGGAGATGACATCCTACTAGTGCAAATCTACGTGGACGACATCATTTTCGATTGCAGGAACGTGACTATATGTAAACAATTTGAGAAAATAATGAAGGAGAAGTTCGAGATGTCCATGATGGGGGACATGAACTATTTCCTTGGATTTCAAGTGAAGCAATCAACTAAAGGAATATTCATCAACCAGGCCAAATACACTCGAGACCTCCTGAAAAGATTCGGCTGCGACTCTAGCAAGCCAGTCAAGATCCCCATGAACACAAATTTTAAAATCGATCTAGACCAAGAGGGAGCTTCTGTTAACTCTACTGATTATAGGGCTATTATTGGTTCTTTATTATATTTAACAGCAAGCAGACCTGACATAACTTATGTTGTAGGTGTATGTGCAAGATTTCAAGCGAATCCCAAGCGAAGTCATCTGGACTCAGCAAAGAAGATTATGCGATACCTGAAGGGAACACCTGATGCAGGGTTATGGTATCCTGCTGATGATAATCTTATACTAACAGGTTATTCTGATGTTGATTATGCAGGATGCAGGATAGATCGAAAGTCAACTTCTGGAACATGTCAGTTCCTAGGCAGCAAACTAATCTCATGGTTCTCAAAGAACAGCATTCAGTGGCGACGTCCACTACTGAAGCTGAGTATATGGCTGCTGGAAGTTGTTGTGCCCAGATCCTTTGGCTTCGACAACAACTGCGAGACTATGGAATTACTCAAGATGAAGTGCCCATCTACTGCGACTCCACCAGTGCGATTGCTATAACTCAGAACCCAGTTCTTCATACGAGATGCTAGCACGTGGATATTCGACATCACTTCATCAGAGACCATGTCAAGAAGAAGGATATCAGGATGGAAAAGATCCATACTGACAAACAAAGGGCAGACATACTGACCAAACCACTAGCTGAGAATAGATTCAGAGAACTATCAGTTGAGCTAGGTCTACTGGATCCCACTGAGTCTTGTCAGTAGGAGGAAACAGTACGACAGGCCAGAAGACTCAGTACTTTGATTCAGTCGGGTGAATCATACAGTACACAGTAAGGGGGAACATGGTTATCAGTACTACAAAGATCCTCCTGAGTCATAACGATAACCAGCTGATCGTAAAAGTTCAGCTGAAGAGGTTTGCGTAGTTAAAAATTTAATATTCTCAGAAGCATGCTCGCATTTATTATATCAGTCGTTTGCACTTAGTAGTTTAATGAGCATTTATTTCCCGCCATTAAGTTTTTAAGGTTTAAGTCAGTAGAAACTGTTTTCATTTAAAAAGCTTAGACTTTAATGCTGCCTTCAACGCATTTAATGCATGTCTTCTCACCTTACTTTATCTGCGCATATCTTACGTGGGTCTAGGTTAGAGGCGGCTAATATAATCATTCCGTTTATAACATCGATCACAACCGTCATTAAAAAGCGAGTTTTTATCCCAACCGTCCAATTAAAACCGGTTGATCTTCATATCCTATAAAAACTCTCGCCTTCTCCTCTAATCTCTCTTTTTTCGCCATTATTGCACTTAGAGCAATTTCAAGCATTCAGTTTTCATTCTCTTCAAACTGTCTCTGTTTTCCACTCGTGCTCTTTGTCTACGGTAATTTCTTAATCTTCTGCTTAAACTCGAATCTAACTTACTCTATTTTCAAGTCCTAACGAGCTTTTTGCAGATATCATTAGCGATTGTTTTGACCCCACCCCACATCGAGGAGATCATGAAGTCCAGGGTTCAATTCGAACCGATGATGGTGCTCCATCAAGCAGACCTTCCTTACTTAGAGCCGATTTTCTCTGCTATTGAAGAGTCTGGCCTCGCGCTTCTTGTCACGAAGCATCCGCGATCGTATCTCCCCCGCCAGGTAGCAGAAGTATATTATAACTGGCGTTCGGTGGAAGATACAGATGGAGAGATGTCTCAGTTTGCATATATGAGGGAAGTGGCCCCTCAGAAGTGGGAATCCAACCACCTCGATATAAACATCCGGGCAGCGCTGAAGTCATCATTCGATCTTCCTGCCTATGGGATCTCTCCAATCGGCTACAAGGAGAAGGAGCTGAATGCATATGTTCATCGGTTCTGTGGCAGAGATGATATTTCCTTCAAGTCCGCATTGCCAAAGAATCAACTCCTGCCAGAGTACCGCGGCCTCGCTTACATCGTCATCCATATCCTGACGAGTGCCGCTGGCTCATTCGATCAGCTATCCAAGCCTAGGCTCCAGCTGATGTTGGCCATAATTGATGGAGTCCAGGTAAACTGGATGGAGTTCCTTGTGACTGAGCTGAAGGCTCAGGCACAAAAGTTTGTCGCCACACAGTCTAGAGAGAGGAGACTAATTAGTGTGGGCAAACTACTGTATGGGACAAAGATGTCCATACTGATAGAGGACTCAGTATCGAATCATGCATCGTTTGCTGATTCCAGATACTTCGACAGCAAGCTCATTAAGTTCAAGACGAGAGCCGCTGCTGAGAAGTCAGTCGGTCGTGGACCCGCTAAGCTTAAAAGGTCTACTACTGATTTGCCTCCACGGGCCAACCCACCAAAGCGAAAGAGGCTTGCAAAGACTGGAACGTCTGAGGTTCCTGCAAAGCCTGCTTCTCCTCCACCACCTCAGGAGGAAAGTATTCTGGACGCTGATACCGGGATCGAGGTGCGACCCTCAAGGATAAGGTACAGCGTATCAGTTCGGAGGAGACTCAGCCGGAGGAGGTTGAGGAACCAGCTGATGAAGTCTCCACTGAGTGGTCAACGTTGCTGAAGACTCGTCTTCGAGCCACAGGAGAAGTCTCGGCACAGATCCGTGAAATATCAGCTCATCAGGATCTGGTCGACATCGCGATCAGGGCAAGGAGGCAGATGCTGCTGAGTTTCCTAAATTGGGACATCCTCGAAGAGCTGATTAAGCAGCAGTCAGCATTGTCCTTACTGACAGAAGAACAGAGTCTGCAGTGAGCCATTGGGTTTGGGGAACCCGCTGACTTAGCATCATTCGAGGACCTAAGATCTGCTATGCTCTATCTTCTGAGCCTGAGGTCCTCCGAGCAGAACTCCAGCAGCCCATCGCAGCCTTCCCATCATGATGACGACAATAATGATGAGGATCAGGTACCACCCAAGGAAGCAGACCAGGGAGAATCTGCTGAGGGTAAAACTCCCAATGAGAAGGGCAAGTCACCACCTCCACCTTCTACATCAGGTGACGCCCCCGTTGCCTTGAAGCCCAACCGAGAGCAACAACTCGCAGCATCTAAGCAGAGGCTTGGAACCAATTCATATCAGATTAAACCCATAGGTTCCGTGTCCTCGAAGTCTGTCAACAAGGCGATAAAGAAGCAAGGAGACAAAAATCGCCTCCTCGCTAAGGACGTCCACCTGAAGTGGGCGCAATACACTAAGTCTCAGATGGAGACAGTTGACAGACTGGCCAGCTAAGTGAAAAAGGTCTCGGAAACTCTAACTCCTAACATTCAGGAGATTGTCCAGACCGCGCTCGCCGCTCAGAAGGCGGACATGGCTGCTTAAAGTCAGCAGCTCCTCGAAGCTCAGCAGAAAACTTTTTATGAGCAGTTGACTAAGAGTCTAGCCACTGTCCAGAAGACCATGGATGAGCGAAACAAGATGGCCACCTCCAGCGTGCAGAAAGCTATTGAAAATCAGGCGGCGACCCTCAAGCTCATCCAGGCAGAAATAACTGCCTCTCTCGACGCATCGCTCCTGAAGCAGAGACAAGAAACAGCAACCCAGATTAAACAGATCCGCAAGGATCAAGAGGCTGACTGGGAGCACTACTGCGATGCGGTCAGAGACTTCGACACCACCACCACTTCCATCAAGAACGTCCTTTTCAAATTAGAAAAGGAACTGGTCGCTATCCGTACTCTTCTGACCCCGGATGATGCCAAAAAGGGGGAAGATAGGGAGGAGAGGACGGAGACAGCTCAGGTGGGTGTAGAGGCAGAGGCAAGAGAAATTGACAAGGGGCAAAGTTCAGCTGTTCAAGCTGGAATCAACTCAGTACCCCCTCCCACAGTCCAAATCCCAACTATCCAAACAACTCAGGTGCATGAGCCAGCCGGTGGATCAGGCGAAGGATCCTTGGCTCAGCACATCGAAGAGGTTGCACAGTTTGCGGACCAGGAGGATGAGCCTCTGCCACCGCAAAGGCCCGGGAAGGAGAAAATGACTGAATCTACTCCACCGCCTTCCCCGACGCCTAAATTCAAAACCAAAGCGGAGCAGGAGGAATATGAAAAAAGGGTTGCTCAGAAGCTACAAGATGAGCTTGATTATGAAAGACAGTTGGAGGAAGAGGCTCAGAAAGCCAAGAAGAAGAGAAAGCCTGTGGCCAAGATGGCCAGGAGCTAAGCTAAGAAGCTCTTGGAAGAGCAGAAGAAGAAGAAGGCTCAGGATGAGCAGGCTGCCTCTGATACTGATAATCAACCACTTGCTCAGAGGATGAAAAATCTTTCAACACTTACTCCTGAGCAGGAGGCAGAGGACAGAGCAACCTGGGAGGCTACGCAACAAGGGCTGAATCTCCGAAGAGGAGATACTAGAGTTGCGGCCCTCAGAGAGAAGAAGAGACTGGAAGACTTGGCAAAGATCATAGAGCTTACTGATAAAATGGCCAAGGAACCAATTCTCGACTGGAAGAAACAGGTGCCCAGGACTTCCAAGTTCTTCAGGCGAGGCGCACCAAGAGCTGCATATCTGAAGAAGACTCCACACCGCCATGCAGACAAGTGGATCCCCTGGAACCTGAATAAGGAATGGGAGGAGCTGAAGATAGAATTCATAAAGGCATACTACGTATGCAATGCTATCCTACTAAGGTACCAGCTGCTGAACTCTTCGATGTGTTCCTTCATCAGTCCAACGCCAACCTCAGAGCACAAGTTCAACTGATTTTATCAAAGGAGAAGTTGCCACTCGTTGCCCCTGCCTACAGGAAGCTGACTCCGCCCATGACCTCTCGAGGAGTCCTTTGTACAAAAGAGATTGAAGATGAGGTCGACGCGGCTGCACGACACCATGATCTTGACCCTCAGCAGCCGAGCAATCTTGAGGATATCCGGACCCTCCGTGCCAGAATCTGCAGATCATATGGTTTGGATCCTCCTGCTGCCAAGTCTGCTGATTTCAAGAGCAAGACTAAGAAGTTCAGGTGATATCAATAGCTCTTTATCTCTGTATAGAAGATAGGACCGTGTAATCATTTCATATATATCAGTTCCTTTCTTCTGGCCAGACAATCACTCATTGTCTTACGGCTTTATTTTACTTTATCACGACTAATCACTAAAGTAATCTGACACACACACACACATAACCATTTCTCTGATATGCCTATCTTTCAGCTGCTGACTGCCTTGCGTTATTTGCTCAGTTTTTACTGAAGTCTTTTTGGTCAGTAGTTTGGGACTTAAGTCTTAAAATCTATAGTGGTTTTGGCATCATCAATTAGGGGGAAATTATTGGGTTATGAGTCAGTGGTTTGTCTTAACAACCACTTAGAGGATACTTAGTATTAGTTTATCAGTAGTTCTTGTAATAGGACTTATCTGCTTATCGGTAATGGGGGAAATCATAGTGTTTCATTACTATGGAATTGAAGATCCCAAAACCCGGCTTGTATCCTTTGTGTAATGTCGATAGGGCTAGATGATGTAATAGGTAAGATGAATTATATTATTCATTATCATTTATGTCTAAGTCCTGTACGGTGTAAATGTTGGATTGATCTTCAGTAGAAAGTTACCTTCCAGAACCCCACGTCATCAGTGTAAGAGCTTGTGTTCTTAAGTCATCAGCTGACCTCGCTCAATAGAAGACATCTCATCAGCTGACACACATCAGTAAGAGAACACAGATTCAAGCTCAGTACCTTCAAGAGTCATCAGCTGACTACACTCAGTAGAATATTCACTATCAGCAGACTCAGACGAAGAAGACAGAGATCTTATCAGGTCTTTTGTGTCCTACAGGAAACGACCCAGTCTTAACTTCATTCGAAAGTCAGCAGAAGATCATACGAGGATGAGTGAGAGTCAACTCCGATGAAGACCGATGTCTGACAAATCTCACCTACCACAAACCTCGACCAATGAGAAGCCGTCTAAGCTCTACCTGCTCTGACCTACTAAAGCTGCTCTCATGCACAGTAACAAACAACTCTGGTGCAACATTTCGAACACATGGTCGTTTTCCTTTGACGTTTGTGACACGTGGCATCGTCCTCTCCAACGGGCAAATGCCTGGGTCACAACTATAAATAGAGAAGCATTTTCGAGCTCCACGCACGGGATATCAAAGGGATTACACGCTCAAGCTTTCGAAACACTCTAGCACTTTCAAGAAGATCCAGCGAAGAACTTGCTTAGCAGAATATTTTTAGTTCTTCTCTCTAGAGTTTCTTTCTTTAGATCCCTCTTCTCTATCTAAGCTCAATCGTTCATATCTATAGCTTAGAACCTTTGAAGGAGTTCACATTTCGTGAGTGTTCTTATTGTAAGAACTCCTTCATTGTTGGAGAAAATCCCCTCCCCTTCAAACTTAGGTTTGAATTGTAAAGTTGCTAAGGACTATAACTTAGAAGGGTCTGTCCAGTGCACAAATACCTTGCTGAGGCTTGCTCAGATTAATCAACAAGACCTCCTGTTCAGCAGGACCGTGGACGTAGGATCTTGCGTATCCGAACCACGTTAAAAATTGCTTGTGTCCTTTACTATTTTATTGCACCGCATACAAATTATCTTACAAACTCATACTTTGCATAAAACGTATTCGAAAAGTGCACTAGCCAAAATAATTTGGTTTATGAAAAACACGTTTTCAAACTGAGACGAAGTCTTACGGGCCCTACACACTTATCCGCACTAAGTCTTCGACTGAGAATCAAATACTGACAAAAGTCAGTAGGAGAGGTTCAGTACCTGACTCACTCTGACCCGCGATCAGAAGGTTACTTTTTGGCACTGTTCATCAGTTGCAACCTACAGCTCAGTTGTCCTTCGCGTTTGAGAAAAAAAACTTGTACTCAGGTGTATTCACCCCCCCCCTCTACACCTGACTCTCGTCTCCGGACCAACAAGTTAGGACTTAGGAACTTCTGGTCCTAATACATATTTGTTATCTTTTATATGTCTAAATGAGTTATCATCCACTTCAAGCGATTGAAGCAACCATTTAGATAGCTATGTGGATATGATAAAATCATATAAAACCTATTTAAGGTGTAACTCCATTATGGAGATATTCGATATACAGGTCGAGACTATGCTTATTTTTACCTAAGTCTTTCAATTCAAACTCCGTCTTTAGGCATGAAGAGATTTTCTCAAGAACTATATTTCATACAGTGATTCATATATCCTCTTCAGGAGGAATTTGAAGTGATGCATGTTTTCTAATTTTTTATTCCGCAGACTTTTTATACTTATCACCAACAAATCTCTCAAGCTTTTGGTGTCAATGAGTATCAATTGATTTATTTTGACTTTGAAGAACTTCAGTTCTTTCATGGTACATATACACAAGCTATGTGAGATTTTAGTCATTCTTTTTTGCATTTAATAACTTGATGAACTTCTAGTTCATAGTGCGT
Source organism: Lavandula angustifolia (assembly GCA_028984105.1). Lineage (NCBI taxonomy): Eukaryota > Viridiplantae > Streptophyta > Magnoliopsida > Lamiales > Lamiaceae > Lavandula > Lavandula angustifolia. Next base: position 13,059,980 of record CM054808.1, read on the forward strand.
GAATGTAAATAATTAATCCAACGAGATACTTGCGGCATTCTATCATATTCATATTTCATATCTCCCCATAATGCCGACAATGATGTGAGTTGGATTATAAATGAATAAAATAATCCATAATTATCTGCATTATGTAAGTCATTTTGACGGAGTATACATATATGTATTATGCTCTTCAGGAGCTCTAATCAAATTCAAGTCGCCATATCAGTTTTCTTCATTCTTGTGTATCCTTCTTTCAAGGAATACTCGATGTTCATACTATATCACATACGGCTAGACTATTTCAGCCCGTACAACGACTTTTGAAAATATCTTTTGACTTACATGCTTTGAGCAAGTTAAATCTTTCAGGGATTTTCATATATATGTCACTATCTAGTGAATCATATAGATAAATATTTACTAAATCCATAAGGCGTTTATTAAACCTTTGTGACATAAGTAGATTAATCAAACTCTCATGGGAGAGTATAATGTTAATTCTCAGTCTTTGAGAGAAATCTTGTGTTATGAGTATCGCCCCATACCTTGTAATTTTCCATTCCTCTTGTTAACAAAGACACATTTATATCATTCGAGGATATACTTTCCGGAGTTTGGAACTATAGGTCCAAATATTTCCGGTTTTATAGGGAGTATTTTCGTGCTGATGTTGTGTTATAAACTAAATAGAACGAGGGAATAATAAAGAGAACGAGAAATAGATGTGTTGAGATGTATATTATTATGAGTACCAAAGACCTCTATTTATAGAGTTATAGATGGCTAATGGGCTTTTAAGGTTTACATGGTCACACTATATATGATAAATATATACATAAAATATATTTACAACAATTTTAAAGTTTTTCCAATTTATAAGATTTTTTAATTGAATCCTTATCTAGTTAGTTATAACTGTTTAATGTTTTTCTACTTCCATTTATTTTGAGGTCCCTTATAATAATAGAATGTCGTTAATAAGGATAATGCTCAAAATATTTTACCCTAGAAAATAGGAGTGGATCACATATTTTTTTTTTGTCCAATTTGTACCAGCTTAGATACATGTTCTCATTTAATAAAAATATACCCTAATATAGATCTGGAGAATGAATTATTTTAAGTGGTTTAAAATTAAATTAGACGTGTTCTCACCAACACAAATTTAACATTACCAAATTAAATGTTATCTTATTCACTGAAAATAAATACCATGAGTAGTAGTGAATGCAGGGAATGTGTGAGGAATTATTTTAGTGTTTTATTTTATCTCTCCCTCCAAACTCTCGAAATCCCCCTTGCTGTATCGATTAAAAACACTAGGATATAATGAACATAAAATAAAAAATAACCAAAACGGTTTGGATGTACCAAACGGAACCGGTAATTCCCTTCACAAAACATAACAAGAAATTGGAAAACGCCGTCTGTGGGAATCGAACCCACGACCACGTGGTTAAAAGCCACGCGCTCTACCAGCTGAGCTAAGACGGCAAGTAGTAATTGTTACGATCTGAAATTTAAATTTCCACACACCAAATTATAGACTTCCATTACTGATAAAGTCGCATTATTCTATTGATAGTACTCTTATAAATTTCGTATATTATAATTCACTCTCTCCCTCTCGCAAACTCAGAAGTCAGAAAAGGAAAAAAATGTTGGATCCTCGTTTCGCACAAAAAGTCCAAGCGGTTTTTTTATTTGAGGATTTTTATAAATATATAAATTTTGAATTTATTCGAATTGTGCAACTTACATTCAAAATACTTGTATAAATGCCTCACATATAAATAATAAATCGAAGGGAAAGTTCCATGCTTTCTAAGAATCTAAAATCAATTTATACTTCAATAATATTATTTACTTCCTTTGTCCCATTAAAAGCATTTCATATCTTTTTGGCACAGAGATCAAGAAAGTAGTTTTGTGTGTTGTATATTGTTTGAATTTTGGGTAACTGATTTATCTCCACACATTCTTTGCTTGTTTTAGAAAGAAAACACTTTTAATGGATATCCCAATTAGAAAATGAGGATACTTATACTGGAACAGAGAATAATATTTTATCTTTACAGAGAAGGTTTAGATTTCACTTCATTATCCCCCAATTAAAAATAAAACAAAATCATCAAAGTATCCCCTTATAAAAGAAAATTAATCAAAGAAGGTCGACTACTTTAAATCTTTAAGCGGGAAACGAAAACACTCCTTTGATCATGTTAAGGTTTGAAAGAATTCAAGCATATGGACATATAAACTTATAAAGTAAAATAAAAAAATGTATTATTTTGCTTTTCCCATTATCTAATGTTCTATGTGAAAAGGAATTATTATCCGAAATATTCTTTTATGATCAAGGTTATTTTGTAAGCGTTATTGAACCGGCGAAATGGATAAATAATAAATAATAAATATTTGCTTAAGAATTATGCAAATAGATAAGATTTACGACACAGATTCAATATAAAAATATTAATAAGATTTAAACCCCTTTTTTTTTTTTTAACAAAAACAACTTCTAGCGCCAACTTACTCTAATAACTTTTCATTTTTACATTAACAGCAAATCTTTTCGTTCTATAGTAGTTAGTACAATTCAATTAAGAAAAATCTTATTCTAATTTAATGAAAAGCTTATTCACAAACCACATAGTCAACACCATACAATATTAATGTTGTAAATTATACATACCATCTTGGTGAAATAATGCTGTGCTAATTAAAAGTGGTATAGTCTAAAAACTAATTACTTGTACAATTACTTTTAGTTGAAATCGCCACGACTCTTGAAGAACAATAAAGAGAATCTAAAAATTCTAATTTAAGGAGTTTTTCAAAGTTTTCTCTCTTTTTCTTTTTTTTTCCTTATCACAAGTGAGTTGTTTTGTTACTTTTTTTTAGATTCAAAATTTGAAATTCTAAATTAGAGGGACATGAAATATATGCGCTTTTTGATTTTGTTATTCCGGGAGAATCTCAAGTAAAACATGTATAGCTAAATTTTGAGGGTACCCATTTAGGGGTAGAATGAGCTTTTTCTTTTGGTACAATCAGATGTTTTCTCATCAAAAATGCCAAATTAAAAATAACTCTTAGATCGAATTTATTACATATAATTATTATTTTATATAAGTGACATATTTTACTAATTAATAAACCAGTGAGTGGTTCCCGTGTGAACAGCCCTTATCGTGTGAACGTGTGAACACTGCACTTTAAAGACAAACGTGTTGCACTTTCAAGGTAAATATACTGCACTTTAATACTGCACTTTACAAACTGCACTTAAATACAAACATACTGCACTTTAAGTATTGCACTTTAAAATGCAGTATGTTTGCCTTTAAAATGCAGTACATTTGTCTTTAAAGTGCAGTGTTCACACGTTCACACGATAAAAGGCTGTTCACATTTGAACCTCCTCCTAATAAACCATTGCCTATCTTATAAATTTCATCATGATGGTGTGTTAATTCTAGATTGTGCGATTCTAAACTATGATTTTGCTAGAAAATAGCTTTATAAAGTTGAAGCTTGAAACAAAATACAAGTAACCCTCAATCATAACATAATCCAAAAAAAAAAAAAAAACTCAATTATTACAAACTAATAAGATTGAATAATTGGCCCGTTCAATCACGTTGGATTATTTATCATTTTCTTCTATTCTGTAGTTCCCTGCTTGCATCCCCATTTAAAATGTTAAAGTTATATACGATAAATAGAAGCACAAAATTAATGGGCAAAAGCTAATTAGTATCTTTTGGTTTCATTTCCACATATTTCGTTTAGTTTGAAAGAAGAGTTTGGACAATGAAACTAAACACAAACTAAAAGACGAAATTGTTCTCGTTTATCTTCAACCGTTAGATCATCGTCATATATATAGAATAGTATTCAAATGAATACAATATGAAGACAATATTCCCACATAATATAATTAACTTAAACAACCAAAAAAAAAAGCAAACATAAAAAGAAAAGAAAGCTAGTTACACTTCTAGGCAGTCAATAAAAATAATCCAAGTTCAGAGATAAATAAATAACGAAAATAGATTATTCTCTAATTAAAAAATGCAAAATTCTCAAAACGACTCCAGTTTCTTTCTCAACGCAGTTACATCACCAAAAAGCTCCGCCAAATCATATCCGTACCGCAGGTACGATATCTGCATATCGCCGCCGTTGAAGATACACGGCGAAGCAGGTTTGATTTTCCCGCCGTCTGCCGGATTTTCCGAGATTTTCTTCTCGTTTTCCTTTGAATCGACGAGATTTTTCTCACTTCCCTCACTGTTGCTCCTGTGCAAAAAATCTCTCAACTTCCATCTCTTCAAATTGCGAACGGCGGAGCTGCTCTTCCTGCACCGGCCTTCTTCCTCGGCCTCCGTAGCATCCTTTGGAGGCCAGGAGCAATACTTTACCGGCGCTAGGCCGTCGATTTCTCCTCCCTCGGACGACGAGCTAGACGACCTCGTAATCGTCGTTTCCCTTTCCTCTAGAAACAGCTTCATCAACGGAAGCCGAATCTTCGGAGAAACCGAATCGCGGACTTTCTCCTCCTTTTCATTTCCGTTCTGAGATTTGACGCGTCCGAGTGAAAAATCTCTATTGAATGCAGAGTAAACCGGTCGGATCTTACCGTTTTGGAAGATCTCGTCGGCGGAAGTCTGCGACAGCGATTCAAAATCTCTAGCATCGACCGAGAACTCGAATTCATCCTCTTCATCTCGTCGCGCTGCTGCATTCTCTCTCGCATCTAAACAAATCTCATTGGAATCGAATTCCGCTACCGTCCGAGCTGCGATCTCGGCGATTTCGCCGTTGGAATAGCTACTGAAGCTGAGTGAGAGTGGTAGCGCCTCAGTCTCCTGCATTTTTACACAATTCAGAGGAAAAATGTTTTGGTTTGAAATAGAGGGAAGGGAGGGAGAATTTATAGCGCGAGAAAGTTCCAAACTTGCCAATAGATTTCATCGCTGTTCGGAAAATGAGACAAAATTAAAAGGAAGAAAAAGGAAATGGTACAAGGGTGTGATTCGCTGTGGTTAAGTGTAGACACGGATTCAGAGGTGTTACACGTGGCTGATGATTATGGACTCTGCAGCAAAATCGGTGGTTCTCGGCTACAAAAAATCAATAATGCTGACTGTTGACTTCAATTTCGTTTCAATTTTCAAACAGGTTGGTGTAGGTGAAGACTGAAGACTACGTTTATTAATATTTGCAGTTATTTGGGATAGAAAAGTAGAATCATAATCATTCTTATGAAACATTTATTACATAGTTAAATTTGGTGAACAAAGATTTTACTCTAAGAATTGATATATCAATCGAAACATGTTTATGATCGGGACTCGATTTGTGACCAAGTTTAATTGAGATTCTTATTTATGATTGTAACGAACTTCTGATTTCGTAATCATAACTTCTAACAATGTTGTCATTGTTACAAGTTTTTTTTGTGTTTTCGTATTATCCAAGTGATTATTAAAGAATACACCCTTTGTTATTTTATTGAAGTTATAATTTAAGAGAGTATTCCACTCTTAGTTTAGTGTGCAAAGCATTCTGTATTTATATAGTATAACTTTAACTCGTACATGTGAGTGTAAAAAATTAATTACGTAATTTTGAATGAGTGAAGTTAAAAAATTAACATTTATTCTGATTTTAATAAATTTAGAGATTTGACTTTTTGCTTGGTTTATACGTAACGCGTGCTTTGTCTATTCACAAAGAGAAATATTAATGTCAGTTTCTACTTATCACATTATATTAATTACGGGCCGGGATGGTAGTGTTTCGCATTAATTATAATTATTATGCAACTAATTGTTTAATTTTCATGGTATTTAAGTTGGCAGGTCCGTTTAAGTTGGTTAGTCTATTTTGTTGCAAGTCTAACGGCGATTAATTACGTATAGAGACCATTTCACTTTCATATATTGTTAATTTGTTATACGACTTCACATTTAAGAATCAAAACTAAATATTATTAGAGGCTAATATATCTGAAAACTTGATATTTGAATTTATTAGAGGGCTAAATGGTTTGTAATCTCGGATTTTTTTTAAATTACATTTCATATTTCTATCGAAGCCTTAAATACGCCTTAAAACTGACAAAAATACAAAATAATTAATTATGTTACACGATATTTAATTAGTTGGTACGCCACCTAAAATCATGCAAAAATATAATCATGCTAAATTCGTAGTCGTTATTCTTGATCTTGATGGCTACATAATTGAAAAAGTATGTGTTTAATTTCTCATTGTGTCGTGATCAACAAATCAAGTTATCTTGCAGAGAAATTAAAGTGATCATCAATGGTCTTTGAGTATTGGACGAAGGTTTTGTCTGTTGGTTTCGATCAATTCAATGATTGCCAAATTATGCTTTCGCCTCCAAAATGCATGATAATAACACAAACTCAGGAATTTAAGACACCTCATCATTTCTCAAGTAATTTTGCAATGCTTAACTTTAAAATCAATTCAAATGTATTCTAAAATATTGTTGGAATGCTCAATTTTCCTTTTAGAATATATTTTTAACTATTAGCTTTTTAAGTTTGGGTTGTGGTTTAAAAAGGAAAACATGAATTTTTTTATGAAATGGGGAAGTACCATTTTTCTTTTTAACTTAATATCAATATGAAGTGGGTGTTGGAGTAGATGAAGCTTATTGATAAGTACTGAAAGCGGCTGAAACCTACTGATTTGAGAATTTATAGGTATTTGAAAATAAGTGTTGAAAGTTGTTGAACGTGGGGAAAATAATGTTTGAAAAACTACTGATATCCGTAGCTTATTTTAAGTTTTTAAATAAAATATCCGTTTTACCCTCAATGTTATTAAATAATTATAATTTATAATAAATTAATATTAAATTAAATTATTTTTTATATTATATAAATTTATAATATATCATATTAACATAAATATATCATACTATTATATTTTAAATATTATTTATTACTTAAATTCATAATAATAATATTTTATATAATTTTAATAATTACGTAGCTAAAAAATAATTATCATTAAATGAAAGTACAAAAAATATTAATGTAAAATTTAAAATTTCAGAATCCACTATTTTAATTAATTTATATTTATTTTAGTGGAAATACAAGTATTTACCCAATCTCACTAAAAAACACAAAAGTACCCACTAACTATAACAATAGTTATAGAATACCCAATATTACTCATTTACCCTTACTTTTTTCAGTTGGCAATGAGTGCCGATAGGACCCTACGGGTGCCGATAAATTGTCATCGGCACTAGATATTTCAAATTTTAATTTTTTTTTATAAAATAATTGATCCGTAACATGTTGATTTCTTTAAAAAAAATACAAGTGCCTAAGGGTGCCGATAACATGATCGGTTATCGGCACCCTTAGGCACTCATAGAATAATACGAAAAAGAGTCCCTCTATCGGCCGTAGAAGTTGTAGGCCGATAGAGGGAACATGTTGGTTTTAAAAAAAAAAAAAAAAAACATAGTGCCTATGGGTGCCGATAATACGAAAAAGAGTCCATTTATCGGCCGAAGAAGTTGTAGGCCGATAGACGGAACATGTTAGTTTTTTAAAAAAAAAAACATAGTGCCTATCGGCACCCTTAGGCACTCATAGAATAATACGAAAAAGAGTCCCTCTATCGGCCGAAGAAGTTGTAAGCCGATAGACGGAACATGTTGGTTTTAAAAAAAAAAAAAAATAGTGCCTTATGGGTGCCGATCATGTATCGGCACCCTTAGGCACTCATAGAATAATACGAAAAAGAGTCCCTCTATCGGCCGAAGAAGTTGTAGGCCGATAGACGGAACATGTTGGTTTTAAAAAAAAAAAAACATAGTGCCTATGGGTGCCGATCATGTATCGGCACCCTTAGGCACTCATAGAATAATTAGAAAAAAAGTCCCTCTATCGGCCGAAGAAGTTGTAGGCCGATAGAGGGAACATGTTGATTTAAAAAAAAAAAAATTATGGTGCCTATGGGTGCCGATAAAATAACCGGCACCCTTAGGCACTAAAATTTAAATAACAAAGTGCCTAAGGGGGCCATAGGCACCCATGAAAACTCCATCCAAGACTCGAAAGATTTATAAAAAAAACACAAAAACAAAAAAAAGTCGACGAAAATTTGAGGGCAAATTGGTAATCTTGGGTATTTGGTGAATATAAATTTAAGGGATGGGTAATTTTGTGTTTTTTTAGGTAAAAGTGGATAAAAGAAGAAAGTTCCCTTTATTTTAATAATAATTATTTCATTAAAATTGAAGAATTTATAAATAATAAATGTAAAATATTTTTTATCACATTACTAACTAATATATTAAAAAATAACTATAATTATATTTGAAACTAAAAAAATATTAATTTTAAAATTAATGATTTTTTAGAATTATAAGAATATTTAAATGATAAAATAGTCAAATAAATTAAATAAATGAGATAAGCTGAAAGCTGCAACTAAAAGTTAGATCATAACAGCTTAAACAACTTTTCTATCTTGACTATATTTAGTAGGAAATTTCTCACAAACACTCTAGCTACAACTGAAAGCTATAAACTGCATCTGAAAGTTATTCCAAACACCACCGAAATTGTAAATCTGAAAATTTTGGACTCGTATAATTTTAAATCTTGCCAAATCTAAACATAGACAAGAAACAAACTGAGATAATCGAGATCCTCTACTTCAAATTCCAATGTTACACTACAAATCCAAATTCAAACTATAACTACTCTGCACTAAACCTCTTCATTCTCTTCATTTCTTGTCAGCTCTAGAAACATTTCTCATCTGCATAATTTAAAACATCATCAGATAGTAAACTCCATACAACTTCAACAAATACTAAACCAGAACTCCATTTTGAGACAAAACTAAAACAAGATCAAGGCACACACCTTGCCCCTATAAGATTTTATGATCGCCATCAGCAAATTATCTCCAGCTATATTCCTCACTTTCCGAATCATTTCCGGCCGTGTTAACTTCTGCTTCTGCACATCAAACATCGATCCAAATCAAAACCAAGCTTTCATCAATTGCAGAAATCAAGAAATATGTAACTAAAGAATCTTACTCTATAATCACTGTGATGCTTGGAGATCAACTCAATAGCATCAGAAGGCAAGAATTTGGACAATGCTGCGATGAGAGTTGGGAACGGCATCCAAGCCGAATTTGGAACTCTCATAGTCTGTAAATTGATTGAATTCCTCTGTTTCTCTGCAAATTAGCAAAGAGATGGAAATTAGCATACAATCAAGAAACTCAAACTTGGTGCCAAAACCAAGTAAACTAATACTCACCTCTTTGATATGAGGTTGCTCTGAAACTGACCACGTATTCGGGCAAGATATGAGTGTTCATCCGCGAACTCCAAACAATGTATTTTCGAGGAGAAGCTAAATCATCTACGCCCGAATCAAATTCTTCACTACTCGGATTATATTTCTCGGAAGAAGGAAGAATAGTCTCCATTTTGCCCATGATTACTCGGCAAAATAACATGTGCATCAGGCCATCCTCATCAGCAGCAGCCAACGGCAAACTGAAGGAATTAAAAAAACGGTTAATTAGTTAATACCAAAGCGGAAGCAATTACAACGAACCTTACTAAAACAAGATGTAGCGGATCAGTTGGAAATCACGAGGAAATCTAACATATCTTCACAATTCAAATGTCTAACTTAAATCGTGCATAATCTCAAATATATGTGTGTAATTTTCGATAAAAATTCTTTTTTCGCCTACTAAGCTACGGATTTTGTCCTCCCTTACTCTAGAAATTGTAAATTTGCACCCTAAATCATCTTTTGTGAGAGTAGAACATTAATGAACATTTATCAAAAGACTACTCATATTAATTCTAGCAAAAGAAATTCTGCATTTATGTAAGCAAGAAGGTATGTAACTTGCTCATATTTCACTTAGACCCCTAAACTTCCATATATCTCTTTGCAACCCCAAAACCCCATTAATGTAAAGAAATGTATCTTATAAATCAAACACAAAATGAATTCAAGAAATGCAGATTTTCATATTCATTTAGGCAAAAACAAATTCATAGCTAGCAACAATGTAACATTCATATTTATTCAAGAAATTTAATGTTACCTTTCAACTGGATGTTCAACAGGAGAGAGAGAGACTACTCCATTCCCATAACTCCCATTGCTCGTAGGAACGCAGAAACCATGAGAGAGAATCGAATTAATCTCTCTCCTCGAACCTCCAAACCAAGCATACTTCACATTAGCGTCGCCATTGCACTTCATCTCAACCGCCTTCGTATATACAAGAAAAGACTCCAGCTTTGCTCTACTCATCAATCCATTATAGTCGACACGATTAATCCCCTCGATTTTCGCGGCAAATCCTCTCGAACCGAAGCTAGAAACCAACTTTTGCTCGATTATCCCATGAATCAATTCTCCGCCGCCAATTCCGACCAAGCCGTTGTCGGAAACTTGTTTCCGCTGCTCGCTTTCTCCGCCGGAAACGCCGCTCTCGCAATCGGAAGGGCAATAATCGCCGCCGTATTGATCTTCAATGACATCAGCCCCATGATTGGAAGTTTCTAGAAGATCTTCGAATAGTGTCAATTTTTTTGTCTTCTTTTCAGCTGAAGGCTTCGGTTGTTGAGAAGTGCAGACATGATTTAATGCCGACTTGCAAGAAAACAATTTCTCATAGTATTTGTCGCTGCACATCTTTCCGGATTCCTTGTGCAGAAAGTTAACTTGATCCGCACTCGAGAAATACGAAGATGGAAGGAAACTAGGTTGTCCTAATAGATTTGAAAAGGTCTAATTTTCAATTAAAAAAAAGTCAGCAAACTAATACTAATTTTTTGCAATTAGGCCCACAGCTATAGATTTTGAAAACGATGCCTAAAAAATATCTCTTCAAAGAATGAACCAATTTCTGATTAAGAGAAAAAGAAAAAGAATGGATTCCCACTTCCCACTAAAAGCAAAACTATATCTAATTAGAATCAATACCTATCAGGAAAGAGAGAATTCAAGAACTGAAGAACCAAGAATGGATACCTCTTTGCATGACTAAAACAGAGCAAGAAATGTTGAAACTCAGAAGCCCATTTCGCAAGAACCAAACTTTATCACAAATCAACTCACAATTGACAAACCCAGATTGGAAAAACTGAGAAAACTAAGCCTATAAATAAAAAGAAAGAACCTTGGTGAAAGTTCTCATGGAGGAGGAATAGATTTCAGCGGAACTGCTTTTAGAGAGAGATGGAGGAAGTGGGAAAAGACTATAGAAAACGAAAAACACAGCCTATGGTTTGGTGGGGAAATTATTGTATTTGGGCAGTCAGTTTTGATGAGCCAGTGGGTTTTATAGTTGGTCGGTCTGGGTTATCTTAAGGGGTTGGGTTTTCAAAGGAGAGAGAGAGAGGGGGGCTCGTGGCTGGCGCTAGTGGCGGTTGGATGAAATGGCGATTTTGCCCTTTGACATATTCTATACTGGATTTAGTAAGTAGTGGGCAATCCGACCACGTACGTCGAATCTCGAAAGTCGGTTTGGAAGGGACGAGTCGTTTAACGTACGTATGGTCACGCACTTTGTATTTCAGGTGCAATTACGTCATTTGCAAGTAATGTTATTGGGTTCGTGGCTTAGGATCCAAGTATCTGATCAAATTTTGTAACATATTGAAGTGAATTTGATGGATTTGAATATGATTTTATAATCTTATTTAATTAGCTTGTTCTAATGGTTTTAAAACGTTTGAAAATTTCGAATTCTCTTATAAGCAGGGCAGATTCCGAATTACAAATAAATTAAGAATATACGCATAGAATCGGATATTCAATATGATTTTGAAAGAAAACACCTGCACACGCCTTATCTAAAATGCATTCTACACTTGGCTATAAGTATTAAGTGATAATGTTTGATCTCAAAATCGGATTTAGGATTTTGGATGAACAAGAATATGAGATTTCGAGATGCAAATATTCAAATTTTGAGATGAAAATCTGTAATTTAAGTAGAACAATAAATTTTCAGTACCCAATTTCCAATAGCTAGCATTTGAGAAAATAAAAAAAAAATGTATATAGACGATTTCATTTCAATTTCATTTTTATATAAGCGAGATTAATGTTCCGTAGCACTAGACTAACGGCCAGAAGTCACATTTTGATTTTTACTAAGATCCTTAGGAGCGGATCTTTCATGCATAATTAGTCATGTAGTTCATATGTTAAAATATATAGGCTATTACATTCGAGTAAAATTTTACCCACACCGACTACTGCTTTCTACTTTTCCATATTCACAGATAAAATATATAGTCGTAGTATTACTTTTCGTACTAATTTTGGATCGTAATGGATGAAATTGGATGTCAACTCTTGGATCGTACCAATTAAAGAAAGAGTATGGGGTGGAGATTGCGTGTCTGGATATGTACGTATAAAGGTGTTCACATTTTCTACAACTCTTAATTAATTATGCGAATTTACGCCTTGCACGATTGCCAAACTTTGGGCCAAAGAAAAGAATAATAGGAAAATAATACTAATAAACTAGGAAGGTACTGAAACACTATAGGCTACTACATATTTGAAGATAGTCTGATTTAGAAAACAATAATAATGATTTATTAAATATTTATACAATCAAATTTATTTAGGAATGTTTAATTACTTCTCTGTATAATACCATATTTATCTTGTAAATTTTATATTTATACTAGCATTTATTATAATAATAATAATTAAATATTATTATTATTTCTCACAGTGCAGTTGACGTAGGGGAGTCAAGTTTTTGATGAATGAGAAGGTGGTCCCTAATCGCTGTCCCCCTTTCTATACCTCAAACCTCTTCCACCGCCGAACCTCTTTCTGTTGCATCCAACAAAGTCCTACAAATGAAGACTTGGGCCTATGAAGCCTGTTTTCCTTGATGAAAGCCCACAGAAGAGCCAAAGCACAACAAGCCTACCCATCAAAACAAGCCCAAGCCCATGCAAGAAGGCCCACTGGATCTGTCAAAATTCAAGGAAGAATTGCTTCTCTAATTCCATTGTGCGTAGATTGAACTCTCCACTTTATGTAGGCTCGGGTGGTGTGTGTATTTTGGTTGGTTACATCAGTTGATTCACTCCTTCCTCAGCATTCGTGGATCGATGGCGTGGGAAAGGGGAATATCTACCGGAGAGGAGCTCCTATCTATAAAGAAAGGGCAGACTGCCTTGTCCGCACTGATAGGACAACTACACACCTTTACTACCACCGATTGGGTTGCTGGATACGGGATCCTCTTAGTAGGCTGGACCAACATCCATCCAAGAGAGGGCAGTCTTTAGAAAGAACAGGGGTCTACGTATCCTAGGTGAGCCAAGAGGTGAAGAGTGGGAGTAGATCAGAGAACTCTTCACCCTTTCTTATCTTCTTCCCGCCCTAAGAGTAGCACAAAAAGAGGGATTAACATTATTGACCCAATGATAAACCACTAAGATCTTCCTCGTTGGGGCTCCGCGCAATGAGAAAACGCTCTAGCGACGAGAAAGCGAATGGTCAACGCGAAGGTTCAAGACTTAGCCGAGCGTAGCGAAACTAGATTCTCATAGCGAGGCACTTGGTGTAGCTTGTTACATAGGTCGTGAGTGGGAACTTAGTTTCTGTTTAGGTATGCGCCCTTGGATTGCTGTTGCATATTCAACTCATGTTGCAGCTGCTACTGCTGTTTTCTTGATCTACCCAAGAATATAAAAAAACGAATAGAATTCATGTTCACAGAAGCAGAAGAACGGATCAAAGAGCAAAACAGGGGAGTGCGGGAAGGGAGCGATAAGTCAAATCATGCTGGAGTAAGTCCGCACAGTCCGGTGGACCTAACCAGGGTAAAAAAATGTTGGGATTATTGGGCCCGAAAACAATTGAGCCCATTAAACATTTAATCCTTAGCCCACTATTGAATTAAATAAGTGGCCCATTTCAATGTTTTGCTACTTCTATTATTAAAGAGGAGAGAACAGACGTGATTTGAGTTAGTGAGTCGAAGACAAATTTCGAAACAAGTCGAAGCGGAACACGACGAGGGAAAAACAGAGGGGAGAAAAGAGAAGAAGGGTTTGAGAATTGGCCATCCATTTCTTCTCCGATTGGTCTGAAATTTCAGAGGTTGATTCGTGGAAGCGAGTTCTTCGATTTGATCTGATTAGATTGTTGAAAATCTTCTCCGGAGCTTCCATAGGAAAGTCTACTTCTCCTCATATTTTGTTCCTAAGAATTCGAAATTCTTAGAAGATTATTGTTGTTTGCTTGGTGATATTGTTTGGTGGTTCCCCTACTTGTGATAGGGAGAAAAACGTGTAATTGGAATTACATAGTGAAGTTTTTCTCGGACAAGAGTCCCGTGGTTTTTACCCTTGATTTGAGGGGTTTTTCACGTAAAATTCTCGGTGTTAATTTGCTTGATTTATTCCGCGTTTATAGTCCATATTTTCGAATTGTGTTTAAATACACTACATTGGTATCGGAAGCAAGGTTGTTGCGAAAAATATGGAAGGGAGCAAATGGGTCTATGATCAAATTAACTTCCGAGAATTATTCAATATGGAAGCCCATGATGGAGGATTTACTTTATTGCAAAGAATTGTACGATCCGGTGGAGGGTTTAAAATCTAAACCCAAAGAGACATCTGATGCGGATTGGAAGAAGCTTGGAAGAAAAACAATTGGTACAATACGCCAATGGGTTGACTTGAGCGTATTCCATCATGTAGCTAAGGAGACAGATCCAAGTGTTCTGTGGACAAAGCTTCAAGAGCTTTATGAAAGAAAAAATGCACAAAACAAAACTTTTGTGATTAGAAGATTGGTAAATCTGAAGTACAAGGATGGAAATTCAGTAGCGGAGCACTTGAATATATTTCAAGATTTGGTGAATCAGCTTTCTACAATGGAGATTGTATTTGATGATGAAATACAAGCCTTATTTCTTTTGAGTTCTTTGCCGGATAGCTGGGAGACAATGGTGATTACACTTAGTAATACAGCTCCTAATGGGACGTTATCATTGAACATTGTCAAAGAGAACATGTTCAATGAAGAGACGAGAAGAAAGCAGAGTGGAACGAGTTCTTCTCAAGTTTTAATGACAGAGAACCAAGAGAAAGGCAAAGACAGAGGTAGAAGCAAGAGTAGAGGACCCAAATGGCATGGGAAACCAAAAGAGAGATCCAAGTCAAGAGAAAGAATCAAGTGTTATCATTGTGGTGGAGCAAATCACATAAAAAGAAATTGCAGGCTACTGAAGAAAGAACAAGATGATGCAAATTCATCCAACATTGTTACACACAGATGCCACGAAGAAGAGGATAAGGTTGCCGTGAGTATTACGGATATATGTTGCCATGTGGAGGATGAGAATGTTGAATGGGTAGTAGATTCGGGGAGCTTCTCATCACCGTAGTCCGAAGAGAGAGATCTTCACGAGCTATCGAGCTGGAGACTTTGGCCGATTGTATATGGGAAACAAGAGTGTTGCTCGGAATCGTTGGAATTGGTGATGTAACTCGTTGAAACTGATTTGGGATGCACACTGACACTGAAGAATGTGAGACATATTCCAGAACTGCGCCACAACTTAATTGCAGTTAATGCCCTTGACAAAGAAAAGTATGAGAACAGATTCAAGGATGGAATATGGAAACTTCTTAAGGGTTCCATGTTGGTTTGCAAGGGGAAGCTTTGCTGCACTTTGTACAGGACAAAGCTCAAGATAAAACGAGATCAGTTAAATGTTACTGAAGATGATTCATCACCAAATTTGTGGCATAGGAGGCTGGGACACATTGGCGAGAAGGGATTGCAACACTTGGCCAAACAATCATTGATTCCCATGTTGCAAGGTAAATCACTCAATCCTTGTGATTATTGTTTATTTGGTAAACAAAATAGAGTTTCTTTTCGTACACATTCTAAACGAAAAGAACAATTATTGGAACTAATACATTCTGATGTTTGTGGCCCGCTTGAGGTGAATTCTTTGGGCGGTAATAGGTATATTGTTACCTTTATTGATGATGCTTCACACAAGACTTGGGTTTACTTCCTCAAGAGCAAGGGGGAGGTATTTGAGAAGTTCAAGACATTCCACGCCATGGTTGAGAGACAACCGGAAAGTCTGTTGAAGTGTTTGCGAAGTGACAATGGCGGTGAGTACACTTCAAAAGAGTTCAGAGACTATTGTTCTCGGCATGGGATTAGACATGAGAGGACAGAGCCTGGCACTCCTCAACACAATGGTGTAGCTGAAAGAATGAACATAACCATTATGGAGAAGGTAAGAAGCATGATGAGAATGGCTAAGTTACCTAAGCCATTTTGGGGAGAAGCTGTATTGACTGCCTGCTACGTGATCAACCGATCCCCTTCAGCTTCTTTGGAGTATGATATTCCCGAAAGAGTTTGGAGTGGGAAGAAAGTCTCTTATTCCCATTTGAAAGTATTTGGATGCAAATCATTCATGCATGTACCAAAGGAGCAGAGGGGCAAACTAGATAGCAAAGCCACTCCATGTATCTTTGTTGGATATGGAGATGAAGAATATGGATACAGACTTTGGGATCCAAAGAAGAAGACAATTGTTCGTAGCAGAGATGTTGTATTCCATGAGCATGAGACCATGGAAGAACTGGAAAATAAAGAGAAGGATATAGAGATGCCCGGAGGCATTGTTGATATGGCACCGCAACAAGTTCCTACTACCAGTACTGGTGATAGTAGAGAAGAGGCAGATATTGATGATGAACAAGCTGAAAATGGCGAGTCAATTGTGAATGATCAAGAACCAGGTGAAGATGAACAAGAAGAACCACTACTAGATGATCAAGAAGGAAATGAAGATGAACCACCACCTAGAAGATCCAACAGAGAGAGCAGACCATCAACAAGGTACCCTAGTTCCACTTATGTGTTGATTAGTGATGAAGGGGAGCCTGAAAGCTTTGAAGAGGTGCAAACTCTCAAAGACAAAGAAAGCTGGATTGATGCCATGCAGGATGAGATGGACTGTTTGGAAAAGAATGGTACTTATGAATTGGTTGAGTTGCCAAAAGGCAAGAGAGTACTACATAATAAATGGGTCTTCAAGCTGAAGAAAGATGGTGACAAGATAGTCAAGTACAAAGCACGCCTAGTAGCAAAAGGGTTCAAACAGAAGAAAGGAAATGACTTAGAAGAGATCTTTTCACCTGTGGTAAAAATGAGCTCTATCAGAATTGTTCTGAGTTTAGCAGCTAGTATGAATCTAGAGATCGAACAACTTGATGTTCGAACTGCATTCCTGCACGGGGACTTAGATGATGAAATTTACATGAATCATCCTAAAGGGTTTGAGGTCAAAGGGAAAGAGAAACTGGTTTGCAAACTGAAGAAGAGCTTATACGGCCTGAAGCAAGCTTCAAGACAAAGGGTATATGAAGTTTGATTCTTTTATGACCAGCCGGAGTTATACAAGAACGAAGTTCGAATCACTGTGTTTATGTGAAACACTTTCCCGGAGGTAATTTCATTATCTTGTTGTTATATGTTGACGATATGCTCATTGTAGGACAGGATATTGGAATGATTGGCAAGTTGAAGAAAGAGTTGTCAAAAGCCTTTGACATGAAGGATTTAGGTCCAGCCAAGAAGATCTTGGGAATGGAGATTATTCGTGACAAGAAAGCTAAGAAGTTATGGTTGTCACAAGAGAAGTATATTGAAAGAGTGCTTGAAAGGTTCGACATGAAGAACTGTAAATCTGTTAGCACGCCACTTGCTAATCACCACAAGTTGAGTAAATACTCATGCCCCACAACTGAAGCAGAACGAGAAAAAATGTCAGCAGTTCCCTATTCCTCTGCAGTAGGTTCTTTGATGTATGCAATGGTGTCAACAAGACCTGACATAGCTCATGCAATGAGTTTGGTGAGCAGATTTCTTTCCAATCCAGGAAAAGATCATTGGGAAGCTGTGAAGTGGATATTCAGATATTTAAGAGGAACTTCAAAGTTGTGTTTAAGCTTTAGTGGTACAAAGCCAACTCTTGAAGGGTATGCAGACTCCGACATGGGAGGTGACCTTGATGGAAGAAAATCCACTTCGGATACTTGTTTACTTTTGCGGGGGAGTCTGTTTCGTGGCGGTCAAACCGCAGAAATGTGTTGCTTTATCTACCACGAGGCAGAGTATATTGCGGCTAATGAAGCCGGAAAAGAGTTGTTGTGGATAAAGAGATTCTTGCAAGAGTCAGGGGCTTAAGCAAGAAAAATATGTCGTCTATTGTGATAGCCAAAGTGCTATAGACTTGAGCAAGAATTCAATGTATCATTCTCGGACGAAGCACATTTATGTGAGATACCATTGGATTAGATCGGTGTTGGAGAAACATTTAATGCAGTTGGAGAAAGTCCACACCGATGACAATACGGCGACATGTTGACTAAAGTGGTGACAAAGGAGAAGCACCGAGAAATGCGTCGGATTGTCCGGCATGGATTCCAAGTAATCACTTGAGGTATGATACCTTCCTCCAATTATTTCGGGAGGGGGAGATTGTTGGGATTATTGGGCCCGAAAACAATTGAGCCCATTAAACATTTAATCCTTAGCCCACTATTGAATTAAATAAGTGGCCCATTTCAATGTTTTGCTACTTCTATTATTAAAGAGGAGAGAGCAGACGTGATTTGAGTTAGTGAGTCGAAGACAAATTTCGAAACAAGTCGAAGCGGAACACGACGAGGGAAAAACAGAGGGGAGAAAAGAGAAGAAGGGTTTGAGAATTGGCCATCCATTTCTTCTCCGATTGGTCTGAAATTTCAGAGGTTGATTCGTGGAAGCGAGTTCTTCGATTTGATCTGATTAGATTGTTGAAAATCTTCTCCGGAGCTTCCATAGGAAAGTCTACTTCTCCTCATATTTTGTTCCTAAGAATTCGAAATTCTTAGAAGATTATTGTTGTTTGCTTGGTGATATTGTTTGGTGGTTCCCCTACTTGTGATAGGGAGAAAAACTGTGTAATTGGAATTACATAGTGAAGTTTTTCTGGACAAGAGTCCCGTGGTTTTTACCCTTGATTTGAGGGGTTTTCCACGTAAAATTCTCGGTGTTAATTTGCTTGATTTATTCCGTGTTTATAGTCCATATTTTCGAATTGTGTTTAAATACACTACAAAAAAGTCACTAATTGAACAAAGGAAATTCACTGGGTTCTCGTTTTCCTTTATCCCAGGGTACTGGTTCGAACCCAGCTCGTGACTACTTACTTCTCTACTTTGGCGGGGATCAAAGAGTTCTAAAAATACGAAAGTTTTCTATCTCTATTTCGTTTTATGTCTTAAAGATAGAACAAGGGATTCCATAAGGAAGGGGATTAGTCTAGCTATCTCCTATCTTTCTATAGTCTTATCTCATGCTATTACGTGTAATCCTCTTTTCTCTTTCATTTCCTTGTTTAGAAGTAGAGAGAGAGGCATGGGTATGGCTCTCGAACGGTGTAGGAGTGAGCCATGAGAGCGTCAAGTAGCGGCATTTCTGTCACAGTCATAGTTTACCCACCAGCGGAAAGTGTCTCCGGTGGGAGGGCCTTGTGACCAGCAGCATTGGAAGTACTGGCCTTGGGATTGTCTGGCTCGTCTCATAAGTTCTGATCGAATAAAGGGGAATTGTCTCGGTCGAAGCATGAATAACCTCTTGTTGCTTGTTTTGCTTTCCTCCCTTCTGAGAGTAGTGCCCGAGAATGAGTCCAGAGTCTGCTTGCTTAGCCTGGGCCTTAGCTTCAACGACCTCTCTAGTACACCTATTTAAACCCCAAAGTAAGGTAAGACACCTACCGTTACACCTTCCTTCCAGAGTCCTCTTCTACATGCCTGTTGATGAAAGTCTGTCTGAGCGGGGTCTTATGAAGTTAAGGCAATGAAATTTATTGACATCTCCGTCATATTGAATTCCTTCAGTCTTTCAATAGTCCCCTACGCCTCTACAATAGGAAAGTGGGAATCTGGCTTAGATCGACACGATGCAAGTAGTCAAAGGTGAGGCTTTGGTCCTACTAAGGCGATAAGGCAAGAAGGAAGGTTGTCCGCGTACCACTCTTGCGGTAATAGAATCGAAGTAAAAAAAAAAAAAAAGAAAGCCAAGAAGAAGAAGCCGATTTTGCAAGCAATGAACTCCTCTAACACCTAACACGTTCGGGTATCTACCCCGAGATCCCCTTCACTGCCATAGGTAGAGCAGAGTCAACTTAATCACCCGAATTCATTCATTACAGTAATAAATATTTTTTCTTTGACAAATTACGTACGAAACAAAGGTCGAAACCTTTCCCTATACTCTGGTATCCACGGACATTAATGAGATACTAATTTTTATATGATTATACATAGATAGTTCTAGATTCGACAATCCATTTACAAATCATTATCTTAATAGGCCTGCAGCTACTACATTCTTTTTTATACTGTCTTCGTCCCCCTATTACTATTCTACTTGTTTCCGGCATAGAGATTAAGAAAGTTTGTTTAAGTGTGTATTTTATGAGTTTTAGTTTGTTGGTCCAAAGACGAGTCTTTAGGTGTACCGAGGGGAGGGGGCAAAGAATACACCTTAGTCCAAGTTTTAGCTCGAATGCGAAAGTTAGTCTTTTACTGAGTATGCTAGCTGAACAATTCAGCTGGCCAATTTAACTTTCTGATCGCGTGGGCACAATAGTTCGCTCTACTGAGTCTCGTCTACTGACTTTAGTCAGTCTACAGAAAGTTCAGTATACAAATAATTGTGGAATTATATGCTCGAATTTTATCGTCTCTTGTTTGAAAAACGATGAAAATCTTCGTGCTTGTGCGTAGATTCAATTTTACTGAAAATATGAGTTATGCTTTGTAAACAGTTTTATGCAGTATGAACAGTAAGCAATAAAACGATAAGTGTTCAATGATTTTTAAAGTAGTTCGAATACGCAAGATCTTACGTCCACTGTCCTAAACAAAGCAGGAGTTCTTGAATTAATTTATACAGAGCAAGGTCTCAGTCGATCTATACGCAGGAGAACTACTTGACCACAGCGGTTTCATCGTAAAAACTGGCGAGCAAAAAATAATTATAATTACACCTGCGGCAAACAACTAGAATAATACTAGCACAATTTGTAAGCAGGGGTCGAATCCACAGGGAATGGGTAGATTTACACAATTTATCTCTAAAGACCGAAAAAGGGTTTGGTTAGTAACCATCATGAACTTTGGGTTTAATTAAAACTAGGCAATAAATCATAAACTACGCAATTAACAGGGTTATAAAAACAGTTAATAAAAGGCGACTCGGCTTTGGGCAGATCCACACTGATCGGCCTCAAATCCTCGATTCTAAGATTAACACGTTAGCTAAGATTGCCCAGCTAAGGTACCGTTGTTGGTCCCGAGATTAAACGTTCAGGTGTAGAGGGGGGGTGAATATACCTGAAAATAATTTCTCAACTTAAAACGCGAACAGTCCTTTTCAGGAGAATGCCGTACTGAACAAGTTCAGTAGACCAAATAAGCTGTTCTGAATCGCGTGGCAGAGTGACTGACTTCACTGAGGCCTGCTAGCTGACTTTAGTCAGAATTCAGTACCGTTCAACTGAAGTTCAGTGAGTGCGGAAATGTGTAGGCCCAAATTCAGTTGAGATAGAAAACGTTTTTAATAAAATAGTTTCAATATATTAGTGCAATCAGTTATGCTTTGCTGAAACTCAGTTGAATGATTTTGAAAGATATTTTCAGTATGAACAGTAATCAATGCAACAGTAAAAACACAGAACACAAGCAATTTTAAAGTGGTTCGAATCCAACAATCCTACGTCCACTGTCCCAAAAAGATCAGGAGACTATTTTATTATACTGAGTTAGTCTCAGTCGGTTTGTGCACTGGACAAACACTGGTATTGAGATTTATATTGAGCAAGTCTTAGTTTACAAGATATCAAACTAAAGTGTTTGACAAACTCTTCAACTATGAAGGAGTCCTTTACAATAAGGATCAGTTCAAAGATGAACTCCTTCGTCTAAGCTATGGATAAGATCTGCTGGGCTTAGATTAGAGGGATAGGGAATGAGAAAGTGGCTTCTAGAGCGACGAATGGTTAAGTATAGACTTGGGTTCGTATTCAGTCGCTCGGATACTAGAGGCTTTATGATCTGATTCAGCTTGGTTCCCTATGAGCAAGTATGTCGCCTTTCGCTGGAGATTACTCTATGAAGTTCTTACGGAAAGCTTAAGTCGTTTCTGGGTTTTGCTCGTGAATGCTCGTGTGTTCTTCTGTATCGTTCGGTAAGCTTCAATTTGAAATCTTCCCTCTATTTATAGAGCAGAGACATGGATAGATCCGTTGGAGACGACGATCCATGTGTATCTCTCTTTTGGGTAGCTAACGGCTCTTTCAAAGTATGGTGGTAGAGTCTTTTCCCTCCATTTCTGGAAAGTTGTTGACTTGCAGCTTTAATCAGAAAGTAGACAGCTGGCCGCTCGTCATTGGTCGAGGCTGAAGAAAGTAGGTGAGACAGAATAGACTTCTAGGTAGATATAAAGCTGACTTCTCTATACCTCGCATGACTCTGCTGATTTGACTTAATATATCCTGACAGTCAGAAGACTGTCTAGCCGTTGCTGAGTCTGATATATATTCAGTAGCATACTCTTGCTGAGTCAGCTCTACTGAAGATCAACTCGAGTTCGATGAACTACTCTCGCCGGAGTTCGGTTCCACCGACTCCTTTCGATATCTTTGCTCTCGCCGAGTCCAAAGCCTACCGAGTCTTCTTCTTCTGGTGCTGAGGCTGATAGTCTGCTGGAGAACCAACAGACAGAGCTGAGCGCCTGAACCAAAGTGAAGAGTGTCTACTGAGTCTGAAACTCTCAGAGACAGAACAACAAATTACAACAGAAAGGTTCATCAGTCAAAGTAGGGTTTTGGGATCTTCAAATCTACTGAGCACTAGGCTACTGAGTTATCTCCCAACAATTTAGGGAGTTACTGAATCATCTCCCAACAGCCGTGTTGAGCACGGACGCACCTAAATCTTATTCTGGAAATGGAGAAGGAATGTTGAGCTTTAACCTACTCCCTACCCTAGTGTCGATCTACCATGTTGAGCATTGCATAGATCTAAACTAAGGAGCATTATGATCCAAGAAACCGAACTAGCAAAGTTATCCATGATGAGCATGCAAATAACCCCACTATCTGCCCTATTTGTTCAATACAAGCCAAGCTGACCTAGGGTGATCAATCCTATGTTCTCCTAAGCATGCATCTACACAGATCTGGCAAGAAACGCTTAACTAACCAATTTTAAGCCTATTAAGATTTCATGGAAGGCAATGATCGACTCTTTCACTGCCCTAGCCGAATCCAGAGTTTGGCTACACATATTTAAAGCAAGAAAGCAAGTTAACATCCAAGAGAAAAACATCTTAAATGCAGAAACACTAACTGGAAGAGCAATAACTTCTGAAACCTTAAACAAGCAGAACTAACCAGTGCAGAATTAAATGAGAGCAACAAAGCAACAATCAGAAAACATTATTGAGGCAGATCTTCGAAATATAAATGCTTGAGCTTGGCGAGAATGAAAGAACATTAACTTCTTGAACTTGGAAGATGAAGAACATTCAAAGCTAAAGTAAACTAGAAAGCATTCTTGAATTAGAGAGAGAAACTAAAAACTAGAGAGATGAAGTAGTACTAGGGAGATGTTATGAGTTGTTGAGATATCTCCTACTTACTATTACATAACTAAAATAAATAAGTCCAAAGTAATTGTCATATCCATCACATGGCCTTTCCTTGAGCCTCTCCAAGAATTTAATGCAAAGAGGGCAGATTTGACTCGGGGGACAAAAATTATGGAAATACACTTGCTATTTCAGGAACTCCTTGCCCTGTTGGGCGTCTGGTGGCAGGAACAAGTAACCTGCGACTTGTACTTTCTGTACCAATTCCCTTTTTGTAGCTTAGTAGTCTATCCCTTCAAGATTCAACTTTCCCTCCATCTTCTTTCCAAATTAATGGGCTGGGCCTCTCAACATCTTCATTTAATCCATTTCTTCGGCCCACTAAGGGTGGCCCAATCGCCCAATTCTGCACATATTCTTAAATTCTAGCCCAAATCTCCTTAATCCACATCCTTGCATGCAGGCGGCTTCGTATCCGCACTTAGGCAATTCGTAGCCGCACTTAGACAATATTCACCATCTTTTTCGTCTTCTTCCACTTCCTACACGAGTAAACACGAGACAAACACGCGTAATATCAATAATACAAAAACAACAAATACGTGCTTATCAATACTCTACTTATAGTCGTAGTTACTTGATTTGTACGCAGGATAAATATTCTGCTTATAGTTGTAGTGACTTTACAATTTTTTCAAACACAGGGTTTGAGTTTCTCCAACTAGAAGGAGTTCTTACAATAAGAACAGTAAACAAAAATATGAACTCCTTCGATTTTCTAAACGTTTGATCTAACAAGGGTGAGCTTAGAATAGAGAAAGGGAACTACATGATCTATAGAGAGAAGAACTAAGGGTTGTATAATCTGAGCTGTAAGTTCTTTGTTTGATTGAGCTTTAAGTTCGCTAGAGAGTTTGAATGCTTGAATGTTTTGAGTTCCCAGTGTCTTCATCGCTTGAAGATCGATCTCTATTTATAGTTGTGACTTGTGAAAATATCCGTTGGAGGAGACCTAGCCACGTGTCAAAGACACGATAAGGAAAACGGTCATATCAATTTTGAACGTTACTGTAGAGATTCTCTCTTTTTCATTCTTGAGGGCAGCTTTGTGTCAGTGCAAGTACAATGCTGGCGGCTCCTCATTGGTCGAGGTTGAATGTTAGGTGAGGCTTGTTCGAACTCCAAAGCAGATGTTGAGTTGACTTCCTCTGATTCCTCGGACACTTTATGATGAGTTGTTATCTACTGACATTCTTTTGAGATTATCAACTAGTTGACCGATTCCTTCGTTATTCAGCTGGTTCTAAGCAACCATACTGAGTCTTCGGTGCTGAGACAACTGGCTGAGGAGATAACGTCTATTGAGCCTATCAGCTACTTAACTCTAGCTAGTCTACTGAGTTCCTAAGATGCTGAACTCAGCTAAACTACTACATTATAAGGTTTCATCACTTAGATAGGGGTTTTGGGATCTTCAAATCTTATCATGTTGAATCTCATTCCCAATAATTTTCGCCTATGATGATGCCAAAACCTATTACAATCAATACAACTTATAAAAGACAAACACACAAAAAAAAAGATAACTAAGATTGAGTGTGAGTGTGTATCTTGATCACTGAGGTGATCAGTTGTGTTGAAAAGTAAAAATAGCCTCAATGACAATGAGTAGTTGTCTCGGCCAAAATGAAGTGATTTCATTGATAATAGGATGAGTTACATGTACAGAAATCAACTATCACTACCAGACTAGACTAATCAGCTGGTCTTCCTGAATCTCTGAAACTTGGCTTTGAAATCAGCTGACTTCGTCTCAGGCGGATCAATACCGTTGGATTGGTAGATGTTGATTATGAGGTCTTTGATTGTTCTCTGATCTTTTGGCTCATTCAAGTCCAAATCTTTCCTGTAGATTGCAAATGTAATCTCTTCTTCAACTTCCTTCATGCAGATATTTCCTTGTATCGTCATTGGAGGAGAGAGAATAAGATTTTCTGGAGCCTTCAGTGGCAGTCCAAGATCTTCAAGTGTTGTCTGAAGAAAGGCATAGAGTGTCTTGGTCAGACACTGATATATTTGAGTAAACATGCAGACGGATATGTGCATCGTTCCGCAGAGATGTGTTATGGGTTGTGAACAGATTACATGTCGAGCACACATGTAATCGAGATATCCCAGACTGGACCAAGGAAGCAACATACGAAGACAGTCGCAACTTATGTTGCTCGTTGAATGACCCGCCAAAAACAACGATAAAACCGAGAGAAATTATGGAATCTCCAGGGGGATTTCGGCTTTCAAGCAAGCTACAGTGTAGCTCCACGAGCTCGAATATTATTGTGGCATTGATTTTTGGTAGACACGCATATTCGTTCAAAATGCTTTCTTGTTACCTCTGCGTACTGAAAAAAACAACTCAAGTACTATCACTGATTTTGAAGTCGATTCCGATGGTCGTTTCCAACAATTATTCTTCACATTTGTTGTTTCTAGTGCCCCATGTGTTGAAATTTTGTATACTGGAAGCAACATTTATTCTTGTATACAATTTTATTCATATCCACGGTTTGTTTTCATATCTGATTATTTATATTTGCACATGTTAAGTCATATTATTTTGTATAAAAGTTAGATTTGTAGTGTGTTGTAAATCACACAAGACTACACAATTAGTTGACCTAAAAAGATATAAATAGATATCACAGCTAAGACAACTTTAGGACGAGTTGTCGATTCAAGCTGCAGTTTAGATAAGAAGTAGTTTGTCTTAACTACTTGTCTATTCTGGTATGCGTAAGGGGGTGTATTGACGTATCACAGTGAGATATGTTCTCATAACTGACTTGAGTAGAGAACCAAGGATCTCGGTGACTTAGTTGGTCTTAAGCTTGCACTACTAGAAAACTGGTCATAGACAACGGCTAATAATTGTTGTCATAGCCAAAATTCACTGTTGCGGAAGGTCCGTTATGGTGGATAAGCGCTCATAGACAACGATTTTTAACCATTATCGTATATTATTTCGACAACAGTTTTAAACCGTTGTCTAAAAGCTCCCAATAACGGGACGTTCCGCAATAGTTGATTTTAGCTACGACAACGGTTAATAACCGCTGTCGTAACTCTCTTCAACAATGTTTTTTAATTGTTGTCTTATCTATTTTTCAGCCATTGTAGAATGTCATATTATTGTGGCACTGATATACAACAATTGGTTAATAATTAATCTTAGGCCTCTTCAACAACGGTTAGTGAGCATACACATCATATTTTCCGTACTAACAAATCAAGACAAACAATATAAGAACTACAAATCAATGCCATTAAATAGTTCAAGTAACAAAATATCCACATCTTAACATTAGTTACCCTTCTTATTAGCTCTAAAAATACTAAAACTATCTTCTGCAACCTTGTTCTCCTCAAGAGTTGTATCATCCTTATAAACTTTCCCTTGATGAATAAGCATCTACTGAGCACTAGGGTAGACACTAGCAGCCCGGATTTCTTCAATACAGTTCTTCACATCTGCCGCATAATAATTTGAAGGAAGTAAGTTTAATAAAGCAATACCAAAAAGAAGAGAAAACAAGAAAGTGTATTAGAACACCACAGAATAATGGAAATACCAAGAGACTGTTATAACTATATATTTCTACAATTGAAACACAATCAAGAAGATATTCGAAAATACTGTAGCAAACTACAACTTTACACTTGGAAGACACTTACCGTTTCTAAAGGCATCTTAAGCAGCATTACTATCTGTCGAGATTAAGCGGTCATCAAATTCCAAAAATGCCTGAAAGTATATGTATTAGAAGCACGTGTCATGCAATTTCGCATAATATATTTTTATTTGAAAACTAGATAGAAGTAACACTAGCTTTAATAGTGATTTTGTTAATTTGCATCATCATACTAACTAAAACTGATCCTCTCCCTAAGCTCCTGACAAGATTAATACTTGAGTGGATGCCTTATACTTAATTCATCCAAACCTATTTCGAGCAACACAAGAGGTATAAAGAAATTAGTTTCCACAAAACTCTTAAGTTCATAACAAAATCAATTACTTTCAGTGAACCTCTAATACCTTTTCAAAATTTCTTAAAGCACTTATTAAATCTCCTAATAGTAGGCGGACTTGCCCCAGAACACCAAACACTAACATTAATTAAATCACATCTCATAAATTAACCAATACCGTCCACAAGAAAAACAGAAAACTTTAAAGCCTTCTCGAAAGTTTTAGGCTTCAAAATTAAACTGATTAGTAAGGGATAAAATTATAAGATGGAAGATGGAATAATATCTTATCAAAAAGTTGCCTCTTCAAGTTCTCCGCCATAGTGTCATTGTTGCAACAAAACGATATCCTCGTAGTCTCGTTCCTCAGCAATGCCTCATTTGGAGGCAGCATCTTAAACCTCTTATCGGAGTCTTCCATGCAGAACAAAAACTAATTAGAAAACACTGTCAATTATGATTTGTTAAATTCCAGCCGAGAAATCTCTATCTGATTACTATTGGCTGCGTCGCACTCAGGGATGGCAAAATTGCAGGTCGGCCACACTCGATGGAACCGCTGACCCGCCCCGCCCCGTGGACCCGTACATGTTGCAAATTTGGCCTCGGAACCCGATCCGCACCCGCCCCACAGAAGACCCTGTTTTTTTATTTTTTTTTTTTTTTATTTATTTTTTCATTCTGTCACTAATCTTTTTTATTTTTAAAAAAAAAAAAAAATACTCTTCGCTACGAAATAATCAAGTTGCAAAACCTATCATTGTCAACACTACTATAACAAACATTAAAAGCTCAAATTTCAACACAAAACAAGCACAATTTCACATGTTCGGATGTTCCCAAATAAACAAAATATATATCATAAATTCATAAAGATGTCCTCACAGATAAAACTAGAAAATTTCATCTAAATCACCACTTGATTTGTTGATTAGCATTGTAAGACAACCAAAAAACTCCACCTAACAAAGATTAAAGAAGAGTCATGTACTCATGTTTTAGTTAAAAAATCATTTCACTAATATATAATTCGAGTTAAGGATTTATCAATCCACTTTGGAGACTACTAGGCTTCCTTCATTCCTTGTCATCATCGGCATCTTGAAGAACGGTAACACATGTTTTTTTCTCTTCGTACAATAATAAAGAATCAATCAAAATCTACAAATATAAAATTTAGTATATATGATAAGGTAATAAAGTTCATATATTTACCGTCTAATAGCCAACTTTCACTGCAAATAAGTTTCTCAACTATTTATGCAGCCAATTTAGCACGCTGAGGAGAAATGACCCTACCACTTGTGCTAAAAGCAAACTTTGAAGCAACTATGGACACCGGGATAGCTAAAATATCCCGAGCTACCTTATGTAAGATAAAAAATTTAGCCTTGTTGGCCTTCCACCAAGCCAATGCATCAAAGTCGTCTACATTTGGTAGTGTGTCATCATCTAAGTAAAGGTCCAATTCTGACCTTACTAGTTTCCTCTTCTGTTTAGCAGCATATAAGTTGAACTTATTGAGAGAAAATGCTCTTGAATGCTCAATAACCGAGGAGCTAGTCTAAGATCTTGTGTCCGTTCCCTTTCTTCAAAGTGATCCATCAACTTACGCAACACATTATGGATCTTCTCAATCTCATGGTGAATAACTGTCTATTCCTTATATATCTCGGGGAAATAACAATCAAGAATATCTATCTTGTACCTAGGATCAAGAACAGCTCCCAGCCCCATCAAAGAATGAATATCAGACCAATATTTGTTAAACTTTGTGACCATTCTACTTGACATCAGTTCAACAATATCAACACTAGAAGAAGACCAAGTATTCAGTGATGCCTTGATCTCACATATAATAGGGAAAAACACATTTGCAGTAGGATATCTAGTCCCATAGAAGACATTAGTAACATTGTAAAAAATCTCAAGCCTACTACAAACTTCCCTAATCAAATTCCAATCAGATATAGAAGGTGTAAACTTAAATGTCGACTCACAATTTTACTAACCTAGCAAATACATCCTTATACTGCAAGGGAGTCTGCAACATCAAGAAAGTGGAATTCCATCGTGTTTTATAGTCAAGGATAAGCTTCTTACCGACTGGAGTTGTTTCCTCAAACTTCTCCCATCGCTTTTGTGTTGCCACCCAGTATGCAACATTATCGAGAACATGCTCCAATGCCTCTCCAACGACACTCATGCCATCCTTCACAATTAAGAGCAATATATGTGTCGCGCAACGCATATAAGCGGTCACCATCGTACAAAAGTGGCTCTCCATGAATCAGCTCGAGCTAATCAACCAGCAGACGAATCATGAGGTCATTAGTTGTACAGTTATCCACTATAATAGTGGATAATTTGTTGTCAATGTACCAATCCACTAGGCATTCCTTCACAGCTTCAACGAGAACCTCAACAGTGTGCGGGCATGGTATATAGGCAAACCTGCAAGTAATAAAAATATTTAGAGAAAACAGTCTATTATATTTATGGTTTATAATAACTTAAAGAAAATCATAAACGTTACCCAATAATTCGATTCTTAAGCTTCCAAGTGTTATCTATAATGTGTATTGTAACCGTTATGTAGCCCTTGTTTTGATTAGATGTCTACATATCTGTTGTTAATGCCACTTGACTATCAAGTTTGTCAAACAAATTATTGATCTTATCCTTTGATTCCTCATATACGCCACAAGCAATCACTTTTTATTGTGTTCCGACAAACATGCTTAAAAAGTGGGTTCAAGCTCGAACAAAATTCCTTAAATCCCTCATGTTCCACAATAGATAAAGGATACTCATGCATTATTATCATCTTAGCTAGCTGTCTACGAGAAAATTCGTGATTGAAAGTAGTAGGCAGAAGCTCGTGTCCATCCTTGTGAGCGTTGGCAACAAGAAGTTATTTCCTTATATCTTCATTCCTCCTTTTATTACAACTGAAGTAATGTTTTTTCAAATAACTTGTTCCTTGAATTGGGTCTCCACTTAATTGTCTCTTACAATACTTGCATTGAGCTTTTTGTAAAACTGTATTATCCTTTTTAAAGGCCATCTTGTAAAAATGAGTCTACCATTGTGATGTAACTCTTCCACTAGTTGAGCCTTTTCTTGCCTTTTTAGAAGTTCCTTCACTGGATGGTGGCAGCATATCCGAATCAATTTCTTGATTCGTGTCTTCATGATCTTGTGAAAGATAATGAGATGGATCCGATGGCATAGATGAAGATTCATATTGTTCGACATTGACAATCGGACTAGCAGGATTAGATCTGAATATTCCTAAATCTTCCATTTGTTTTTTCCAATAAGCTGCAAGTACCAAGTATGTGACTGAAGAGTTCAATTTACATGAAATGGTTTACACTAATATTCAAGAAAAAGATTATATAAGCAACAATTCTAGATAAACAAAGCAACAAGGAAATGCACTCACAACATAAACTAGTGGATGTAGTAAAAGAAACAAATTTGATGAATTCATTAATTGGTAACTACATATAGGTGGTAGACAATTTTTTAAAAGCCATGGTGGATGGAAAAAACAGGACAATTCTTTTAGACAATAGCTATTTCTCCTAACCTAAATCTTTAGAACCGGTAAATATGCTTTAGCTAAACAATTTAGCATGTTCTAAGAAGTTTGTACATTTCTATTAGATTATTTGTTGGAAAATCGGTAATAGGTTTGGAAAAACCGATAATAGGTTTGGAAAATTCGGTAGTAGGTTTGTTTAATCATCTTCTCGAGCCATCGGTAATAGGTTTGGAAAAACCGATAATAGGTTTGGAAAAATCGGTAATAGGTTTGGAAAAATCAGTAATAGTATATATATATATATATATATATATATATATATATATATATATATAACTCAGCCCGTTCGATCGCATTTTCGTGCCTTGATATATATCCGATTTATGAATTGAGATATATGACGTTGATCTACGTTTCGAGTAGATAATTATAGTGTGCTTAATTTCTCGATTCCAATTTTCGGTGAGTGAGAAATAGGTGCGCGAAATTGGTGCACGAGAAGTGGGAGTTAA
Source organism: Lavandula angustifolia (assembly GCA_028984105.1). Classification (NCBI taxonomy): domain Eukaryota; kingdom Viridiplantae; phylum Streptophyta; class Magnoliopsida; order Lamiales; family Lamiaceae; genus Lavandula; species Lavandula angustifolia. The sequence continues at coordinate 13,091,830 of CM054808.1, forward strand.
AGTGTTAATCGTTGGGATTTGTTCGTCGAGCCGACTTAATAGGCTTGGACGAATTCGGACTTTATCTATATCATATTTTGATATTAGATAATATATATATATATATATTTATATATGTGTATTTAATATATTGTATATATATATATATATATATATATATATATATATATATATAGTAGTATGTATGTTTACGTGAATTTGAAGTGTTTCAAATTCTAAGTTGATTAACACCTTTTGGCTTCCTAATGATTAGTAACCTATGTTGTTTTGAATGCCTTCATTAATTCATGGACCTTTTATGAGTGGATATACACCTATAAATAGGAGCATGTAGATTTCATTTGAAACAACACCAACACAAGCATCTTCATACATTTCATATTAGTTAGTTCATCTAGCTCAAGTCCTTGCCTTCCGTCTAGTTCGCCGGAGCTCGAAGATCTTGCGGTGCTGCAATCCTCGAGACGTCGTCGTTTTATCTTTGGGGACGATACGCCAAAAACCGAGAGCACTACCGGGGCGTATTTCGTCTTGCGGATAGAGGCCATCCTCGACTCGACGAAGTTTTCTTTTAGACATTTTTGTTTGTTTCTTTTTCCGACTTACCGGTTTACTTTGTAATAGCAGCTTTGTATCCAACAATCGCAAGACGAAATATTTGTACCTAAGCTGCTTCGAGTAACTGAAAAATGTCTTCCTCATTTGCTGCTCTATCCGACGCTGCCACCTCCAACAACAATGCCATAGCTGCCGCCATCTCATCCACCTCCGACGTTGTCACCACCTCCAGAAATGTGGTCCCGCCGGTGTCTGTCCCGGTTGTGACCCCAACTTTTGCTAATCGAACCCTTGCTTCCATGTCCGCCGCCACCGATACAAGGATCACACTTAACCGTGCTAATGCCATTAACTCGGCATTTAACTTTACTGCGATGTCTTCTGCTTTGCAGAACCATGTCCCTTTTGGGAGTATGAACCACCATAGTGTGGTGGGGGGTTCGAACTCGACCCTGATGGTACCTCTGCACTCGTCTAGAGTGTTGCCCGCTGCAGAGAAGCCGGCGAAGTTTAGTGGAGCCGACTTCAAAAGATGGAAACAAAAGATGTTGTTCTACTTGACAACATTGGGCTTTACAACCGTGCTGCTGGAGAATGGACCCGTCCCTCCAAGTGAAAACGAGGAAAATGTTGAAGTCCGCATAGCCTATGAAAATTGGCTTACTTCGGATTATTTTTGTAAAAACTTCTTGCTTAGTGGACTAGATGATAGTCTATACAGTGTATATGCAAATGTAAAGACCTCCAAGGTAATTTGGGAGGCACTTGAAAGAAAATATCGTACTGATGATGCAGGAACCAAGAAGTTTGTAGTCGCCAAGTTCTTGGACTACAAAATGGTGGACTCTCGATCGGTCATGGACCAAGTGCAAGAGTTCCAACTCATTGTCCATGACGTCCACGCCGAAGGAATACTTTTGCCAGATGCTTTCATTGTGGCAACCGTGATAGAAAAGCTTCCCCCGAGCTGGAAGGACTTCAAGAGCTACCTGAAGCACAAGCGAAAGGAAATGACGCTTGAAGATCTTGTTGTCAAGCTCCGGATCGAGACCGATATGAGGACTCGAGATGGGAAGGGCAAAGCACCCGTGGAACCAAGAGTCAACCTTGCTGAGAAAGGTGAAAACTCCAACAATGTCAAGAGAGGGCGTCCTAACATCAACCCCAAAGGGAAGGGCAAGGCTCAATCTCGAAAGTTTGAAGGGGATTGCTACAACTGTGGCAAGTCCAGCCACATGTCAAAGGACTGTCGTAAGCCGAAGAAGACGAGGGCTCGTCAAGCCAACATGTTGGAGATGACAGAAGCCGACCTTGCGGCCGTTGTCACTGAAGAAGCTAACATCGTGGAGAATGAGGGGAAGTGGTATATTGATACCGCTGCCACGGCACATGTTTGTGGTGACCGAAGCCGCTTCACCAAGTACAAGAGTTGTCAAGGGAGGAAGCTTAATATGGGAAATCAAGCCTCATCTGAGGTAGGTGGCTATGGTACTGTGGTGTTAATGTTGAGCTCCGGCAAGAACCTTACTCTTGGAGAGGTGCTGCATGTTCCCAACATCCGAAAGAATCTTGTGTCCGACTCTGTACTAGTCAAGAGAGGTTTTAGACTAATTTTTGAGTCTGACAAATTTATCCTGTCAAAATTTGGTATGTTCCTAGGAAAAGGTTACCTGTCTGAGGGCCTTTTCAAGTTATCTGTAATGGCACTGCGCCAAGAGCCCATTGAGGCTAAGAAGAATGAGAATGAAGCATCTTCCTCCTACTTGATTGAGTGTTCCGATTTATGGCATTCTAGATTAGGGCATGTTAATCTAAATGCGATAAAAAGATTAGTTAATCTCGATCTACTTAAAGTAAACGAGTTTAACAAAACCAAGTGTGAAGTTTGTGTTGAAGCAAAATTAGCTAAGATGCCATTTCATTATGTAGAAAGGAACACAAAACCTCTAGAACTCATTCACACTGACGTATGTGACTTAAAGTTTGTACAAACTAGAGGTGGGAAAAAGTATTTTATTACTTTTATTGATGACTGTACTAAGTATTGTACTCTTTATCTTTTAAGGAGTAAAGATGAGGCGATTGAAGCTTTCACTAACTTCAAAGCAGAAGCCGAAAACCAACTTGATTGTAAAATCAAAATGGTATGAGTGATAGAGGTGGGGAGTATGTAGCTCCTTTTGAAGAGTTATGTAAGACAAGTGGTATTATTCATCAAACCACTGCCCCCTATTCGCCTCAATCAAAGGGTGTAGCTGAAAGGAAGAACCGAACTCTAAAGGAGATGATGAACACCTTGTTAATTAGTTCTGGACTGCCCCAGAACATGTGGGGGGAAGCCGTTTTGACGGCTAACTACTTATTGAACAAAATACCTCTAAAAGGTAGAGATGTGACTCCTTACGAGTTGTGGAAAGGAAGGAAACATTCCTATAAATACCTCAAAGTGTGGGGGTGTTTGGCTAAGGTAGAAGTGCCTTTGCCTAAGCAAGTTGCAATCGGACCTAAGACCGTCGATTGTATCTTTATAGGATATGCACTTAATAGTAGTGCATATCGATTTGTCATTCATAAGTCGGTTGTGCCCGATATGAATGTTGGAACTACTATTGAGTCAAGGAATGTTATATTCTTTGAACATATCTATCCATGTAAAAAGGATGATAAAGTTGAGTCGAGCTCTAGTGGTGAAGCAAGAGAAGTTGCTAGTAGTTCTAGAAATGTGGGGGTAGAACCCGCTACGCGTAAAAGGCAAGCTGCCGATCTTGAAACTTTAGAACCAAGACGTAGCACTAGAGCAAGAGTTGCTAAGGACTTTGGTCCTGATTATGTTGTCTTTCTTTTGGATGAAGAACTGCGGTCTATAAAAGAAACTCTCTCTAGACCCGATGGCCCACTTTGGCAAGAAGCCGTCCAAAGTGAAATTGATTCCATCATGCAAAATCACACTTAGGTCTTAGCAGACTTACCTGAAGGTTGCAAGCCCTTAGGATGTAAATGGATCCTAAAAAGAAAGTATAAGGCAGATGGGTCAATTGACAAATATAAAGCTCGTTTCGTGGTTAAAGGTTTTAAGCAAATTGAAGGATATGATTTCTACGATACTTATTCGTCTATAATGAGAATTACGTCTATCCGTGTGCTTCTCACGATTGCTGCTTTGCACAATCTTGAGATTCACCAAATGGATGTGAAAATTGCCTTTCTAAATGGAGATTTAGAAGAAGAAATTTATATGGAACAACCTGAAGGGTTTGTAGTACCTGGACAAGAGCGAAAGGTATGTAAGTTGGTGAAATCCCTATATGGGTTGAAACAAGCACCATTACAATGGCACTTGAAATTCGACGAGGCTATATTGTCGAATGGTTTTAAGATTAATGAATGTGATAAGTGTGTTTACATAAAGAATACAAATAATGGTTTTGTAATCGTTTGTCTGTATGTAGACGACACGTTAATTATGGGACAAAACCTTTAAGTCATAATGACACCAAGCGTATGCTTAAGAGAACTTTCGATATAAAAGATATGAGAGTTGCTGAAGTTATTCTTAGAGTGAAGATTCAAGGAACTCCCAAAGGGATTGTTTTGTCTCAATCTCATTATATTGAGAAAGTACTTAAGAGGTTTAATGCCTTTGATAGTGCGCCGGCAAAGACTCCTCTAGAAGTTAATGTTCACTTGAGCAAGAATAGGGGTGATCCTGTTGCTCAAGAGGATTATGTTAGGGTCATTGGTTGTCTTATGTACATCACGAATTGTACGAGGCCCGATCTAGCTTGTCCGGTGAACAAACTGAGTCGCTATACTAGTAATCCTAGTAGAGAGCATTGGAGATCTCTTGTAAGAGTTATGAGGTATTTGAAATACACTCTTAACTTTGGGCTGCACTACTCGAGACATCCCCTAGTACTTGAAGGGTACTGTGATGCGAATTGGATATCCGACACTAAAGACTTGTTGTCTACTAGTGGTTATGTGTTCACTATATGGGGAGGAGCTGTGTCGTGGCGATCCACGAAACAGACGTGCATAGCCCGATCCACCATGGAATCAGAGTTCATTGCTTTAGATAAGGCCGGTGAGGAGGCCGAATGGCTACGTAATTTTCTTGAAGATATTCCATGTTGGACGAAACCCGTGCTACCTGTGATGATTCATTGTGATAGCCAAACGACTATTGGTAGAGCCAAGAGTGGGTTGTATAATGGTAAGTCGAGACATATTCGTCGTCAACATAATACCGTAAGACATTTGATCACGAGTGGGGTTATCTCTGTAGACTATGTCAAGTCTATAGATAACCTAGCGTATCCGCACACTAAGAGTTTGAATCGAGATCAAATGTATAAGCTCGTAGAGGGAATGGGAGTTAAATCCACAAATTAAAGACGATTATAGTGGATACCCAACCTTGTAGATTGGAGATCCCATTAACTTGGTTCAATGGGAAAACTAAGCTATATGAGTCTGTTGATACCGCACTCAAATAGTCTATTCCCTAAAAGAGCTCGAGAATGTTGGTGACCTGTCAAGTGGTGAGGTTAAGTCTTTGACTTTTAATGATTCTTGGATGCCTTGAGAAGGTGGAGTATGACATGATAATCGAGTAAGAATCACCTATGTAAGTGAGAAGTGAAGGCCGCTTCTATGTAACACTTATGAATCCAAAGAGGTTGTCCATAGCCTGTAAAGGACACAAACGTGAGAACGAACGAGGTTGAGACTTTATAGTGTTAGTGCTATTATCTAAGTATACACCATGGAGGAATAGTTCTAGGCCACGTGTCCACTAGTCCGCCGGTATGCTCGATAGCACTGACTAAGGAAGGTTCAAGGTCACAAGCCACCTACCCTAATGTTTTATTGTCTCTGGAGGACAGAGCTGTGTGTCTGCATGTATGTATTTAGGCTATTTCCACTCATGTGGGGGATTGTTGGAAAATCGGTAATAGGTTTGGAAAAACCGATAATAGGTTTGGAAAATTCAGTAATATGTTTGTTTAATCATCTTCTCGAGCCATCGGTAATAGGTTTGGAAAAACCGATAATAGGTTTGGAAAAATCGGTAATAGTATATATATTTATATAAATATATATACTAAACACGTTCGATCGCATTTTCGTGCCTCGATACATATTCGATTTATGAATTGAGATATATGACGTCGATCTACGTTTCGAGTAGATAATTATAGTGTGCTTAATTTCTCGATTCCGATTTTCGGTGAGTGAGAAATAGGTGCGCGAAATTAGTGCACGAGAAGTGGGAGTTAAAGTGTTAATCGTTGGGATTTGTTCGTCGAGCCGACTTAATAGGCTTGGACGAATTCGGACTTTATCTATATCATATTTTGATATTAGATAATATATATATATGTATATATATATATATATATATATATATATGTTTACGTGAATTTGAAGTGTTTCAAATTCTAAGTTGATTAACACCTTTTGGCTTCCTAATGATTAGTAACCTATGTTGTTTTGAATGCCTTCATTAATTCATGGACCTTTCATGAGTAGATATACACCTATAAATAGGAGCATGTAGATTTCATTTGAAACAACACCAACACAAGCATCTTCATACATTTCATATTAGTTAGTTCATCTAGCTCAAGTCCTTGCCTTCCGTCTAGTTCGCCGGAGCTCGAAGATCTTGCGGTGCTGCAATCCTTGAGACGTCGTCATTTTATCTTTGGGGACGATACGCCAAAAACCGAGAGTACTACCGGGGCGTATTTCGTCTTGCGAATAGAGGCCATCCTCGACTCGACGAAGTTTTCTTTTAGACATTTTTGTTTGTTTCTTTTTCCGACTTAGCGGTTTACTTTGTAATAGCAGCTTTGTATCCAACAATCGCAAGATGAAATATTTGTACCTAAGCTGCTTCGAGTAACTGAAAAATGTCTTCCTCATTTGCTGCTCTATCCGACGCTGCCACCTCCAACAACAATGCCATAGCTGCCGCCATCTCATCCACCTCCGACGTTGTCACCACCTCCAGAAATGTGGTCCCGCCGGTGTTTGTCCCGGTTGTGACCCCGACTTTTGCTAATCGAACCCTTGCTGCCATATCCACCGCCACCGATACAAGGATCACACTTAACCGTGCTAATGCCACTAACTCGGCATTTAACTTTACTGCGATGTCTTTTGCTTTGCAGAACCATGTCCCTTTTGGGAGTATGAACCACCATAGTGTGGTGGGGGGTTCGAACTCGACCCTGATGGCACCTTGGCACCCTTTTGGGAGTTATATATAACTATACATGTAGAATATTAATAAATGTGAACATTAGCTCAAACGGAATAAGTGAATGTAAAGAAATTATTGATGTGGGTTCAAGTCTTATAAATAACACTTTTACACTTCCTAATTTGTGGTGGGGCGGGGTCACGGCAGGAACCGAACATCCTCGCACTTATATGGGGCGGATATTATTCGCCCCATTGCGTGCGGGTCCAGGTCCTTTTGCCTTCCCTAGTCGCACTATGGTTTCTGCGTCTTTGCGGTGGCTGTGTTGGGGACGGCAGGTGGGGAAAGGGAGGCGCGGTCTACGCTAGGGTTCAGTGATATATACTTTCTGAGTTTCAGAAGCCTGAATCGAGAAGGGGTGTTTAATTTTTACTAAGTGTTATTATTTGATAATACATTAATAGTTGTTTAAAATTATAAACTGAACGGGAAAGAATAATAATAGAATATTATGATCACATTTACAAATATAAATAATTATTATATTATTAAATCCTAATTTTATGAATATAATAATTTTATTAAAATTATGGCAAAATACACATAATCTAATCGCATATTTTACCAACTGAGTGAGATATAATGGACAAATAAAAATAAATTTATATTAATATGTATATAAAATTAATTTTTTAATTGAAGGAAAGACAACAGTTTAACAACCGCAAAAAAAGCTTTGTCATGAACGTTAAAATTAATTACGACAATGGAAAAAGGGCAATGGTTACTGAAACCGTTGTCTATGAGCGCATATTTTTACTACGACAACGGTTACTAAAACCGTTGTCCATGAGCGCATCTTTTCACTACAACAACGGATAAATGACAACGAATGCTGAAACCGTTGTCTATGAGCGCGTCTTTTCGCTACAACAATGGATAAACAACAACGGCTAGAGAAAGCATTGTCTATGAGCGCATCTTTTCTCTACGACAATAGATAAATGACAACGGTTAGAGAAACTGTTGTCTGTGAGCGCATCTTTTTTCTACAACAACGGATAAACAACAACGGTTACCGAAACCTTTGTCTATGAGATCATTTTTGGACTTACTGGTCATCGTTGTTTTCACCAAATAATCCTGCAAGCACGCTAGAATTCAGATTAGTATAGCAAACAACTATCAAACATTACATAGGGAACGAAGATTTTAGACATAAAATTTCTATTAATCTAAGGGGTTTGGTTACCGACCACGCAATTCTAACTGTTTTCTAAAACCTAACGCAAAAAAGTAAATAGCAGAAATAAATATGTGGATTAAAATATGCAAAGAAATGGGTCTAGCGAGATGATTTACACAAACAAAGTCCGATCCTCGACACTAAAGATGAATTAATCCCTAGAAATCAATTAGTTGGAGGCCGTCGTAATTAAACTGACACGTCACCTATTCCCCCTTAATTAATCGGTAGCCGACATGGTGGGCATAGAAACGACTATTTCTCTAAATTAGATGCAACCTACGTTAGTGGAGAATCAATAGATTTAACACCTAGTCAACATTGACAACTAATGGAACCCAATTTAGGAGCCTACTCGTATGGTGGGCATTTAATAGTCTCCTACCAAATTAATCCTATTGTTCGAATAACAATTGTGCTACTTATCTAGCATTGTTCCACGAGAAACGATGGAAGTACTAAATTAGCTACGAATTAAACTAACCTTGGATGATCAAGCTTAGATTAACTAACCTGATTAATTAACTAGGATTAATTCGGAATTTCAATGATTAATTATTAGGGCCTAAGTCTCACGAAATATTAAAGTGTGTGCTTCACTTCTCGCTGCCCCTTAAGAATTTAGCTTCGCATTCTGGTCCTACTAGGCAGACGGGCGACTACACCGGGAAGAAAATAAATCATGCTGAGACTCGAAAATAACATGCATGAAAATTAACTATCAACTTGATATGAAATTGGAACACGAATAACTGAAAAGCGAAACTAAAAGATCAAATAGTACCAAATGATAGAATCCAATCTCCAATTCAAAAGCAATAAACGAAACTCCAATAACGAACTATGAATACGTAGAACAAGTGTTTGTTTTCCAATCTCTGAACTAAGATGATGATGAACGATCTCCCTTTCTCGTTTTATCCTGTCCCTCTCTGCTGTGGAAGTCGAATAATAGATGATAAGATCCTCCAATTCATGAGTCTCATTGGCTTTTATAAGACGACGCCCCTTCCTAATCCTTGTAGAAGTAGGTTTTCTTCAATTATGAAAAGATTTGATTTAGATAAAAATATCTAAATATTTCCATAATCTTCTTTGTCATCCCAAACCTTCATTTCTTGATATTTTTGTCCAAAAACACGCCTTAAGCCTTCAAAATACGACTACCACCTTAGATCCTTGTCACTCGCCAAATCAGCCCGAAAATCTGCAAGACAACTTAGAAAATACGGTCAAACTACCCAGGTGGGTGCCAAAAAAGATAGAATTAGTTTGGTTGTATCTTGCAACCGTATCCCTCATAATTTGGTTGATAATATCCCTAATGAGCTCGAAACGATTTGCACACTAAACCCAAAAGGTTGATTAAGTTTAGGTATGTTAATAAGGTCGAGTGGTACTACTCACGAATATAATAAAATGTTAATTAGTTTAAGTTGTCAGTGGGCTTACATAATTAACGAATATTTGTATCTTAAATATGAGAATTAATTAAGTCTAAAATATAAGTCCATGCTCAAATTGAGATAAATTGGTAAGTCAGCACCGATTCTCAGGTGAAATGAATCTGTGTTTATTAATTAGTTTTGCTATGGGCTAAGTATAGATAATTAATTAATTTGAAGCACTGTTTTTATTTCTTGTATTGGATCACCGGTCTGACCCACATTAATGGCAAGTATTTATTTCACACTCTATTGGGATTATTAAGGGAATAGTTTTTGTATTACTTAATAATGTGGGTATTATTAATATGAAATTATTTGGCTTATCCAATAAATTGATAATAATAAGTAGCCCAATTATTATTTAATTAATTAATGGGCTTAGTGTTTGAATCCTGTTAGGAATTAATTAAGAGGGGAATGACACTAGTATATGTATCAAACTTCAGAAATGCAAAACTATACATCAAATTCTGTAATTGCAAAAATATACATTTTAACCTACTTCACCTACAGTGTGTGTGCAGTGTGTGTGCGTGGCCACTTTTCAAAGTGTGCGGGTGTGTGTTGCCTTAATTGCCTTGGGAATGGAAGAAATGCATGCAATCTTTTCGAGAGTGTACAGGTTGGATAAAACTTCAAAAAAATCTTTTCAGTTGTGCTCAATGAGGGTCGAACCCTAGACCTGAAGGACAAAAAAAAAATAGAAATATGCTTATTTGAGGCGAACAGGGCTCGAACCCAAGACCTATTGAAACTTTTCATTGAAACTTTCCAGACTATGAAACCATTGAACAATAGCCATTCTCATGAATTTATATAACCAATACCGTGTTTATAACGTGAATCTGCCCGAACAGCTAGGGTTCTTGAATATTTTGTTATTAACAATATTCATTATCTCTCTCTCTCTCCCTCTCTTACTTTTTGCAGGAATCAGAATGTATTCCCTACTTGCAAGCTTCACGTAATATTGCAAGGTGGAAGAAAATGAGGAGATTTGTTTGCTATGTTAGGATATTTCTTGGTTTCTTTGTTCCTTTTTAGACGAAAATGAGTATTTAGATTGTGGAAATTGTTTGTGGATATAATTTTGGAATTAGTTGTAACAGAAAAGTGGGAAAAGATATCTATCCTCTCTCTCTTTAGTTTACTAAGTTTGTTACCTTATTATTCCTACTTATTTATGGTACATATTTGTTATACCTAATTTTTTATCTTTAGGTAAGTTTGTTTATATTCAAATTATTATGTTAAAAAATATCAATCAATTCCAATAATTCGAAAATATCAAGAATATCGGTGACAAGATTTAACCTTTAATTAGAAGATCTTGATCAATATACTCAAAAATATCTTGGAAATAATTCGAAAATAATGCAAAAAATAGCATTATCCTAATATCCACTATTTAATATTTATTATCCTAATTTTTGAATTAAAGACAGAAAGAATATTAGGGGTGATAAGTGATAACAAAAATGAGTTTAGGGTTGAGTATTTTCACGTTTCCATCTATGTCCTCTTCTCCTCTCTTTCTCATGCAAAATCCTAATTATTCTTACTTAAAACCTTGAAAAATATTATCCTATATATTATATACAATCATAGATTCGAAAATACCGTGACACATTATTCTATATATACAATACTGTGACACATTATACTATATGTACAATATATATATTCAAACAATATATTAAAAAAGATTCAATATTATCCTATATATTATATACAATCATTCTAAGCAATATATTATACTTTATATTACCAAACCTAATATTCTCAATAACTGAGTACCATAAATAGTTTCTTACATTTTCAAACCCTATTAAAAATAGTCAACAAATCTGAACAATTGGTAGAAAGCATGTTCAAAGGAATATATGGGAAATTATTTTATTGACTCATGGTAACAAGTTCTGAACTTCTTCACACCTCTTCCCTTCTTCTTCACACTTATTCGTTGTTCTTCTTCGTCCATCTTCACATTCATTCCCCCTCCATTGAGAATACTTCACACCATAGTCACTCCTTGAAAAACGAGATTAGCTTCATCACCCTCCATCACTAAAAGGCATCAATGAATTTTGATCCTAACAATGGATAGGCTAGTTTTAGTTTTGGTTTGTATATTTTGGTTTAGGATCTTTGTAAAGCATGCTTATTATTTTCTTATAGAGCATTCTTTGATAGAAATACCGTAATTAGGTTAAGTATATGAATTGTGATTAATTGTAATATTTCTTGGAATTTTTTGAATATATAATTGGGGGATTTCGTTAATTTAATTTAGGGAATTTCATTAATTTTATTTAGGGAATTTCGTTAATTTAATTAGGCAATTTCGTTAATTTAATTTAGGGAGTCTCATAATATTTAGGGACATAATATGTAGAATATTTCTAGGAACATAATATTTTTTATGTCCTTTGCAGGATATTTCTAGGAACATAATAATTAGAATCTTCATAGAGTATAAGTTTGCTTATATACATTTAATTAGGAAAAAATTAAATTTAGATGTTGTCATTAAAAAAATTTAGATGAGCCCAATTAAAAAGATTAATTTTAGATGCTTTAAATTAAAAAAAAAAATTACCGTAAGTATATGTTTGCTAGAATTAACTTAATTTACCTAGAATTATATAAAAAAAAAATTATAGGTTTGCTAGAATTAACTTACACTACAAAAATTATGCAATTTACCGACGGAATAAAAACACGGGTCGGCTTACCGACGGAATTTGAGACGCTCAATTTACCGACGGATTCCTTCCGTCGCCACTTACCGACGGAAAAATCCGTCGGTAAATATTGAATTTCCAATTTTTTTTTTAATTTTATTGCCGACGGAAAATTCCGTCGGCAAAGTGAAATTATTATTTATATTTTTATTTAAATTTAAAATACAATTTTACCGACGGAAAATTCCGTCGGTAAAAATTAATTTTTAATTTATTTAAATTGAATCTTTAATTAAATTTTGAACAAACATTTACCGACGGATTATTCCATCGGTAATAAGTAAAGAATTTACCGACGGAAAAATCTGTCGGTAAATCCGTCGGTGTAACCTAAATTAATTAACGGGCAGACGCCCGCTGAACCAGAACCCGTTTTTACCCCTTTTGCTGCGCCGCGCCGCCGATTCGCCCCTTGCCGCGCCGCCGCCGTCGCTCCATTGCCGCGCCGCCGCCCTCGCTCCGTTGCCGCTCCGGTAAGATTTGAAACACTTGCTTTGTGGGCTATTAATTCTTGATCTTCTTTCTATTCATATTTCCAGAGATTGTGGTGGCATGTATGTTTCTGGAAATCCATTACTTAGTTTGTGTATAAAGTGTTGATGCTGATGTAGTTTATGTGATGAAACCTGCGCCCGTGTTATTATGCTATTCACTCAGTCACATACTGCTCTTATTTCATATCTTATTCTGTAGTAGTAGTAAACTTCTGTTACATACCTCGATTTCCTGTTAATTCTCTTCCTAAGTACTTGTTTGTTGTATGATCCAATTTTGAGGTGGGATATGGGCTTTTAATTTTCTGTAATAATGTTGATATGATTAGATCAAATTAAAGATGTCATGTATGCCAGTTTGATAACGAAATATTTTGTTTATTATATTCTGCAAATTACTAGCAGGAACAGTCTCTTTCTTCTTGGTTGATATTATGCAAGAATATGAGTCCAATTTAATGGTTGCTTAGTAAGCTTCCATGGTAGTCCAGATTAAGATGTCCCCATTGCTACAAAATGAATGGTATATAGAGAGAGAAATAGTTTAGTGCTGATTATAATTTCTTATTCTGAATTTTGGATTCAAGAAAATAGGTGGTAATATATTTGAAACTATTATTTTTTATTTTATTTTTTGTGCTGAAATTTGTTGATCAACTAATAAAGCGACTGTGGTAATATATTTGAATCTATTAAATATTAGATGCTATTGCTTTAAGATAGATTTGCCAACTAAATCTTCATTAGATGAAGCATTTCAAGAGGATGACATACTAAACCCACCAGTACGTAACCACGCGACAGTAGAAGCTGATATAACATTATCTCATCCACGTCAAACAATAGAACTCGATGAGGAAAATTTTGACGAAGGAGATAAGGATGAAGAAGAACATGTTCTGACATCAGAAGATGAGGACTTTAGTGATGACTAGTACAACTTACAGGTTTTAAAAGAATTTTGTCTTATTTTTTTGGCCAAAAGCAATTAATTATTATTCTTTGTTTTCAGGTACACGGCGCCTCCCAGAGGTCGTGGCGGCAGGACTATATCAGCTCCTGCTGGGCGTGGAGCACCCCCATCGTCGTCTGGCTATGGGGGCAGTCCCCCTGAGTCGGCTGGGCCCCATCAGGGTTCTACCGACTCTTACTCGGTTGATAGCCGACGTTGTTTCGAGATTTCACCTGAGGGGTATGTAATAATTGGTTTTATTACTTTTAAATATATCAAGTACAACTTGGATTAACCATTTTTCAATAATAGGCGATTGTTTGAGCCATCTGGATTGGCCTCGACAATCGTTGAGTGTTTTAAGAAGATTAATAACCCGACTGGGTTCACTTGGAAGCTGACTCATCCTGAAATTAAGGAGTAGTATTTTGAGGAATTTAAGGTTAGTTTTTCTTTCAACTTTACAATCTTATAATTTAGCATTTACTTGTATATATCTAACATGTATAAACAAGTAAATTGCAGAAGCACTCTCCGCCGTGCCCGCCGGACCGGGCCAGTGCCCCACCACATGTGGCAGAAGAGAGCGTCCAAGAGGTTCAGTGATTGGCACTTCGAAATGAAGAAGGGCCGCCCTAAAAAACCGGACTACATCAACACAGAGAGGTGGGCGGCCCTCAACAAGTACTGGATGCAGCCAGAGGTACTCTAAAAGTCGGAGACTACTTCCCAGTGCCGCAGGTCAGAGCCAGAGCCGGGCGCCGGGATGAGCAAGCACAAATGAGGGTCCCGGTCAGCCCTACAGTACTCCCAGAGTTCAAATATTTGAAGAATAAAGCTAGAATAAAGCTATCAGAGTTCAAATATTTGAAGAAGTTCCGTAAAAAAAATTAAAAAAAAACTAGAGCCTGCTAGAATTATTTCCGTAAGTGTAGGTTTGCTTTAATTATTATTATTGTAGATATTTGGTATTACTCACTACCTTCAGTAGATGGGACCCACTTAACAGAGATTGGTACTTTACAACTAGTTTATTAATTATTAATTATTACTATCTACCTTCAGTAGTCGGGACCCACTTAATTGGTATTTTGAACAGATTGGTACGTTTCTTAATTAGGTTAATAAGTGGATAATATAATAATATATACTCAATACAGATCTCGAGTGATAATAGATATATAAGTATGAAATTAGCTTATTGTATATGTGAAGTCACGTGAATAACATAAAATAGTTAACTCATGGTATAACTACGAATATATTATAGTTGTTCGTCGGAGTAGTAAGCTTTATTTGGGTAGTGCTAAGATAATTGTAAAAATAAGAATGTATCTCATGTATGAACAAGTCATTTACTGGAGAATAGTATGATTTTATTGTGTGTTTCGTGTTCTTATCGGCTTTCTAAGGTTTGATTTCAAAACTAGGTTATTCATATTGCATTTGTAATACTAGTTTGTGGTTCATGAGTAATCACTGTATATAACTTCGAAACAACCTGGTTTGAAATAGGATATTGTACTCAGACTTAAATAATATATTTATTTTTGTTGGATTAGGTTCTGAGAATTTTCTTTCTTCGCATAATACATCGCATATTAATGTTACGGTTCAGGGCGAAGTGTGAAGATGTATTTATGTAGTGCTAACGTGTTTTGAAGGATTAAGTTCTCTGTCCAATTTTTTTGAATTACTGCAGGGTAATTGGAGGTGGGTTAGGATGACTGCAGGACAGTCTATCCAACCTTAAACACACATTGGAAGGATTTTATTATAAGGGATATTAGAGCGACATTGCTTGCAGTAGGTGGGCAGGAACTGGTGGATGAGTTTCGCGGACGAATCCGTTTGGACACATCATGTCATGGAAGGGTGGATGGACTGCTAGTAAGGCTCTCCATCAATTGATGTGCCGCAAGGTGACCGTAGACGGTGCGGTGAACAGCTGCATCTGGTTTCAAATCAGCGGTGGACTGATTTCATTTGGTCTCTCCGAGTTTTCACTATTATCCGATTTATGCATGGGCTCTTCGTCCTTTGACACCACTGCTGACCATGATGCATCGTGCATTGTGGTGTGTTCTCTATTTTGTGGTGAGAAAAGGCCTAGTGTTGGTGAGTTGCATGCCGTTTTCACGAACCGGAGGGCCGAAGATGCATCGGCATTAGACTACATCAAGGTGGCTAATATTCTAATGTTTTACTTGATGTGTTGGAATTTTGTATACTGGAAGCAAATTTTTTGATTGTATACAGTGTGTTTTTCCTTTCCACTATTTTATTCTCCTATCTGATATATATATATATATATATATATATATATATATATATATATATATATATATATATGTTTGCACATGTAATCCTTTATCTTGTATGAAAGTTAGATTATATAGTGTGTTGTAAATCACAGGAGACTACATAATTGGTTAAACGGGACAAGATATAAACAATTATCACAGTTGAGACAACTTTAGGATAAATTATCAGTTTAAGTTGCAGTTTAGACAAGAAGTGGGTTTTCTTGGCTGCTTGTCTATACTGATACACTGAAAGTGGTGTATTGATGGATCACAATGAGATGTGTTCTTCTGACTGACCAAAGTGGAGAACCAGTAGTGGAGAACTTAGATCTCGGTGACTTAGCTGATCTTAAGCTTGGTAAGACTTCAGCGGAGTGCATTTGGCTGGCTAGCACTTTGACCTATTATGGTGAATGTCATCACGACGGGATCTACGTATCTTGGGTGTTGTAGTTATTTATGACTCAGAATGGTTGCTTGTATCTTGCATCTGTATCACTGTTAATTAGGTTGATAATACTCCTGAGGAACTCGTAACGATTAGCACACTAAACCCGGCCGATTGCGTAAGTTCAGGTGTGTTAATAAGGTAAAGTGGTACTACTCAAGAATATAATAAGATGTTAATTAATTAACGGATATTTCTATCTTAAATAAGGGGATCGGTTAATTCTAAAATACAAGCCCTTGCACAAATTTGGATAAATGATAATTCAACATGGATTTTCTAGTGGAATGAATCTGTGTTTATTAATTGATTTTGTTGTGGGCTGAGCATAGATAATTAATTGATTTGAGGCCCGACTTTATTTCTTGTATTGGATCCTTGATCTGACCCAATTTGTTTTCTAGTTATTTATGGTCTCTCAAAATCATTAGTAATAGATGGCAAATTGGATTTTTCAGTCCCCAAACTATGGTCTTTTGACCAATTTGGTCCCCTATTTTTTTTTTTTTAGTTATTGGTCCCCAAACTATGAAATTTTGGCCAATTTGGTTCTTCCGTTAAATTTTCGGTTAGTCAATCGTTAGTCACCTTTTTTTAAGAAAAATAAAATAAAATAAAAAGGATATTTTCGGGATAATTTTAACGAGGACCAAAACATCCAACTTATCGAACATTTAGGAACAATTTGGCCAAAATCTTTTGTTACTTAAAAAATTTAATTTTGCCAAAAATCAAAGGATATTTTAGTAATTTTATTTTTTAAGAGCCAAATACAACAATTATAATACTTTTCTCCAACTAATAGTTAATCATGAAAATTAAAATTAAAATATTATATTAATGAAAATCATAGGATATTTTTTCTTCAAATACAACATAAGTATTTATGATTAACTATTAATTTTTCCTACATAACGAATTTTAAAATAATTGCATTAATATAATATTTTTTTAAGTAATAAGTCTTTGTTACACTAAAGTTGTTTGGAATAGGTTTTATAAGAAATTTCTACCTACTTATGCATAAATTTGCTAAAAGTTCATTTTAACAAAAGTTGTTAGTGTTTGCCAAAAAAAATATTATTTTTTTCGGATCATATTTTATAGCCTAGTGACACAATTTATCGAACATATTACTATAAAATATGATCCCAATATATATATATATATATATATATATATTTGGCAAACAGTTGTTTGGAATAGGTTTTATAAGCCATTTCTAGCTACTTATGCATAAATTTGCTTAAAGTTCATTTTAACAAAGACTTATTACTTAAAAAAATATTATACTAATGAAAGTATTTTAAAATTCGTTATGTTGGAGCTGTTAATCAGAAAAAACAAAATTAAAATACTTATGTTGTATTTGGAGAAAAAGTATCCTATCATTTTCATTAATATATATTCATGATGAACTATTAGTTGGAGAAAAAGTATTATAATTGTTGTATTTGGCTTTTAAAAAATAAAATTACTAAAATATCATTTGATTTTTTGCAAATAAAATTTTTTAAGTAACAAAATATTTTGGCCAAATTGATCCTCAATGTTTGATAAGTTGGATGTTTTGGTCCTCGTTTAATTTAACCCGAAAATGCCCTTTTTATTTTTCTTAAAAAAAGTTGACTAACGATTGACTAACCGAAAACTTAACGGAATGACCAAATTGACCAAAATTTCATAGTTTGAGGACCAAATAACTAAAAAAAGTAAATAGGGGACCAAATTGGCC
Organism: Lavandula angustifolia; assembly: GCA_028984105.1. Classification (NCBI taxonomy): domain Eukaryota; kingdom Viridiplantae; phylum Streptophyta; class Magnoliopsida; order Lamiales; family Lamiaceae; genus Lavandula; species Lavandula angustifolia. Next base: position 13,109,969 of record CM054808.1, read on the forward strand.
AAAAGACCATAGTTTGGGGACTAAAAAATCCAATTTGCCTTAATAGATTAATGTATTTATATTATTTAATAATATTATTTATCTGAAATTAATTGGTTGGACTAATTAATTGATAAATAAAAATAGCCCAGCAGATTAATTTGTTATATTATGGTCTAGTTGTTGTTGAGGCCAATTGTAAGTATATATTAGTATTATGTTCATAATCTACACAAACAGAAAATATACACAGAGAAACGCGCACACGCATGTTTGTGTAAGACGGAGAGACGATATTTTATTTTCTTCAATTCTCTGACCACACGGAGGAAGAAAAGGGTCGGGACACAGATCAGAAGATCTGAACGGGAGCAATAATCAAAGCTACTACAACATACGTAGGAGAAAGATAAATTTCATTCCTTCAGTTTGGTATCAGAGTGTGGTTTAGACTCTGATTATTGCTTTTTAGGAGCATGTTTAGGTTTAATTCCGTCGTTTCGGGTTATTTTCGTGTTTGGGACGGTCTGCGTGCCACTGTTTTGACCCATTTGTATCATTTTTCTCATGAGAAAATCCACGAGTAATTGATAGGACCAATATATTACGTGTTTATACTATTTTCGTATTGAATTTTTTCGAGACGCACGAAAATTGAGATGGAGACAAAGCCCCAATTGGAGAAAACCCTAGTTTTTCTAGGTTACTGCCGCATCTTGCGGCGGCAATTCCCGGTGCGTCCGATGTCTGATCGACGATCAGCTTGAACTTTGGAATTATCTTATCACGGGCTTCACGTCTATAGGTCGTATGAGGTCATCGAATCTCGAATGCAACCAAAATCGATGTCGAAAGTTGGCTACTTAATTTAGCAATTTTCCGGCAACAAATTCGAAATTGAAGGAAATTGATGGATGATTTTGATCGAAATACGTTCATGGTGGTCTAAGGATCATTATTCATGAATCAATTGAACAAAATCGCGGCTCGAGGAGAATGAAATTGGGCGGCGAAGCTCACCAACAACGAGCTGCGTAATTACGCAACGGCACGTTGTGGTGGCGGCTGCTCTTCACAGCCCAGACGTCCGGGAGATGTCAAGAAGGGAATAGGAGGTTGGCAATGGCCGAACGAGGAGGCGGGAGGCAGCGGCACCGAACGCAGGCGGGAGGCGCGGACAGTGCGCAGAGACGCGCAGTCCCAGTGGCACTACGCCGCGATTCCGGCGATGCCGTTCACTAGGGAAGGTTTTCCAGGCCGCGGGCGACACCACCACGAAGACGGCGGGCAGCGGTGCGGCGGCGTAGTTTTCAAGGCGGGGAGAAGGGCTGATGTCAGCCCGTGCATTGCTGACGTGGCAGGAGATGTTGACTCAGCTGCTGACTTTGTTGACACGTGGCTGACGGCCTGTTGATGTAGCGCTGACGAGGCCGTGTACGACAAAAAGCTCCAAATTCGAAGATTTGAAGGCCGAAGAGCTGTATTTTGTTCGGTCTATGTAATAGATAGGGATTACGTGTTTTTTAAGTTCTACAACTACATTTTAAATTCTATATTTGCATTTATTTATTTTTATTCTTTAGCTTGCAATTATATGTTTAGTTGCGCTTAGAAAAGCATGAAAATAGGATTTATGTCATTTTAAAGCATGTTTAATTTTTCCACGAGCACATTTTATTTTGTGTGGTTAGAATTACATGCTTTAAGATTAATGCAGTTCTGGCATGAATCAAAACGAACATTTTGAAGAAAAAGACTAAGCAAGACTTAAAATTAAATGTTTAATTAGATTCCATCAAATTGGTTATTAAAGACTTAATCGGACCTCCATTTAATTGGGCTCTACACAAAAGTAGTAAGATTATGTCAGTAAACATCCACCTGCATGGCTTGCTTGCATCTTTGAGCTACAAGTTTTGTGAGATGAGTTTTCTAGAACAATATGTAATTATTATTGAGTAGTGGAAGCGAAGCCGTAAACGTCCACCTTTGTGGCTTGCATGCCTAGTAAACACGAGTACTCTAGATGATAGTAATTAAATAAGATGGCTAATTAGATCAGATTCAATGCGGTATGGTTCTCGTAAGTATGTCAATTTTGAAAATTTGATTCTATTTTGGTCAAATTAATGGTCAATACTTAGATTTCACTGCGGGTACAATCACTTCCCTCAAAGTCCCTTCCCGCGTTTTAATTTAATAGTGACATGGTCCAGAATATCTAACTATTGATTCCATTCGCTATGGTCTCAAAGTTGATGTTTGGGTCTTCGGCATTTGACTCATCAATCGATCATGATGCTTCAACCGTCTGTACAAGGTCACTGATTTGTGGCGACCGTAGGTTGAAAATATCCGAGCTGGAGGACATTTTCGGAACACATTCGGTGAACGGTGCTTGGGCAGCCGAACTACGTGAAGGTTGCAAATATTTTGATGTTGCACCTACTTGTCTTGGGTGTTCTGAGGCCAAGGCTAATTGATGACTTCGTTTGGGTATTAGTGGACAACCTAAACGAATGGAAAGATTTCTCGTGGGGTGCGTATTCATACCGGACATTGATTCACTACAAGTAATTCATCCCGAGCACTCTAGCGGGATGTAGAGTGTCGTATACCTTCAGCGGGCTAGTCTGGGCCTTACAAGCATGGGCGTACGAGTGCATCCCAGAATTTGAAAGAGTTTGTGCGAACTTAGTGAACCGGAATTAACTTCCATGTTTATTGAGATGGAGTTTTCCCTTAGTAAGAGGGACTTTCACTAGTTTCTTCGATTACAAGGTAACATGTCTCTAAATATATTTTATATTTCTCATTGTATAAACTCTGAAGACCTATGTATTAAAGAATGTTAATATGTAATAAGCTAATTTTGTATGTAATATTTCTCTGTATATATATTACAGTTCTCGGTATAATATTATTATAATCAATAGCGACAAAAGATAAAACTGTGGAATAATACATTATGTACACATTTATGATCATATTCTTATGCATATGCATATTTTATACATAGTTGGAATGCGTATGGATGATCGAGGAAGATGGAGAGTTGTCGATGGCATGCTATATGAGCACGCAGGAGGGCGAGCCACTTGGTGTGGCGTACAAGGACCTGTAATCATTCAGTTTGGATCCGAGTACACAAGAGCGATGGACATTCCTCATCCACGTGGCCCGGCAGCACCTTACTCCTCGCTTGCCTCACTGTCGCTCGTGTAAAGACGCTCCAGATGAACTAGGGGAAAAGTCCCGACCACTTCAAAAGGGTCTAGTAGCCTTGAGACCGAAGATTTAACTCCGCAGGAAAAGAAGTTTCGGAAGAAGATTAAAAACTTTTTCTCAAAAAACAAGTCGGATAGGAAGTCATCGGATGAGGAAAGACGCTCACACCCCGGATACTCATGTCGAGGACGTTCGTTGACATTCGGTTTTGTATGGTGAATCTGGGCCATCAACATTCCGGTTCGCACGACATTTTCAGTTCTCGACACTCAATTCCCCCCCGAGGAGCGCAATGGAAAAGCGTTCTCACATTCCAGAGGCAACTCCAGACACTCTGAGCATGCCCATTCGGGTTCTCACCGAGCAACTCCACCCGTATACTCTGACCGGGTTGATCCATTTGTTGATGCTGTCACGGATAATAGCGACTCATCCATGGCATCCGAGGCACGTGCAAAGAAGTCCCATGACCATTGTCTTCTGTCATGGAATTAGGTCGCCCAGCCACATGCTTCTCCCAGTCTAGACTCAGAGGTAAGCTTTTAGTTCTCTGCATAAACTTTGTAGTATGCATTTGTACGGAGATGTATGAATATATTATGAAGAATGAATGATATGCAGTGGTTGAACATGCTATTAAATGGTTTTTATCCTGGTTTTGGTTAGCCTATGCATTTAAATGGCTACATGCTATTAAATTGAGTCCATGTGGATTAAGATGTATATTACTAATTATTATGGCCCATAATAATTATGTGTAGGAAGAACATAATATATTTAAGTAATCATATTACTAATTATTATGGTCCACAATTCATTTTCGAAGTGTTGAGAACCAATATGAAAGTACAGAGAACTATTATAATATTATAGATAAGTACGAGCATAGTATGAAGATATAAAACATTTGTTTACTTCTTCGTCTCTTTTGTAGGCAAAAGATGAAGATAAGTCCGTCCACGGTGATGATTTGACTTCTTCATAGACACTTATTGTGTCTCAAATAGAAATTGAAAGGTTAAGTGTTGTGGCAGCGGAAGATGTCGGGATCCCCCAATGACGTGGAATGGGAAAAGGGAAAGGGAAAGGGGTTTGACTTATCTTTTCTGACAAAAGCTGCTCCAGACTGGAAAAGGGGCGTATCTCTACAGTGCACCTACTCATCAACGTTCAAATTTAAGGAGCCGTTTTCCTTATCATTTTGACACGTGGTTAGGCCTCCCTCCAACGGATCTATTCTCAATCGACGACTATATAAAAGAAGTCTTCATGCAGAGACACTACCGGGAACCCAAGCTATCTACGCACACAACTCTTAAACGCTCTCAATCGAAGAATCCAGTGAAGAACTAGCTTTCTTAGAAAAACCTTTTAGTTCATCACTTAGAGTTATCATTGTTCCCCTTCTCTTATCTAAGCAAGCCTTAATGTAATAGCTATAGCTTAGAAACCTCAGGGAAGTTCACATCGTTGTGAAACTGTTCTTATTGTAAGAACTTCCTCTTAGTTGGAGAAGACTCAAACTCTTTAAGTCTGAAACCCCTGTAAAAGTCACTACGGCTATAAGTAGAGAATCTGTCCTGCGCACAGATCACTGAGAACTTGCTCAGTATAAGCTTCAAGTTTTATCTGTCTTGAGAACAGATCACTGAGACTTGCTCAGTATAAATATAACAAGTATCCTGCTTTGGTCAGGACAGTGGACGTAGGACCCAATGTGTCCGAACCACTTTAAAAATCTGTTGTATTGATTTACTGTTTTCTTTTACTAATCATATTTCATTAAAATTATATTTCATCAAACTCAGCATAAAACCGGTTTTCCAACCGAGACGTTTAATAGGGCCTACACTTCCGCGCACACAACTCTGATACTGAACAACTGTTTGACTGACTCAAGTCAGTAGAGCTGAACTTAGTAGAAGAATTTCTTACCCACGCGATCTGAAAGTATATTTAGCTATCTGACTCACTTCAGTAGGAAACTCAGCTAGAGCTGACTTTCGCGTTTGAGAAACGAATTTGTATTCAGGTGTATTCACCCCCCCCCCCATTCTACACCTGAACCACGTCTCAGGACCAACAATTGGTATCAAAGCGGTGTTCTTAATTGATCATCATTTTTTTCTGAAACTGGTCTATCTCGAACAAAGATCCTAGGAAAACCCATTTTCACTGCATCTTTCATCTCTTCATTGCATCCTATACCCTATCTTTCAATGGCTGATAATTCAGGGATTAGGACGGTACCCATGTTCTCAACAGAGAACTATGCGGTATGGCGAGTAAGGATGGAGACACATTTGACCTCGCTGCAAGATAGCATGACCGACGTCTTGGAGAAAGGACCTATTGTTCCGATGATCGACTCAGTAGTTCTTATATTGGACGGAGCAGAAGGTGCCCGAACCGGTCTGAAAGTCGCTAAGGACAAAAGCTTCTTCACTCCCGAGGAGAAGAAACTGCACAACCTCGACCGAGTTGCTCGAAACGCTATACTGATGACACTCAGTGACTCATATCTCAGAATAGTACATGACTGCAAGACTGCAAAGGAGCTATGGGATGGTCTCGCGGTGCTAAGCCAAGGAACTCCACGGATTAAAGAAAACAAACTGGAGTTAGAGCTGCAGAAACTCGAGGCATTCGCTATGCTTCATGGGGAGTCCATAGATGATTTCAGTGCTCGATTCACAAATCAAATCAACATCATCAATGGACTGGGGAAAACGTTCAGCAACAAGGAGACTAACTCAAAGATTCTTAGGGCTCTCAGCAGGCCCAAGTGGTATTCCTTTGCTACGTGTATGAGGAGATCTGACTTGAATTCTTTTACTGCTGATTATGTATTTTCAGAGCTAAAGTGCCAATAGACTCCCGGTGCGGAAGCTGAAGTGCCAATGGATCACGCTTATAAGGCATCAGCTAGCACTCCCGGAGCAAGTCCCTCAGCAACAAGCCAGTCAGCTGGAAGCTCAGTAACCATACCTACTACTGACAACTTGGCTGAGAAGTATGCTCTCCTCGCTGTGAAATACCAGAAGGAGAAAGAAATGTTCAGAAAGAAGATGAAAAAGGCTTCCAAAAAGTATCAAGGTAAGAGAGATCATAATCGCACGAAAAGTGAAACTAAATCTCTACCTGATTGCAGGAATACTAAAGCTGCCCCCGTGGAACAAAAAGAAACATCTAGAAGGGACGGCAGAACCTCAGTATGTTACAACTGCGAAAAAGCCAGGACACTTCCAATACGAATGTCCTGAACTCAAAGCAGCTAAAAGAGCTGAAAGGCAAGCCCGACGCGACAAATTCATAAAGAAGAGACAAGCCTACATAGCTGGAGAGTTGTCCGATTACTCAAGCAATGAGGAATTGTTTATGGAATCGTCCGATGACGACGCTGCATTCATGGCAATCGAGACAGAAGATGTTGAACCGTGTCTGATGGCCGGAGAAGAGGCTGAGGTAAATTATGAACCCATTATATGCCCCTCTTCACCTTGCACACATGACACAAGCTCTACTGCAGGAGAACCGCTGGATGTGGTTCTTACGTACGAAGATCTGCTTGAAGAGCAAATCCAGATAAGCCAGCAGTTCAGAAAGACGATTCAGGAGATGGATATCCTGAAAGTAGAGAATCAGAGACTTTAAAAGAGAAGTCAGGACTCTACTGAATCTGAAGGACTTGTTCAGAGATTGAAAGAAGATATTAACTCTATGATGACTAAGTCTCAAGGCTAAGAAGCACAGATTTCAGTGTTGTCCAAAGATATCTCTGAGAAAGAGACTAAAATTGATAATCTCAAAGAAACTCTCACACATGCCATAACATAATATGAAGCTCTAAGAAAGAGTGATGAGGTGTGGAAAACCTTGATGACAGAGCAATACATTGGAGCAAAGGAGAAGTTGGAGAAGGTATTACGAGCTCAAAGACCATATGCCACCAAAGAAGGACTTCGTTATACATGTGAAGCCTCCACTTCAGGACAGAAGAGCTCCACCAAGCTGACTGATAGGTTTGTCCAAGGGGTAACTCAACATGCAGAATTTACATCCCCGCAGACAAAGAACAAGTAGAAGATTCAAGCACATCATTTTAGCAACAAGAAGGTGACCCACGATTCTAGCCCCAAGACACCAAGAGCAAACTCAAGGGAAACCAAGAAGGCCAGGTGGGCTGAATAGTATGGCCACCAACAACTGACTCATCCAACTCAGTACGGATCGTACTACTATGAGCTAGGAGTCAAAAGCCCTAAGGTTCAGAAGAAGAAGAAAGCTGAACCTCAAAAGTCTAAGAAGTCAGCTACTCCAAGTTCAGTGGAGCCGACTACTGACAATATGGGAAAGAAGAAGTCTGAAGCCATCAGGGCAGTCAGACAAGTTTGGATCCTTAAATCTAACCATTAAGGACCCAAGCTGAACCCAAAGGGTACTTGAATCTATTTTTGTTTTGCAGGTGCTACAGGACCCTTTGATTATCGACAGTGGATGCTCAGGACATATGACACATCAAAAGAGCCTACTGATCGACTACGTTCAGCAAGATGGAGCCATAATTGAGCTCGGTGACAACTCCAAAGGCTACACAAGGGGATACGGCACACTAAAAATAGGAACTGCAATAGTTCCTAGGGTATCTTATGTTAAAGGACTTCAACATAATCTCCTTTCTGTCAGTCAATTATGTGATAACTCCAATAAAGTGACTTTTGACGTAGGTTTTTGTGATGTTCTTGATAAATCTACAGGAAAAACTGTGTTATCAGGGTCGCGGCGAAGAAACATATACTATGTTGAATGGAATACCGCCGAACCTGAAGCTTGCCTACTAGCACACACGAGGTCAGATGACAAGACAGCATGGTTGTGCCATAGACGACTGAGTCATCTGAACTTCAAGACAATGAACAAGCTAGCACGTGATGCTAAAGTCAAAGGACTGCCCAACGACGTGTCCAAGAGACATAAAAATTGTGAAGCATGTCTGAAGGGGAAGCAAATAAAGTCAAGCAATCCGCCCATTCCGTCACCTTCCCCTAATGAAATCCTTCAATTGTTGCACATGGATTTATTTGGGCCAATCAACCCAGTGACGATCAGAGGAAAGAGATACGCTCTTGTAGTCATTGATGACTATTCAAGATATACTTGGGTGATATTCATCGCCAACAAATGTGACGTCAAACTTGAGCTGCCGAAACTACTGAAGCGGCTGAGCGTCGAGAAAGATATCAAGATTCAAAGGATATTCTCAGATCGTAGAACTGAGTTTCTGAACTCGATGGCAAAAGACTTCTGTGAGGCTAAAGGCATTGAACACGAAACCTCAGCGGCACGTACGCCTCAGCAGAACGGACTTACTGAAAGGAAGAACAGAACACTTAAGGAAGCAGCAAGGACGTTGCTTGCAGATTCAGGTCTTCCATTGAAGTTCTGGGCAGAGGTTACTGACACTGCCTGCTACACTCAGAACCGGTCTCTGCTGACTAATATACACATGAAGACGCCTTACGAACTATGGAAAGGGAGAATTCCTTCTATTTCGCATTTCCATATTTTTGGTTGTCCGTACTTTATCCACAATAACGGAAAGTACCAGTTAAAGGTATCTGATAGTAAGTCAGACCAAGGAGTCTTCTTAGGATACTCCAGGGTCAGCAAAGCTTTCAGGGTCTTTAACTACCGGACCCTTTGCGTGGAGGAAAGCCCTCATGTTGTATTTGATGAATTTATTTCTGAGTTCAGGAAGTCAAACTCTCAGCCAGAAGCTGAAGAGGTCAGGAGCAAGCTACAGGATCTAAGCTTAAAAGACAACACTGAAAAGATCCAGCATTGTTGGGATAATGATTCAGATGATGAAATTCATAATCAAACAACAAGCAATGTAGCTGAGGAGATTGATTCTACCAAACAGGATCAATCCCAGGTAATCTAGGTCGATGAGGAAACCAATATGGTAACTGAGACCTCTACTGAAAATAACAACTCAGGGGGAACTATCAATGTTCCTGAGCTAAATGCCCATGAACCTGGTGACTCAGTAGACCCAACCCTTGTTACTGAACGGCGTATTGAAGGAAGAAGTCTATGTTGAACAACCGCCCGGCTTTCAGCAAGGACATCAGGTTTACAAACTTAAGAAAGCTCTGTACGGGTTAAAACAAGCACCCAGGGCTTGGTACGATACCCTCTCAGACTTTCTACTTCATAAAGGTTTTCAGAAAGGAACAGTGGATCGCACCCTATTCAATATCAACTCAGGAGAAGACATTTTATTAGTGCAGATCTACGTGGATGACATCATCTTTGGATTAAGGAATCTGACTATGTGTCAGAAATTCGAGCAGATGATGAAAGAAAAATTTGAAATGTCGATGATGGGAGAGATGAACTATTTCCTTGGACTTCAAGTCAAACAATCAAAGAAGGGAATATTTATTATTCAAGCTAGATACACAAGAGATCTCATCAAGAAGTTCGGCTGCGAATCCAACAAGTCAGTAAAGATGTCCATGAACACCAATCTCAAGATTGATCTTGACAAAGAGGGAGTATCTGTTAACTCAACTGACTATCGTGCTATTATCGGTTCTTTATTATATCTTACAGCAAGCAGACCTGACATAACTTATGTTGTAGGTGTATGCGCGAGATTTCATGCGAATCCCCAAGAAGAGTCATATAGATTCAGCAAAGAGAATTTTTCGTTACCTGAAGGGAACACCTGATGTTGGATTATGGTATCCTTGCTAATGATAACCTTAAACTAACTGGTTATTTTGACGCTGACTATACAGGTTTCCGAATCGACAGAAAATCAACCTCAAGAACTTGTCAGTTCCTCGCTAGCAAGCTTATATCGTTGTTTTCAAAGAAACACAATTCAGTAGCAACGTCCACTACTGAAGCTGAGTATATGGCTGCCGGAAGCTGTTGCGCATAGACACTGTGGCTTCGACAACAGCTGATAGACTACGACATCCATCAAGATGAAGTGCCGATCTACTACGACAGTACCAGTGCTATTGCAATCACTCAGAAACCAGTTCTACATACAAGGTGCAAGGACGTGGACATTCGTCATCACTTCATCAAAGATCGTGTCGAGAAAAAGGATATCAGAATGGAGAAGATCCACATATATAAGCAAAGAGCTGATATCCTGACCAAACCTCTAGCTGAGACCAGATTCAATGATCTCTTAGTAGAACTAGGTCTTTTGGATCCTACTGATACGATTCAGTAAATGCTCCAGGAAGTACTAAGTAAGGGGGAACTTACTTTCAGTACAGTTGAATACTCTGTCTCGTCAAACGTGGTATCAGTTGACTACGATGTTCAGCTGACAGGTTATGAGTATTAAATTCAGCATTTGGTGATTCAGCATGTTATAGCATTTATTTACCGCCTTTATTGTTCATCGTATTGCATTGAGTATGTCGTTTTCATTAAACTCACGACATTCCGTAAAACTTACTGCGGTGCATTAAATACATGTCATTTCACCTTACCATTTAGGCGATAGCGATAAGTAGATGAGATTATAAGCGGCACAGTAATCATAATCTATTATAACATCCAATCTGAGCCGTCCACATATTAAAAAACTTATTAATCTCAACTGCATGCTTTAAAACCGCCTCATATTCAAATCTGAATATATATACGCATGTCATCTCTGACCTAGATCACTTTTCCGCCATTATCGAAGAATTTGTGCTCTCTGCATCTGTTCAAAAATTTGCATTAGACTTCTACCGCATTCTAAGTACAGTCACTTCGGTAAGATTTCTATAAACTAAATATGCGTACTAACTTACTCTATTTTCAAATGTTAACTTCTGTTTTGCAGATTTCAGTTGTTAAGATGGCGCTATTTGTTCCCAACAGCGATATTACGATCCCAGAAGATATTGATGACATCATTTCAGGGAAGAGGGTGTTATTTGAACTCGTTCTGTCCGTAAGGACATGTGGCGTGGAGTGTATGACGCCAGTTTTCAACGCTCTAGAGAGATCGGGCCTCCTACCGATCCTCTCTCGCTCTCTATGTCATCAGCTCCCTCGCCAGGTCGCAGAATTCTCTCTGAATTATCGGAAGGATGATGACTCGAATGACATCTCCTCCGTCATTTCGAGGCGTGAAGTCCGTCCCAGTTAGTGGGAGGACAAGGTCACTCTGATGGATGTGGCAAAGCGTCTGCGTGTCAGCTTCGAACTAGCAAACAAAGGGACACCAATCGCCAGGTACAAGGAATCAGAGATCGATAAGTGCCTTTGCCGATTCAGCGGTCAGAAGAGTATCGTCTTCAAAGATGCTTTCCCTAAGATTAGGTTGTTTCCGCAGTATAGGGGATTGGCATAGCATACATCGTCAATCACATATTGACGAGCTCAGCGGGATCATACGATCAGCTATCCCGCATCCATATCCAGATAATGATGGCGATAGTGGATGAGGCCCCCATCTACTGGAACGCCTTCTTCAGAGCTGAATTTAAAGCTCAGTCTCAGAAGTTTGTAGACTCTGAAGATGGCATGAAGCTCATTCTGAAAGGAAAGCTTCTTTACGGGACCAAGGTGTCCATAATGATCGAGGACGACCTCACCGACAAAGTCTCCTTCGCAAATGCTTTCTACTTCGATCCGAGGCTGCTGAAGTTTATCAATTCAGCAACAGCTGAAAAATCAATAGGGAAGGGACTGGCTCTTAAGCGCCCTATGGAGATCACGCAGGATCCCCTCCCTACTGAGCAGCATCCGCCGAAGAAACAAAAGACTCTGAAGAAGCCAACTTCAGTCGTCCCTCCTCCTTCACCGATATCTGTTGAGGATTCAGGGTCTGGGAAACATGACGTGACCCTGAAAGAAAAGGTGAAGAGAGTTCTCTCAGAGGAAATTCAGCCGGAGACCCCTGCTGATACTCAGACTGCTGAGATTTCCTCACTCCCGACTTCAGTCCTGGATGCTCAGATGAAATCAGCTGATGAAGTCGCGTCTGAGATACCTGAGATCAGTGTCCATACTGATCTTGTGGACATAGCGGTCCGAGCCAGGGTACAGATGCGTCTTAGATTCCTGGAGTGGGATCTACTGGAAGAGGCCATCCGTCTGAAGACCCTATCCACCCTGATGGAGGAAGAACAGCGACTGAAAGAGGAGATTGACTATGAGGAGCCATCTAATATTGCTTCTATGGAGGATCTCAAGGCCGAGATGCTCATGATGCTCAGCGATAGATTGCAAGGAGCTCAGCCTTCCTCTACTCAGCCTCCTTCTCCTCCTCCATCTCCTCCACATGATGGATCACCCAAGGATGCAGACTAGGGAGGGCCTGCTGAGGGAAAAACTCCCGCGGATGATTCCTCACCAAGGTACTTGAGGCACAGAAGACCAACCTGACTGCTCAGTTCCAGATTATACTGCAGTCGCAGGCCAAGCTATTCTCAGAAGAAGTGGCGGCTGCAACAGGTCGCGTCCAGAAGGCAGTTGAGGAGGGATATAAGTTCACATCTGACAGTGTCTCTAAAGCACTGACCAAACAACACGACTCCTGTCAGGAAATTAAGAAAGCATCCTCTGACGTTGTAGAAGACTACCTCACCCGCTTTGACAAATCCAAAGATGCTCTACTGAAAGCAATTAATCAAGAGCACGATCAAAGGTGGGAGTCTTACACAGACGCGACTACTGACATTGCCTCAGGAATGACTACGGTCAAGGCCTCAGTAGAAACATTGACACAAAAGGTTACTGCCCTGGCGCCTCTAATTGATGATGTCGAAAGGGGAAAAAGTCTATATCTGCTCACCTCAGAACCCTCCTTAAGGTAGAAGATCAGCAGGGAGAACCTAGTTCAGTAGCTCAGGGGGAAGTTCCTGCTGGAGATCCCACTGACACAGCTGTAGCTGAAGTGGACAAATACTTGGAAAATCTAGCTACTGAAGATTCACCACCTCCTACTAAGAAAGCTGATAAGGGCAAGGGTAAGGCTCCAGCTGACCCAAGTTAGCCCAGGGAAAAGAAGCTGAAGTTCAAGTCTCGTGAAGAGCAAATCGCTTTTAACGAGAAACTGGCCAGAGAATTTACTGAACAGGATGCCAAGAAGAAGCCCGCAGCAAAGAAAGGGGTACAGATCCGATCTCCAGCGCCTTCTCGCACAAGATCTAGTATTCCCTGGCAATCCAGAGCTTCAGCAGCAGCTTCAGTAGCAGAAGCTAGATCCCAACAGTCCAAACCCGGACAGTCCAAATCTTGAGAAGCAAGGCGCATCTGCATCAAAGTCTAAATCTGCATCGCCTGCTGACTCAGAAGAGCAGCATGTGCCCTCAACGGTCCCCTCTAAGGAGCAAGAGCAAGAGATAAAAGAGATATGGGACACGTGTGAGCGAGCACTAGACCGTTCAGCGGAGGCCATGCAAATTAGAGAGGCGAGAGAGAGAATTCGTCTAGCCGATCTAGAGGCCCTCAGGCTGAGAACGGAAAAGGAAGCAAGGGAAAAGGGTACCGAAAAAAGACATAAGTATACCCACCTCTTCCAGATACTTCAGGAGAAGGGAACCAGGCAGTGAAATGAAGATGATAGTATTCAAAAGAACTGATGACTGGCTACCTCTCAAGCTGAATCAGCAATGGGAAAAGCTGAAGATGGACTTCATAAAAAGATTCTATATCTGGAAAGTCAGAAGTAAAGACATTATTGATGCTGATTGTTGGTCTGGAGATGAGTGTCAGGTGTAGAGGGGGGGGTGAATACACCTGAGTACAAGTTTCTTTTCTTAAACGCGAAGGACAGCTGAGCTGCAGGTTGCGACTGATGAACAATGCCAGATAGTAACCTTCTGATCACGGGTCAGAGTTACTCAACTACTGAGTTTGTTCTACTGACTTTGTCAGTATTAAAACCTCAGGCGGAGAGTTAGTGCGGATAAGTGTAGGGCCCGAAAGACTTTGTCTAGATTTGAAAACGTGTTTTCACTAACCAAACCAGTTTTGGCTAGTGCACTTTTGAATACGTTTTATGCAAAGTATGAGTTTGTAACCGGTTTGAGAACGATGCAATAAAATAGTAAATAACACAAGCAATTTTTAACGTGGTTCGGATACGCAAGATCCTACGTCCACGGTCCTGCTGAACAGGAGATCTTGTTGATTAATCTTAGCAAGCCTCGGCAAGGAATCTGTGCACTGGACAGACCCTTCTAAGTTATAGTCCTTAGCGACTTTACAAATCAAACCGAAGTTTGAAGGGGAGGGAATTTTCTCCAACTATGAAGGAGTTCTTACAAAAAGAACAGTCATAGAAAGTGATCTCCTTCGAAGACTCTAAGCTATGGATATAACAATTGAGCTTAGATAGAGAAGAGGGATCTAAAGAAACTCTAGAGAGAAGAACTAAAGGTTTTCAACAAAGCAAGTTCTTCGCTGGATCTTCGTGAATGCGCTAGAGAGTTTGAATGCTTGAGCGAGTAATCCCTTTGATATCCCGTGCGTTGAGCTCGGAAAGGCTTCTCTATTTATAGTCGTGACCCAGGCATTTGTCCGTCGGAGAAGACGAAGCCATGTGTTACAAACGTCTAAGGAAAACGGCCATAAGTTTCGAAATAGTGTCGCATAGTAGTTGGTCACTGTGCATGAGAGCAGCTTTAGTTGCAGAGCAGGTAGGTCTTAGACCGCTTCTCATTGGTCGAGGTTTGTGGTAGGTGAGACTTGTCAGACATCAGTCTTCATCTGAGTTGACTCTCACTCATCCTCGTATGATCTTCTGCTGACTTTCGAATGACATTAAAAGTCGGGTCGTTTCCTGTCGGGTACAGTAGATCTGGCACGATCATACTGTCTTCTTCGTCTGAGTCGGATGATGAAAGGTCTTCTACTGAGAACAGTCAACTGGTGACTCTGAAGGTACTGAGTCTATACTGTGTTCTTTATTGGAGGTCAGCTGATAAAAGAATCTTCTACTGATGAAGGTCAGCTGGAGACCTGAGAACATGAGCTCTTACAAACTGATGACGTGGGGTTCTGGAATTTAACTTCCTACTGAAGTTCAGACCAACAAATACCCCTTACATGACTTAGACAAAAAACAGATAATGAAAATCAGAACAGTCTAGCCTATTACATCATTTAGTCCGAAAGACAACACACTAAGGGTACAAGAAAGGTTTTGGGATCTTCAATTCCATAGCAATAAATCACTATGATTTCCCCCATTACCGAAATAAGCAAGTCCTAATACAAGAACTACTGATGATAATACAAAGTACCTTCTAAGTGATGATTTGATCAATCACTGACTCATAACCCAACACTGATGCATACTTCAAAGACTTCCTGACAGCTGTGAACCCAGTCCTCCTTGCTGAGATTCAGACGCTGCTAGAACAAAACAGGGAAAGCGCTTAAGGCTCCTCTATTCATAATTTTTCCTCCTCCTCTAACTCATCAAGATAATCTTTGCAATAAGGAGATAGAAGAAGAAATCAAGGAAGCCATCATTAGCAGAGCACTGAGGAAAGATGATGAAGAAGACTTAGCGGAGATCAAGGCCCTAAGAAGCAGAGTATATTCAGGTTATGGCCTTGAGCTTCCGGAGAAGAAGTCTGCTAACTTTCGCGCTCGCATGCAGCAGTTCAAGAAGAAGTCGAGCTGACCTATCTCTCTCCTTAGCCTAGTTTTTGTAGTGATAGCATGTCATGTATTGTAAATCTCATTCATCTATGACATTTATCACTTTTAGCCTTGACAATTACTTATTGTCTTTACGGCTTTATTTACTTTTTGGCACAACTGATCACCTAAGTGATCAATTATTTCTCTATCTGACCATATATATCTTATATGCTTATCTGCCTTAGAATTATTCCCTACTGATTATCTGTGTTTGCCCTGATATTATCTGATATTTTGCTAGTACTTAAGGGGGAGGGCTCTTATATATGAAATAGTGGGAAATTGTTTCTTAGGGGGAACCTGCCTTATAGGGACATTATTGATAACTGTTGAATTACCTTTGATGATTAGCTACTAAGACGTATGATCTATTATGAGCTTTGATTGTTATGTTTGTATCGGCCCTGATATCTTGAGAATGTGCTAAACTTGCTTTCTAGATCTGATACATGTCAGTAGAATCTCTGATAACTTCAGCATGCTATAACTATGTTAATTGTATTAAATTCTGTAAGTTCTGATACATTCAACATTCCATAACTGTTTTGTTTTAACATGGCTCTGATACATTACTTGATATCATAAGATAGCTCGGATATAGTTTTTACTAGTGATTGCTCTTATTCTTTCTTTCTATTATCTTAGTCAGCTTTGATATGTTGGCTGGAGCATTCCTTTGTAATAGATCTTTACTCAGTAGCAGTAGCTCTTAACCTTAGCATATTTCTTGATAGAAGATGTAATAGGTTTTTGCATCATAAAATAGGGGAAAATTGTTGGGATAAGGATTCAGTATGACACATTTATAGATTTGAAGATCCCAAAACCCCTAGTTGAATGATGAACATTCGCTCTTGTAATAGCTTAGTTTGAGTTCAACATGTTAGGAACTCAGTAGGCTAGAGTTCAGTAGAAGACCTTGCACTCAGCTGATGGACTCAGGATCGAAGAAGTCAGTTGGTCAGCCGACCACCAACTGAATCTGCACAGGAATTTTTGCCCATGCACTTATACTCAGAAGAACGTTAGTGGAAGTCACTTCAGTTGAAGGTCCGAGGATTCAGAGGAAGTCAACCTTGATGTTTGACAAGACTCACCTACTAATCTACCTCGACCAATAAGGAGACAACATCAACTTAGCTTTTCTGACAAAAGCTGCTCCCAAACTGAAAAGGAGGCGTATCTCTACAGTGCACCTACTCATCAACGTTCAAATTTAAGGAGCCATTTTCCTTGTCGTTTTGACACATGGCTAGACCTCCCTCCAACGGATCTATTCACAATCGACGAATAAATAAGAGAAGTCTTCATGCAGAGACATTATCGAGAACCCAAGCTATTTACGCACAAAACTCTTAAACGCTCTCAATCGAAGAATCCAGTAAAGAACTAGCTTTCCTAGAAGAACCTTTTAGTTCATCACTTAGAGTTATCCTTATTCCCCTTCTCTTATCTAAGCTGACCTTATTGTAATATCTATAGCATAGAAACCTCGAGGAAGTTCACATCATTGTGAAGTTGTTCTTATTGTAAGAACTTCCTCTTAGTTGGAGAAGACTCAAACTCTTTAAGTTTGAAGCCCCTGTAAAAGTCACTACGACTATAAGTAGAGAATCTGTCATGCGCACAGATCACTGAGAACTTGGTCAGTATAAGCTTCAAGTTGTATCTGTCTTGAGAACAGATCACTGAGACTTGCTCAGTATAAATATAACAAGTATCCTGCTTTGGTAAGGACAGTGGACGTAGGACCTAGTGTGTCCGAACCACTTTAAAAATCTGTTGTGTTGATTTATTATTTTCTTTTACTAATCATATTGCATTAAAACTGTATTTCATCAAACTCAACATAAAACTGGTTTTCCAACCGAGACGTTTAATAGGGCCTACACTTACGCACACGACTCTAATACTGAATGATTGTTCGACTGACTCAAGTCAGTAGAGCTGAACTCAGTAGAAGAATTCCTTGCCCACGCGATCTAAAAGTATGTTTGGCTATCTGACTCAGTTCAGTAGCAAACTCAGCTAGATCTGACTTTCGCGTTTGAGAAACGAATTTGTATTCAGGTGTATTCCCCCCCCTATACACCTGAACCACGTGTCAGGACCAACACCTTACGATCGATTACACACATAATGTACAGACAGTTCAATCAGAACCAGTTCTTTGAATAGATCTATGGTTATCCCCGAAAAGAAGATTGGCGTGAAATCCAATTAGAGGTCTACATTGCGGCTCAATTTGCACAAGGGGATGAGATCAATTAGGGTGTATACTCTCTGCTATCTCTGCATCGGTTGATAGACGGCTTGTCGGGGATAGAATTGGTTCAGAATGAGCTCGATCTGTGGAACATACGTCATATCATGGGGATCCGAATTTGGTTCATGTGTGTGGAAGAAGAAGATGACGATTAGATGTTGTTTTTCTAGATATTTTAATTTAGTTAAGGTTATCTGGCAAGGACACTGTGTTAAGCACAGGGGCATTCAATCCTTCTATAAAGTTGTGACTGCCATGTTAAGCATAGAAACAGTCACCTACCAAAATGGCTACCCCACCTTATTGAGCAATGGCTAGGGAGACACTAGAGAGCATTAAGAACAGAGGAACAAGATCAAGGTTTCTACCGATGTTGAGCATTCAAAGCAAAAAACCTAGTTAGTCTACATCTGCCCAGAAGGAAAATATCTACCCAGACTGATCAGATCTAAGCAATTCTCAACTATCTTAAACAGATTTCGACGAAAACCTACACTACACCAATTATTAAGCATGTTCTCACATCTCACGGATTCTCAGGGATGGTGCATCATTACGCCAGCCATATCTGGGAATTTAGCTACACATATTATCTAAGGATGCGGAAGTAAGCATGTAAAGGCCAAACATAAAGAAGATATGGGAGTAAAAGCTGAAATAGTAAATTTTCCTTAAACGGCAGAGATCTAGCATGGGTATTTAACTAAACATGGTAAGAGACAACATGGTATGAACTCGAAGGTTTTCAGATCTAAAAGCATGGAATATTAGCAGGAAGAAAAGATAACATTCTTCTTAAGCATGGTAAAGACAGAAAGTAGGGAATAACTTAAGTAACTCACGTGCAGAATAGTAGATAGGATATAACTTGAAGATGAGAAGGATATACAGACTAGCATTTAAGACTGAATTTAAAGATTGGAATTAAAGCTAGCCAACAACTTACATTAAACTTAAGTCTTCTCCTCTGGGGAGCTTGTGCAACGCTAGGCAAAAAATAAAAGAGTTCTTGAGTTTTACACTAATGGCGGAAATTACAGAGAGTTTTTAGAGAGAGAATGGAGATTTTTCTAACTAAGAGTGTGTTGTTGAAGATGATTCAAGATTAGTCTTATATTCCCTCTTTTCGCTCCCTCAAAATATCTACCTCGGTCGCGTGACTTAGTTAAAGTGGTAGGTGGGAGATCCACTGTGCAAAGGTATGGACCGATGGATAAAGGGCTGACATGGCTTGTACTTGCTTTCTTGAAAGAATTAATTTCCCACCAAAAGTCAGCAACAAGAGAGATGGGCGGGGTTTCGGGCTTGATTTTTCTTTATCACTCCTTGCTTCAAATTTGTATTTCTTTCAAATGCACACCAAGGCACACATGTCCCGTCCTGACTTTTTCCACTTTCTAGGCAGAATCCACACCAAGGCCCAAAATTTGTATTTCTTTCAAATGCTTCAAATTCCTTTGAATTTCTTCTGGTTAAGCTTAAAATCCTACACTCTTATGGACACAAACACATAAATTAAATGGACAAATGAGCTACAAATCGAAGCTTATCACTCATCCTCATCCTCGTCCTCAGCCCCCGCCTCCTCGTCCTCCTCCTGCACCTCCGCCTCTCCCCCATTATCGAAGAAGTTATGTCTGTTGAAATTCCTAGTGGATTGCTCAACTAGGTCCCGATCATCAGAATAACGGGCACGCGATCGGGTCTGCCACATACTTATTCCGGCCCCGTCACTCGGATTCGTCATCACAACATAGACAGTGGGGTCTGCCTTAAAGCCGATGAGTCGATTCAATTCTTCATCGCTCGTCATTAGTGACTTCACGAGTCAACCGGCGTGATTTCTCTCAAGCGAATACAACAGATACGATGTACGCATTGAATTTGTTTGCGTGGTTGAATCAAATAGTTGCTCTTAGAGATAACAACGAAAGTAGGTAGTGCGGAATTGCTACAAGTTGTTCATCCTCATACCTGTATTCGGAACCCTCAAAGATTCCTCCATACTTGACCGTTATGCATGTCCAATCGGCCATCTGAGCATACGTGAAGATTTAAAACATCTCAAGTCTCAGCAAAATAATTGTATATCTCCATACTAGTTAAAATGTACGTAAAATACGAATAACTAAGATACAGTCTTATTCGTAATATACAAAAGTAGATGAATGAAAACTTTTAATGAAAAAATACGTTCATAATCGTAGTGGAAATGTTGTATATCGCAGATATTAAATTAAATGTAGCAAACAAAGACCTAAGTTACACCTTACATTATAAAGTACATATTGCATAATTAACTACAACTTTAACCCATTTACAATGTAACAACTTATAGCATCACTATCACCTGCCGAAATCCTTATATAATTATATGGAACAACGTTAAGAACAAATAATAATGTAGAAACACTTTAAATATATATGCAAAAACGGATAGGACATATATACTACGTACAAAATGCTTTAAATATAATAGATACCTTGTGCTAATATGATGAAAATGTAGATCGATATCAAACTTTGCGCAAAATACGAATGTGATTTTTTTTCTCTCTAAACTTTTGCTCGCTGGGAAATGTGTGAACGTATGAATAGCAGCTTACATCTATATATAGTTGGGTTGAAACAAGATAATTCCTTTAAATAAATAATCTAGAAAAAAATTAAATATATAGTACACTACTGACAAATTTGACTATCTTCTAGCATTTATGTACAGCTGCATGAATGCAATTAATTTCCTAAACACGAGAAAAAACAGTGTAGAATGCATCTTTAATGTTGTTCGCAAAAAGTAAGGTCTTTGACTCAAACCGCCAGCTTTTTTTGCACTATGCTTATGTGGCTGGAGAGATGAAACAAGCCGCCAGCTTTTTTTACACAACGGTGACATGGCTGGAGAAAGAGGAATCAAGTTAGGTCTGCACATGGCAGTCTACTCTCTAAACCAACATTTTTAGGGCAAAAAAAGTATAATGGGTATTATTGCATTTATACAAATTTGGGGGCATCCTTGCATTTTCCCTTTTAGATATGGGTGTTTTTGCACTTAATCCTTGGAGAAATTTCCGAAGTGAAAGTCTGAAGTATTTTCACTTTCTATGCTTGAAACATTGCTATAAGTTGAAAGAGGTTTATTGG
Source organism: Lavandula angustifolia (assembly GCA_028984105.1). Taxonomy (NCBI): domain Eukaryota; kingdom Viridiplantae; phylum Streptophyta; class Magnoliopsida; order Lamiales; family Lamiaceae; genus Lavandula; species Lavandula angustifolia. Next base: position 13,131,267 of record CM054808.1, read on the forward strand.
CAATCTGCTTATGAAAATGTAGATCAATATCCAACATTGCGCAAAATACGAATGTGATTTTCTTCTCTCTGTAAATCTCTCTCTCTAAACTTTTGCTCACTGGGAAATGTATGAACATATGAATAGCAGCTTACACCTATATATAAAATTGGGTTGAAACAAGATAATTACTTTAAATAATCTGGAAATAAATTAAATATATATACACTACAAGACAAATTTAACTTTTTTCTAGCATGTATGTACAGATGCATGAATGCAATTAATTTCCTAAACACAAGAAAAAACAGTGTAGAATGCATCTTTAATGTTGTTCGCATAAAACAAGGTCTTTGACTCAAACCGCCAGCTTTTTCTGCACTGTGCTTACGTGACTGGAGAGAGAAAACAAGCCGCCAGCTTTTTCGACACAACGGTGACGTGGCTGGAGAGAGAGGAACCAACTTCTTTAGGGCAAAAAAAAAATATAATGGATATTATTGCATTTATATAAATTTGTGGCCATTCTTGCATTTCCCCTTTTACATATGGGTATTTTTGCACTTAATACTTGGAAAAATTTCCGAAGTGAAAGTTTGAAGTATCTCACTTTCTATGCTTGAAACATTGCTTTAAGTTGAAAGAGGTTTATTGGCAATCAGCAAATCAAGAAGGCTATGTTAAGGAGCAATGACTTGGTGGATAATTTTTCTGTCTTTTCTTAATGAACAGTCAAGTCATGAACATCACCTTGGATACATTATTTTTCCATCAATTCAAGTGTTTATTTATCTGGATTTCAATTATATTGCTATAAATTTCAATTTAATGCCAAATTTCAAAATGGAAATCTTGAAAACATTATTTTTCCATCAATTCAAGAAGAAAATCTAGGATACATTATTTTTCCATCAATTCAAGTGTTGTTATTTTATCTAGATTTCAATTATATTGCTATAAATTTCAATTTAATGCCAAATTCCAAATGGAAAAGTTTTTTAGAAAATTAAAAAAAGAATTTAATGCCAAATTCCAAAATGGAAAAGTATTTTATCTAGATTTCAATTATATTGCTATAAATTTCAATTTAATGCCAAACTAAAAAAGACCTCGCTAGAAGGAGGGGTTGAACCTCCGACCTTGTGGTTAACAGCCACACGCTCTAACCAACTGAGCTATTCCAGCTGATTATTATAATCTCAACATTTAACATATTTTTCAACTATGTTAATATATATTCGTTGTTGTGGAATAAGAAGCCTTCGTATCTTAATGCACGTATTTAATTTATTCGGAGCTATTACAACGGGATCCAATTTTTGCGGAATATGAGTCGAAGCATTTCGTCAAGTTTAAATACTGATTATGAAGCTCGAGAAAACGAAATATACTCCAATATTATACATCAAGAAACAATATGCTAATATTGGATATTAAGAAGAATTATGCAAGTGTTCCAAAAGCCTTCACAAGTTATTTACATTTAATACAAGAAAATATTCATCGGCTCAACCACCACCAAGAAAACAACTAAAACTAATCTGCTTGTTTTCTGTTTTTTCTGGTTACTGAACATGAAGCAGAAGCACCAGGATGACTAACCAGACTTGGAGTAAAACCTGGCAACCCATGGGGCGAGCTGATTGACATCGGGCTTTCTCGGGATCACGGAGTAATAATCCGACCAGTAGCAAGGCGAGAGCCTCTCCGCGAAACTCCCACTTGAGTAAATGCAAAATGGCAGCCAATCTTCACCTCCATTCATTCTTCTCTTTCTTTCCCTTGGATAAGCTAGTGGTGCCTGTACATACCTACAATAGTTGTAAGCATGCAAAGTTACCAAAGTATATAGCAAATGCTATGGAATTAACATCCATGATACACATATATGTGTAGATATTAATATGGTAACACTAACACAAACCTATTTTGGATTTGCATGTGTATACAAACACAAATGATTAATGAAATTATTTTTATTATTAAAAAATCACCTGATACCCTCCAGAACAGCATCCCAACAAAAATGGGTGTGACCAAACACATGACATGCTGATATACGCCCTTGTGCTCCATGTATAGCTCTTATCCGTTTCTCAAGATATTTCGAGCCAATAACTTTTGGAAGGTTAGGATAGAAGAGCATTCTTTTTTCTGGACATAACTCTTGCCTGCAGGAAGAGTTCACAAGGTACTGTTAGATGTGTTCAGACGTTGGTATCAACCCATGGTTTCGTTAAGAGGAAAGAGCATTGAGAGATATTTTTAGTATTTTTACCTAAACGTTGAGATAAAACACTTACTATGGTACATCTACTAAGATCTGAATGTCGGGTTTTACATTTCAACCTCTAATAGAATGAATCACTTTGACGTAATGGTCAAATATTTGAAGTGCCCACAGTAATATTTACTCTCAAGTCATCTTACAATCATTATCCTCACTACGTTCTGAATCCATAAAACAGATTTATAGCATAATACACGAAATCATCATAAGTTTCAAACTCTCAAACACAATTTAATTCAGTTGAGTAAAAGCACAAGTTTCATATGTAATTTGTAGCTCACAAGTAGTCAATAATTTGGATCGAGGAATGATTACTATCATTCCTGGACCCACGGAAACAGGAAACCACAAAAGCAATTGACTAATTAGAAGACCAAATGTCTTCAGAGTCTAGAGAAGGCGCCTCTATTGAGGAAACATGGTAATATATTCATTTCATCTTTGATCTTTCGACCAAAACATGTATATTTTTGGAGCTGTGACAACTTTGCATGAGTACTAAGAGATAAGTTTCCAACTTAAAATGTACTAACCTTGGAACAAAGTGGGAGAAGGAGATTATATGTTCGCATTTCTTCAGGATATCTTCGACTAAGCCAGAATTCTCATCATTCAAAGAATCAAAATACAGTGCAAGGGAAGTCTCTCCATTTTTGAGTTCGTCAGGCCATCTACATACATGATAGTCCTTACATGCCTAGAGTGCAAACAACCAACATCTCAGCTTATACAAGCAGCAGTGAGTAATACAATGATGGGAAGCTAATGCATTATTGTGCTTTGCCTATATAGCTTAGTGTTAAATGACACCACCGATAATCGAATTAAGTAACAAAGATCTCTTAAAAGTTACACATAGCTATCCAAATACCATAAAAAGTTCAATCCAGAATTCGATATTCCAGTGATATGCTGTCTAGTTAGACAGAGATGTGAAGTGCTTACTAGGAGAAAGAAAGTTAATCACCATCGCCAATGATGGAATACGGATTCCAGTTAAGTCTCTTTCCTCGTCAAAGCTCTAGCACAACAAATAGGTGATTGAGATCCCTATCGAAGTTGAAGGCATCAACACGATAAAACCAAATCATCACACAGTTCTACCTCATGATACCAGGAGTACAATGGGATCATTCCCAAACCATCAACAATGCCAGGTTTTGTTTCCACGCCGAGTTTCTGACACGCATCAAGCAATTTATCCAGCTTATCAAGTGACCCTAACTGAAAAACGCGAGGAAGAAACAAACATGGTTTACACAGGGAGCAGCAGTAGTCGATATTTACATTGAATTCGACACAAATCAAACAATTACAACAGCTCAAAGGACAATTCATGATTCAAATCGAACTTACATAATCAATTTTGTCCCTACGGAGCCAGAGATCGTGATTCCCAGGGACGAAGAATACACGGTCAAACTTGTCCGTCAAAATTGACATTGTTACAATGAAATTCTGTAAAGTCTCGGCTACATCGCCGGCAACAAGGAGCACATTTTGGCCGCCGTTCTGTTTAGGTAAGGACTTGAGCCAAGACATGTTTTCGGAGTAATCGGTGTGCAAATCAGACACCACGAACACTCTGGAGGCTGCAGCACTGCCATTAACGGCATGCGTCTCAACTGCTGGTCTCGTAGTGAGATGGAGCCGGGTGTAGTGAGATTGAGTGGAAAAGGAGGCGGTGGAGGAATTTGGATGTGGAGGCGGAGACGCCGATGTCAATGCCCACGACAGCGAGAGAGAACCGGAGCAGAAGAAACACTGACTTCGAGCCATGAAAAGAAAAGCTTCCTAGCTGATTCTCTCTGCCAATGCTCAGTAGAAACCCTAATTGATGAAGTTAATCAAGAATTGTAGCAGAATTTGAGCGCTCCAAACAAAAAATGGATTTGCAATGGTAGAGTCGGAGAAAATATCAATTTTGGTTACGGCTTCCGTTTGGTTCTTTAACCGTGGTTTCTCTTATTTTAGCCCTTCGAATTAAATATTCGAAGTTACAATCGGGTCCATTCATTAAAAATAATTAATAAAATGTACGATTTCAGTTCATCTGCATAAATTATCAAATAGAAAAATATATATTCTTGATCGTTTGATTAAAATAAAATATTTTAATATGTTTCAAGAGAAAGAAAAAAAAATACACTTTTAAAAATTATAAGATCCAAAAACAATTAGAAATCACATCGTAAAATCAAAATTAAACACGTTTTAATAAACATATTCATTTTTTTTCATGAAATTTTATAAATAACTTATTTTAGTCATTAGATGAAGTGTAAAATTCACTCATGTTTTTATATTCGACAATTTCTATCGGATGATCAAAATCGAACATTTTGTAAAATTATGTGACCAAAATCTAACACATTAAAGTTATATGACCAAAATCGACCACTGACACTTTAGAGGACCAAAAACAGGCTTTTTATAAAGTTATAGGTCCCAAACCGCACACTGCTAGATTAGAGAACTAGAATCAAACAAACACTATATTAAAGGACTAAAATCGTTATTTTCTACGTAGAGTCGTAGAGATTATGGTTGATTGACCAATTTGCCCTTCAAAAAGTTGGTAAAAATTTGAGTTGGTGCCAAAAGTTTAGGAAATTCGTATTTTATAGTTCAAAAAAAATGGAAGTTAAGATTATATTCCCAAAATTTCAGTGTTTGGCTAGGGGTGGGTCGGCACCGTATACCGAACTTTTTCCTACTGTGACAAATGTATATTTTGCTTCTTTTTTATATATTCTTTTTCCTGTCAAAAAATATCCAATTTCATAGTGTTCGTTACAAAATTATTGGGCCATAGTCGAGCAAAGCCCACCGATAAGATTTTATAGACTGGTGAGAATTGACCCAATTTGTTACCTTTTTCACATTGCAATGCAGGGTTTTTTGTAATTGTGGAATTTGGGGCCTTGGGAAATGGGAGAACATATGATGCTAAAGTTTATGATTAAACGAATCTTTTTAAGAATAATTTTCTTTGTATTGTGTTCTATCTATATATTACGTTTACTTAATTTTATATGCAAGACTATACTCAGATTCTTGTTTGAATTAATGTTTTAAATGAATAGGCATTTGAATCAGCTTGGGTAGCAGCCTGCAATAAAAGTATGGGGTGTTCTAAGGTGATTGTACCCGGTGGAAGGGCGTTTTTGGTGTTTTCTACGCGATTTGCAGGTCTGTGTAAATTTGAGTTTGATAACTTTCGAGGTAAATTATTTCATAGTACAATATTATTATCTTTTAATTATAAAATTAAGTAGGTTCAATTTAGAAGAATTCTCAATTTAAGACCTTCTTTCAAATATATCTTTTAAATTTTAAATGAATTTAATTTATTTTTTGAAAAAGATTTCCCAATTTCCTAATTTTATTATTTTGACTTTAAAGATAATCTTTATTGTCTTTGCATGAATTTCAATTATCTTGCTAAAATACCATCAATTGTATTTCTCCTTAAAGAGCCAATATTTACAAGAATGATTATTGCAAATTTTAATTATTTCATAGATATTGGGATCTATTGTTGCACATCCAAAAGAAGCTTGGGGACATGAGGGTGTTGAACAATGGCTCTACTTTCATGAAGTCCAAGGACTTTCTGTTGTGGGAAATGGACAAGGATCCATTGATGGGCGCGGAGATTCGACATCGAGTAAATTTACACACTCCCTATTATCCATAAACGACTACTCAATTTCACAACATAACTACATTTTGTATTACATTTTAATTCCTTTTATTTTTCTATGTCCAGGCAGATGAAAGTCATTCACCCACAGTAAGTTCAAGTTCGATACTCTTCCATACATCTTAATTACATAATAATTGAGCAAACAAATCAAATCATGATTTAATTAAACGCTAAAAATATATATTTGTGTTAATTGAAGGCATTGAAATTCTCACATTGCAACAACCTCCACCTCAGTGGATTGAAACACAAGAACAGCCAAAGAAACCATATTTCGATAAATGCATATGCAATAATGTTATTATGTTACTATTTCAAATCTTCATATCACTGCCCCTGCAACGAGTCCCAACACAGATGGCATAGACATTTGCTCTTCAACAAATCTTCACATACAAGATTTTGTGATGGAAACAGGTGAATTTTCTTTAGGTTTATAAGATAAAAGTGAGTTGATACAATTAGGGGTGAATCAAGAATTTAAGTGGAGGAGATCTGCAATTTAATGAAACTAATATGATATTTCAATAGAGGAGAGGGTGAAATGTATAATTTTAGAAGTGAATATATAAATTAAAAAAAAAAATCAGCAAAAATACGGAATACCACACGATTTAGGGGAGGGGGGAAGTCGCCCCTTGTATCCACCACACACCCTTCGATACAATATAATATAATAATAGTGGTATTATCATAATAGGGGATGACTGCATCGCAATCAATGGAGGCACTTCTGTTGTTAATATTGCTAGTAGGATTAGATGTGGCCCCGGACATGGAATAAGGTATTACTCTTTCAACTTTATTTTTTCAAGCAAACTAATATTTCATTCGTCCTAAAAGATAGTACACAAATGAAAAAGTTATTGGGGGAGGGGAAATTTAATCTTGGGTGCGAAAGTGTAATATTAAAAGGGTAAAAAGGTAATTTAATACATGGATAAAAGTAGCATGTTTTTTTAGAGGGGAAAATGGAAGAAACGACCAAGTTGAAAATGTACATGTTGATAACTGTACTTTTATTAAGAGCCAAAATGGTGTGAGGATCAAATCGTGACAGGTAAATTAAATCGGTAAAATATAGTATATTATTAATTTAAATCAATTTTAAGGGGATCGAACACTAGATCAAGTATTTATACCAATTACAATATATGATATCAGTAAATTGATAAAATATAGCACATGGTAATCTGGAAATTAAATTTTATTGATTCTTCTTATTTCATTATGTAGGGAGGCCATGGGTTCGCTAAGAATATTGTCTTCTCCAACATTATTTTCGAATCAGCTGTCATCATAGACCAATACCATTGCCCTCATTAGAAATGCAATAATGCGGTAAGCATATTGTCGGGGTGAACCCATAAATTATATTTCTGAGGCGATTAAAATTTATAATTTTAGGGAGCGAACACACAATTTCAAAAGAATGAAATAGTAATATTTTAACAAAATATAGGATAAATTTAGTACTAGTATAATTTTAAATTTAAGAGGTGGGATGGCATTCACGCAAATTTGTTGGTTTGTCTATGCAAAAGTTGGGATGAAATTATCCACTCCATAATTGATGTTCCGTACTATACTCAAGAAAGATATGGTATTGATATATCAATTATAAAGTTAGAGAAATCCATCCCACAGAACAAGAAATTTTTAAAATAGCGATGGAATACTTACTAATCAACATTTTTCTTTTGGGTACGATATGGGTTAGGTCTCTGCGGTGCAAATTAGTGATGTGCGGTATATCGGACTCCGCGGAATGTCGTCTAACTCAAAAAATGCTATTATAAACTTTAGCTGTAGTCAGACAGTTCCGTGCACTAATATTGTGCTAGACAATGTCGACATAAGAAGCACCGCCGGTCCTTCAACGGCACATTGCATAAATGCTCGTGTTAATGCTCGCAATTGCAATCCTATTGTAAAATGTTGAGTCTTGAATTTGTGTCAAATCTTGTAATAATGAACATTTGTCACAGTACTCCACATGAATAACATTAATGTTGGGTGTTTGTTGTATGTTCAAGGAGAAAATGGAATTTAATGTCTTCTTGAGATGGACTTAGTAATTGAGATGATTGTATTGTGATTATATCTTATATTTTCGAATTCTACTAACATTAAATGATAATGATTACTATTTAAGGTGAGAATAAAACTCAAGCGAACAAACCACACTTACGAACAAAGCTCGATTTTTATAAATATAAATGTTGGAAATAAAGTAATATAATCTCAAGCTAATTTTATTAAATAATTATTAATTAATGTGTAAAAGAAATTAATGAATTTCAAACTACTGAACTAGGAGTAATAGTGTCCTCTATTAATAGGCTATGAATCGTGCTACCAAAAGATAAATATAATAACTATATAAGTAAAGACTCCTAAATGTGACCTAATCAAAAATAAGGACTCCTACTAAATTAAAGACTTGTAATACCAAATTATGTGATAAAACTTCTTTCTCCTATTTTATACTATCATCTAAGAAAATATGAAATTTGTGCACTACGTTTAGTTTAACCGTGTGTGTATTTCTATATTAATTGCGAACTTTTTTATCAGACAAAAAATATATTACAAAATAAATTATTCAAGTGTCCTAAATCAGCCAATGAGAAAGGCTTTACTTATCATGCACCGAAGTGCAGAGGATCACGGAAGCCTCCTGTTCGGAAAAATCGTAATTGAAAACCCCTAACCTAAAAATCTCATGGAGGTTAAACCCTCCACCACCACCATCTCCCCCGATCGCCCACCCACCCAGACTAACATATATACAAAATAGTATATATTTATTTGCCTCCTTTGTTACTCTGGTTTAGCTTGTTCACTCTCCAAAAGAAGTATACCTACTCATCATTAGCATAGTTTTAGGTATTCTATCACTTGCCTTGATTCGTATCTGTTGATTCCGGAACCCCCATTTGGGTTTCGGTGTTTTGGATTTATTAAATTTCATTCATTGATTCGTTTCTGGCTCCTATATTACATTTGATTGATTTTTTTCTATGTTAAGATATGATTGGATTAATTTGATCCGAGATCAATAATTTTTGGTTTGTCTGTGGTTGTATGAGATAGCGAATGCATTTTCCGGTGAATTTCTGATAGAAAGCTGTGATTTTGGACGGTGTGAATGCATGAAAATTAGGGCTTTTTCTAGAACATGCTCGCTCTGCGATTGATTCGCAGCTTCGGCGCCCTAAATCGCAGCTTCGCCACCGCAAGTGTTTCTTCATCCGTTGAGAAAATTAGTTCTGGAAAGTTAGATGATCCTGCATTGGTTAAGCTAAAGAACGAGAGGGACCCTGAGAAATTGTTCAATTTGTTTAAGGCTAATGCCACCAATAAGATTATTATTGAGAATAGATTTGTGTTTGAAGACACTGTCTCTAGGTTAGCTGGGGCGGGCCGCCTTGATTATATTGAGAATTTGCTTGAGCATCAGAAGACTCTGCCTCAGGGTCGTCGAGAAGGGTTCATAATACGGATTATAATGTTGTATGGGAGGGCTAAGATGACTAATCATGCCGTTAAAACGTTTTGTGATATGCATTTGTATGGTTGTAGGAGGACTGTTAAGTCGTTCAATGCTGCTTTGAAGGTATTGACTCAATCCCGGGATTTAAGGGCGATTGATTCGTTTCTGACCGATGTTCCTGGTAGATTTGGGATTAACCTAGATGCATATTCTTTTAACATTGTTATTAAGGCTTTCTGTGACATGAGTATATTGGATAAGGCTTTTGTTATCATGGCCGAGATGGGGAAATGGGGAGTAGCTCCTGATGTTTTTACGTACACCTCGCTTATAGAGGCCTCTTACAAGGCATATAAGCCGGAGATTGCGAATGGATTGTGGAGCCGGATGGTGTTGAAAGGCTGTCTTCCCAATATTGCCACTTATAATGTGAGGATTCAGTTCTTGATAAATAGGGGGCATACATGGGATGCTAATAAGTTGTTGGATTTCATGCGGAAACATAAGAAATTTCCAGAGTTTCCGGATGAGGTCACGTATAATTTGGTGATCAAAGGTTTCTTCAAAATGGGGAACTTAAAGATGGCTGCGGATGTGTATTCTTCGTTTAGGAGCGAAGGATACAAGCCGAATCAGAAAATTTACCAAACCTTGATCCATTATTTATGTGAATCAAGAGAATTTGTCATGGCGTACAACATGTGTAAACAAAGTATGGAGAATAACTGGTTTCCTAGCGTCGGCACCATCAACGATTTGCTCAAAGGGCTGGTGAGATATGGGAAGATTGAGAAGCTTGATATGGCTAAACATATCTATAGCCTTGCTTGCAAAAGGAAACCTCCTTATAATGCTGATCAAATTGAAACCATGAAATCCATAGTATCGAAGAAGTGAAGTGGAGTATTTATTTTGAATGGGTCAATCGTCTCAGAGGGAGGTAATTTGATTGCTTCAAAGGCCCTTGCCTTGAAATACTCCCTGTAATGACTTTTTGGAATTTCTTCAGTAGTGATGTGAAAGCTCTAAGAGAACATCAGTCACTAAATTGTAAGTTTAACTTCGTTACTATAATGGGGTCTTCGTGATACTCCAGCTTGAATGCATTCTTCTTTTAAACTATGTAAATTGTGATAACCTTGCTTTTTGTATTATGTTCAGATTATTGCGGATCAGCGGATGCAGCAGGTGACTTCCATTTGATGTCACTGGAGCTCTAACTTTGGGTAAATTGATAGGCTTCCCTAATTGTTTCATTCAGCTGTTCAAAATCTTTTATGTAGCATTGATATAGAAGTTTGAGTGGATTGCCCACAGTGAGCATGAGGAAGTTACCAAACAGGGTGCTTATTTGATTGATATGTTCACATACTATATATATATATATATATAGTGCTTCCATTTGGCAAGCTTAGACTGAACATTCTTACCATTAACATAGTTGAACTCGTAATTGAGTTCTTGTATTCAAAACCTCTAATTTAGCAAACTTTTTCATTTGAATTGTGTTTGTTGTGTGTAAAGTAGTTTGAATTTATGTTATTACATTCATCATCAGGAGTAAAAAATTAGACATAGTTCTGAAGCTTTGAGAAAGGAATATAATAGGAATCTACATTTATACATTAGTAAGAACTTGTAGAAGCTTTTGAGTTTCGTATCCGTAGGAAACATCATGAGGGGAGAATTTCTAAAACAGCTACTGTTTAATGATATATATCTCTATATTCTTCTAATTAGGACATGATTCATGCTTGGTCTGCGCTTGAAGAGGATCTTTGATATCTTTCGTTTAGTTTTCATATTCTCCCGAGTCAAAATTATGACATTATTCCTTGAGCTAAACCAATCTACTTATTTGGTCCTTAGAATTTATTTGTGTTGAGCAAGGTAAAATATTACTGAGCGCGTATTTGTGGACTTATGGTCTTAATTCTGGTAGATATGAAATGAGGTGGCTCTTTTTGCTTGTTCTAGGAGCAGCAAAACCTAGCTGGTTACGTATGCATACCAAAAGTCTTATTAAGTATGTTTGCTTTCATGCCATTAGTAACTGGACATATTTTTGTGTTGATTTCTCTTGCTGTATACTTAGATTCGTTATCATGTAATTTGTTGTAAATGAAGTTTCTGAAAATAGACTACAATTTCAATCTTTTGTCCTGCTGTCTGCTTCCGTACTGTAAAGTGTTATTTAGGAGGGAATAGTATCAGTTGCTAACGTATTGGAGCTGTTTTTACTCAAGTTTGCATTTTATATATGAATCTTCAACACCAATCTCCTAATATTCATTTCATTCCACCAGTACATATATAATCTCTTGTATGCACTTCATTTTCCCAAATATTTTTAGTTAAAAGAAAAAAGCAAAAATCCACAACAACCCGTAAACGAACGCCATACAACACCAATGAAATGTCAATGAACAGCACCTAAAGAACCATCACACCTAAAAAAAGCCTGAAACCACAACACATCCAAGAAACAAATCGTAACAAAACATCTATTCCAACTTTTTTATGCGATTTACATCACTAAAAACTCATGCAACATCCATAACAGTAATGCATAAAAGAACGATGGCTCGAAATACTGTCTACCATCCAGCTTACTCATCGTCATTTCCATTCTCCCTAGCCTCCTGGGCCGCAGCCATCAGTTCATCGAAGTTTGCCGTTTTCCCAAGTACTACTTCAATCTGTAATAAGACAAGTGACCAGACGTTAGGTTTTAAAGAGAAAAATATATGATCTAGGTTTGGAATAATCAAATCCTTATTTGCAATAGAAACTTGCCTTGGCCTTTTGGACTGGTCTTCCACGAGCATCATCCTTTATCTCCACAGTGGATGTCATGATTTCTATGTGTATACAAGAAGATGCATGTAGCTCAATCACCACATATATGAAGTATCCCAAACATTATACAGTTTGACTGATAGACGCACATCTAAAATGATAATTACATAAAAAGCAAATCAAGATCTTTGTGATTTAAAAAATTGCATAAATTTCTTCATTTTTACCCAAAACCCAATGAATTCACCCAGAATAGACACTCAATCCTTTTCAAATAAGCATTGTGTTCTCTTTTTGGGAAGTAGGCTACTTCAAATCTGGTTATAAAATACTGTACTGTTTGGTATGATAGTACCAAATGAACCCTCTAAGACCCAATCCGTTATTAGACAAGCATAAACAGATGGGACTATTAAGGAATAACCATCAGGAAACTCACTCTTCTCAACAGCAAATCCATTGTTCTTCAAAATTTCCGCAATTGAGACAACTGTTGAGATTGCTACAACAACATAAAAGTAAAAGGAAAATCAGCAAACGTATTGAAAAAAAAAAAAAACCAGAAAAATGAGAAAAATATGCAACGTAAAACACAAAACAGTGTAAAATTTTAGAGTAATCATTCTGAAAAAAGCACATGACGTCATAATATGTATCAGATGGGTACATGAAGCAGAAAATAACTACTGCTTGTGTTTTCTCCGTCACATAAAAATGTCTACGGCCATTGATCCTTATCTAAATGCTTTACCTTTCAACATAAAACTACTCCAAAATATAATGTGGTGGTATGAGTTCTGTTTCAAGACACAGAAAAACATCCTGAGCAACCTCACAAGACATCAAAAGCATTGCCAGAGATTTCTTTTGAATATTTCACAAGTGACAAGTCAGTTGGTTCAGGCTCCAGCACCACATACACTAAAAACCTAGCATCATTCTCAAGTCACAGCACTAGGAAAATGAAAACGGAAACAAACTCTGGTTGAATATCATGAAAAGTCGGTTACGGTAGAAAGACAATGCAGGCTGCGAGCAATTATTCAAGTTCGAAGTTTCACGTAAGTGTTAGTCCTGTTAGAAGTTGGATGTAAACTGCTACTAATAGAGCTTGATGAGTATTCAGCATGTACAAACCTACACATATGGATATCAACATACAATAACAACCTAACATAGCGCCTTATCACTAACGCCTTCCTCATAAACACAAAATTGAAAACAACAAAAGGACTAAAATGGAATGGATATGCTTAAACGATCTAAATCATCACAGCACGAAGCTACTCATCTACAATCCGAACCCAATTCCTTCGGAAAGGAGATTGGTAGAATACCGAAACACCAGGAAGGGGTCAGACGTGAAAAACAACACTTAATATACAAGCAAAAAAGCAGAAATTACCCATGCCAAGTGCTGAAAGCTCCACCTCATTATACTGCTGCATATACCTCTAAAGAGCAACATCTCAAATTAATAAAACCCAGATTCATAGCAGAATAATCAAACAAGGACGCCGATAAATCTATACCTTCGCTAGATTGACGTAAAAGAAGAGCGGCTTCTTTGTATTGGAAACTTGAATTCGGTTCTTCTTCTGGTTTTCCCCAACGCTCATATTGTTCACTCCTTCCGTTATAACCTCCACTTCCGTCATGATTCAATCGTGCAAATGTAGGGATTTTAGTTTTCTCACTCTTTGTGGTCGAATTTTAAGGGTTTAAGGAGAGCTAGGGTTTTTAGTTTTTCAAATTGGGATTGTTTGCAAATGGGCTCGAGTTGAATTTATGTAAGTTTATGATAAAATATCTTCACTATGTTCCACTATTAATCTCTTACTCTTTTACTTTTGTTTTAATTAGTCAACTACCTCTGAAAAATAAAGGTTTATCTAACTTATAACTTATTTTAATCAAAAGTTGATTTTTGAATGTTTACAACAATTTAAAATTTTCAAAATTCTCTACATTTAAATTGAATAAGTTGAAGTTAGTTAAGTTGGTTTTAACCAAATTCTCCAACTTAATAATATACTTTTAATTTCTAAGAAGCTATAATTTGATATTTTAGCTCTAAATCTCAAAATAAGTTACTACATTATAAAATTTGCAAACATTATTTGTTTTTTAATTTTTTCTACTATTAATCAGTTTTTACAAACATCCCCTAAAAAAGGTGCTTTTGACACACATTAACATTTTTTTAATATTTGAAATATCAACTTCTTCTTTTTTTGAGTTTATTAAAATAAATCAGAATAAGCAGAAATTCATAAATTGGTCAGAGAGTATTTTTTAAAACTATAAGCAAAAAAATTGAAAAATTGTTTATGAAAGTGTTTGTAATACTATTATTTTTCTAATATTGCAAACACTAACAACTTTTACTAAAAAACAACTATGATACAATGGTTAGATCGGATTACCCTCATTGTAAAAAAATTATATATATTAGTAAAATCTTAATGTACTATATCGAATATTTTAACATGATAAAATACTTCAATTATCGATTGTAATATACATTTCAAGACACATCACGCCTAATTTAAGTATTATAATATAAAAATTAATTGTTTTACGTGGTTATATATTTATATATATCAGTACTCGTGGTGTGTTATGTGTTTCATATCAGTGCAATCTCTGTGACTGAATTTTTTGTTCATTTATTTGGTACGAATATACTAAAGCCCAAGGCATTTGGCCCAAATAAATAGCCCAAAATTAAATGGAAGCCAATAATTCCAGCTTGATTTTTGCTTCTTGTTAAATGAAACACTGTGTTACTTTGTGTTGTTCGGGAAATAACAGAAATTCTCTAAGCAATGGAATTTCCAATTAAAATTTAAAACGAGGGTTCGATTCGATCAGTTGATCACTTTTTCAGCAATGATTTCGAGTTAAACGGTTCATTAGTGAGAGAGAACGGACGATGGCGAGTACTGCGTGTTTTATGATTGTCACCCAAAACGACATTCCGATTTACGAAGCTGAAGTTGGTACGGTCCCCAAAGTGAGTTTCTTCAAATTCTTCTGGTTTGATTCTTATTGATTAGTGCTTCTATTTCTCTTTGGTTTTACTGTAGTTGTGACTAATTGCGATATTATCAATGAATTTGCGATCAATTATGGTAGAAGGAGGAAGCTGCTCATCAGCACCAGTTCATATTACATGTCGCCTTAGACGTTTTTCAGGACATGGCATGGACTACGAGTACTATGTGAGATCTTCACTCCGTTCATTGCAGATTGTGTGTTTCATGTATCCATGGTGTGTTTATGCTTAGTTTTTAGGAAAGTGTAGTTTCTGTTGTGATCACAGTTTTGTTTGGGAAGTAGAAATTCTTTAATTGTGCATTTGTAGTTTTTGACATCGGTAGATATCTCTCTGTATGTTTCTTGTATCAGGTTTCTAAGAGCAATTGACAGATTCAACGACTTTGTGGTGTCCGTGTACGTGACTGCTGGTCATATCCTTTCACTTGTTCCTCTCTGTGTGTGTGACAATGCATGCTTGTGTTTCGACCTAGGGAGTTCATATGTTTTGGCATTCGAATACTGTGTTAAAAGTATGATTGTCTCTTTTTTTTTTTTTTTTTGCAATAAATAGCTTTCTATGCAATAAGTGGATTTGATATGATTGTATGTCAAACATTGCTTCTGTACCAATTAACTGGATGGAATAATATTTCGAATATTCAGTTGAATGGTATTTTTTGAGCGAGAAGCTTAGTCGCTCAGAATATGATACTGAGGTTAGAAATAATGCTTCCATCTAAAGAAATAAATTGGTTGGTGAAAGTGTGAGTGTATTGCTAGTATGATTTTATGATCTGAGCGATTATTTTGTACCAGTTTCTACATTTGGGACCTTACTTTGCCTTTATTCTGCATCAATTAAGATTGAGTTATTCATTTGCTCCGTCTTTAGATGGCTGGAAGCCTTCATTTTTAGGTATTAGAAAATTATTTAACTATGCATCTTTTATATTTTGGAGTTTTTATCCTTCATTTAGATGCTAATTCTATTGTCTTTTTTTTTTTTCTGATATTGCTTCATTTCTTGTTTCCTCCCTTTTGGACGGTATAGCATGATATGAAGATGCTTCTTTTCAGTCTATTCTGATGCTTTCAGAGTATGGCTTCTTCTAACTGAATTCCTAACATTCTACCTTGCATATCATTATTTTATTAAACTTGGGAAACTATATCTTCTTTTGGTGAACTTTCTGTACCTGACAATCAGTCTTTTTGTCCTTAACTCTTAATCATCATACATACTCGACTAATGCTGCTTCATGATTCTTGTAATGATGATGGAATCAAAAGCTTCTTCCAAGAGGTTCATGAGCTATATATCAAGGCAAGTTCTACTATATGCTTGACTATATCTCAATTCAACATGTACGTAAGAATTTTGCTATTTGATTAATTCATTATTGAACTGATGACTAAATTTGCTTCGAATTGCCTTAAAAGGGCAGTTTTTTGCTAAAAAATGGGTTTATATTTGTTGGCCTTAATCATCTAATGAGATGTTTGTTAATTTACTAATTATGAGGTTCCCCCTAGTTTATACATCATACTGTTGTTATGAAATTGGCTCTTTTGAGTGTATGTATATTCTGGAATTTATCCCATAGTTTAAATTGGTATGGTTATTCAACAGCTAAAATGCTAGTACTGCAATTGCTTTTCCTAATGTGAATTGGCATTACATTCGGCTGTAGGTTTAATCTCCCTAACCCTATTGTACTAAATTAGAAAGAATAGGGAAACGAAAGAAAAGAAAAGAAAACACATCATACTTAGTGATGGGTTATAATTATAATACTGTTGTTACATATATTTTAGATATTTGGACGACAACTTACTGTAACTTGGGTTTTTATACTTTCAGACTCTTCTTAATCCTCTTTACCTTCCCGGAAGTTGCATCGCCTCATCGCACTTTGATACAAAAGTCCGAGCCCTTGCTAGAAAATACTTGTGAAGCCTTCACTTGGTGTCTGGAGCCTTGCTGTGTTTGCTTTCAGTTTAGCTATTCCTGGAACTCCTCTTGTTTCATTTCCACCTTGATAGGTATTAAATCTGATTTTGTTTTCTTGAAGACTATTTATCAGCGCGTCTTGTAATATCTTTATTTTAAAACATAATTTCAACAATGGGGATGAAATCTAATTTCACCTACTGCATCATAAGTGTGTATACCTTTTTTAGTTATCCATAAATTATACTCTTACGCAATAGCCTACAGAGTGAAAGATAAATTGCCCTCGATAAATCTTAAATAGTGGACTACATATTCGAACTTGTGACTTTTAGTCGAAAGTAGGTAACTATTTGTGCTTCCATTTTAGTGATAAATGCTTACTATATGACAACTCGGCAGAGATGAAAAGACTATATCAATGTCTTACTTAAACTAAATCTTGTTGAATTATTTGTATTATTAGTTCTTTTGAGCTGTACTAGTTTATTGTTATAATGTCACATGACTTGTCTAATTATTTAAGCGTATGTCCCAACGGCTTTTTTGACCATATGCAGGAAAATGGTTGTTGGCATTGGCCAGATTTATTAACCTTGGTCCAGGTTATACCTGACTATTTCTTCCTAATAGTCTCTTCTATAAATATTATAATAATGCATGTCATTTAAGAAAATCAAAAGTTTAAGACTGTATGGTGATTAAAGTGACTCAATTTTTTTAATTATAATGTCAAATAAGAATTATTCCTACAAACTAGTAGTAAATATGCCGGCTTGGATCTTGGAGTAGCCTCATCGTCCACTTTTGGTCAAATAGTATGCATGCATAGTTTTGGATGGATTTTAAAACTCTATATGTTCTAATTTGTGAAGAATATTTGCTCAAACATGTCTCATCTTTTACGTAATTTTATTGAAATCTAATTTGATTATTTTCTAGTCTCTTTGATAGTTTAACGGAAGTAAATGAAAGTCGTAAGTTTGAATCCCACACCAATGTGTTCTTACTCTAAATCATGATCGAGATTTATTTAAAGCCAACATGTGAAAGTTGAGGGCCACGATGAAAAAGATATAGCTTGCGAATTTCAAATCATAAAGTTTTCATAGGGTTAATAAATTTCCACAACGAAGTCTCATTAAGGGTAGGTTTCGGACAGGGACATTGTCACATTGAGTTCTGGACCCTTCTATATGATCATATCTAATTACTATTTTTATAATTAGGATGGTCATTCAAATATTTAATTATGTTTTATTGGTTCTTGATTGGATTCAATAATTATTCAATTTAAGGCACCATTGGAATACATTTTGAACAATGTTGCCGTTGGAATAAATATATCCGGATCTTTGCGCATTGTGACAAATCAATTGACTCGAGTATTCCTCCACTAATATTCCACTACACATGCGTACACGAAAGAGTTTTTTATTTTGATATGCTGAAAATTCATTTCCTTATTTTAATTTTATATTCGCTCTATCCTATTAGAAATGACATGTTATCTTTATTGGAAAGTTCAACTATAAATATAGTTTTTAAAATGAAAAAGATTGTGTGAATCACATTTAATTATTAAAAAATCAATCATTTATACCACATGATACAATTTCCTACGTTCAAAAGAAACTTGTCGTTTCTGATGGGATGGATGAAGTATATTTTAATGAAGTATATGAAAATTTATATTTCACCTACATTTATTCTACCATAATAACGTATCATTCCCTCAAGAAAGGGATCTCTACACTTATCTTTAACGGTTTAATATTCAAATTAAGTATCAAGATTCTTGCTTACTCAATATGCACATTGATAGTAATTATGAGCAAACAAATTTGAGGGCTAGTGTAGGTTCTCCATTCCTGAATTCCACCATTCGTCCCTCCTTTCTCAAAATTTCACATTTCACATTTCACCTCTCTTATATTTCTAACTTTACTTTCGAATACGGGTTTCACTTTTATTAACAAAATTTAAATTAAGTTTTACATAATTTTTATAGACCTGTTTGGCCTCCTCAAGTGTGATCTTAATTACAATTCGAAGATAATTATGAGGCCTAAATATGCCCAATCTTGTTCAAATGGCCAAAATGGAGTAATTAATGATACTGTCATTATTTTATATTTTTTTAATTAAATGGGTTTGTTGAAGTCAAAGTTGATGACCTAACCACCTATTTAATAAACGAATTATAGGAGAGGCGGACGCGTTACCAAGACCGCCACAAAATACATTATGACACCAATAATATGAAAATAATTATAGAATGTACTAACTATTAACTCCTTTGTACTCCCTCCGTCCCTATTTTATATGCACATTTGCTTTTTCACATAAATTAAGAAAAAATTTAATGATACGAAAGTTAGATAAAAGTTGGTATTGGAATTTGAGTAAGTTAAAGTAAATTACTAAAAAGTTAATGTCATAATTGTGTTTGCTATTATAAAAGTTGGATAAAATAGTCTTTTTCTATATTATCATATTAATTAGATCTATTGAAGTTGGTGAAAGAATTAGTTAGATACAAAAAAAATTCTAATGGACATATAAATTTGGAACAGACGAAAAAGGAAAGTAGGCATATATATTAGGGACGGAGGGAGTATTAATCTTTTTCCATTTTAAGTATGTCAACCTATAATTAATGTCAATTTGAATTGTGCTAATTTTGCACCACAATTGTAATAGATTACTTAATTTCTAGATACGTGCAAAATCATGTTCCATACTTTTTGGTGAATATATACTGTGATGTCCTCATATTAATTAGGTCCCGAGTATTATAATCATAAGAATTTCGAATTCATTTATCCAAGATGGTAATAATGTAATGAAATACCAAAGAAAGATCGACCAGTATATATATAGTTCTTATTCAAGAAATGTGAAAATAAGTGGGTAAATTTTATAATTACTGTTAATTACGTATACAATTAACAATGATATTGATTATCATAACAAGGCGCGTAATTTCATATTATTTTTGATAATTGCATATATGATGATGAATTTATAACCTTCGAATACAGAAATTATACATATATGATGAGGAACTCATAATCTTACATCATCTCAATGCAAATTTAGGAAGAAATTAGATACATGATTGAGCATTACCAAGATACACAATCAAACTTTATAATGATAGTTTTAGCTGGTGAGACTCATTAAAATATAAAATGTAATTGGAAATTAGCGTAGTATGTTAATTATATTGATATATTTTGATGATAGATCCTTAATTGTCATGCCAATTCCATCATTGTATATGCAAAATGTTACCCTTTAGAGGGAGGAGAGAGAGAGAATAGCCATCAACAATTTCCACTGATACCCGACACACATATAATACACAGAAGTCAACAAGAAATATTGAAGGGAAAAAAATAAAAATAAAAAAGCTGAAACTATTCGCTTTCAATCCCTAACTACCTAAAAGTGAAAGGATTAGAATCCAGAAAAGCAGAAACTGAAACAGATTTACCAGCACGATCGATTGATGTTTCTCGATTCAAAACTCATCCACCTCAATTCAATCGAGAAGATGAAACAATTCCAACCAGAAACCTCACACCACGCGCTTACCGGACTTCGGCGGTTGGCGGCGCGTCTTCCCACTCTTCGCGAAAGCACCGCAACATCCGCACGCCGAAACCCTAGGAGACGGCGGCTCAACAGCGGGCGGCACCTTTCCCGTCCGGAAACCCCTTCCGCCGTTGGATCGGCTCCTCTCGATCGTCAATCCGCCGCCCGGCGGAGACTTTTTCACGGCGGTGGATGCTGAATCCTCCTTATTTTGCTGCTTGCTGCTGCTCTCCTCCTTCCGCTCGTTGGCTATCTTATTCAATTCGCCGGAGAGGAATTTGTCGTCCCAAACTAATCCCGACGAGCCTTGTCGCCGGAACGATATCTCAGATCGCTGCAAACCTTCCATTAACAACCTCGAGGTTTGTATCAGCGCGGTAAGATTTATTCGTTGGAGCGAAAAATTGGATTTGTGGTGAAGAATTTGTTCGATGATGGCTCTGAAAACCGAAAAGGTTTTATATGTGTGGGACTACTTTGAACTGCGGACTTTTCTTTGTCATGTGTGTGTTTTTTGCGTGTGACTTTGTGGACGGGGGTTATATACGGCAATAAATAACATTCCATGTCGATTTTATTTTTTTTTATTAATTAATTTAATGCAATTGGATTCTCAAATTTGTATAATTATTACAAAATTCAAATAATTTTTGTAAGGGTTAAGATGCAAACATACATAGGTGGGGATGTATTTAGAATTAAGAAGGATAGTATAATTTAGGAATATATAAATCATCAATTTTAAAATGATGGAGTCGAGATGTGTAATTTCAAAATGATGAAATAACATATTTGGAAAATATATAACAAAAATATAGAATTGTACATAATTTGAAGAAAGTAGCTCATCACAACTAAGATCAACTACTAATAAAATATTATTGAAATATTTAGAGCAAACTTATCTTTTATGAAAAAGAATTCCTAGTCATTATTTGAAGTGAACAGTAAATCTCGTTCTTATAAAACATTGGAAGCGTCTTGGTTTTCATTTTGGGCGTCCCAACGGAAGCGTCTTGTTTCCGTAAAAGGAAAAAAATAAGGGATACTAATAACACACTTAAGTTGCCTAATAACATTATTAAGTTGCCTAATAACACTTAAGTGTGGGCCTCTGTAGGCTACTAGTTAGAAAAAAATCATAACTCATTTCTCTCTCTCTAAAACTAGATCTCTACATCGCCGCTCCTTCGGAATCGCCCTCCGCAGTGATGAACAATAACAAGTCTTCCGGCCACAGTCCCAGAGACCTTCCCCTCTCCTTCAATCCAACTTTATCGATTTCAGATGCTACTAACAAGAGGGAGGAGATGGAGGAAAGCAAGAATCTGAGTGACGAGCTTACCTGCGGCGACTCACACTTGCCGATCTTTACAGATCTGGACGGTTACAACTCGACGGGTTGCTCTTGGGATCCAAACAACGACTCACAGTTGAAGATCTGTCCAGATCTGGACTTTTCCGGCTACGAATCTGTCGAGCTGATCTCTGAATCCGAAGTCGAGAGGCGAGTCGAAAGGAGTCTGCGACGTGAACGAGTTAAACGGCATGGTGTCGTCGACGCGCGAATGGTGGAAGAACGAGTGCAGCGACACCTAGAACGTAAGAATCTGAGAGTCGCTGCCGCCGGGTTGGTAGCCAAGCCTCTACCTCGCCAAAAACCGCTCACGCCGATGGTCCAAACTATGATGCCGATCTGTCCAGATCTAGACTTTTCCGGCTACGAATCTGTCAAGCTGCTCTCTGAATCCGAAGTCGAGCGGCGGGTCGAAAGGAGTCTGCGACGTGAACGAGTTAAACGGCTTGGTGTCATCGGCACGCGGCTGGTGGAAGAACGAGTGCAACGACACCTAGAACGTAAAAATCTGGGTGTCGCCGCCGCCGGGCTGGTAGCCAAGCCTCTACCTCGCCAAAAACCGCTTGCGCGGTGGTCCAAACTATGTTGCAGATTTGGCTTCCGAGATTCTTCAAATTGGTCAAATCTCTTCCTTTTCTTTGACAATGTGTTCAATCTCCTTGCGAAGGATCTATATGCTTTTATTTGTTGTATGTTTATTGTGGTAAGATCACATTGGGGTTATGCTTGGTCTTTATAGTCCTGAGATGACGAAAAATATGCTCACACTTCGGCCCTCAAAACACATCGATGATATAATCTTGATATTGTCTTAAGTGTAATCTTGGTTATTGTTCTCATGCCTTGTTGGCTTTGTGAAGTTGTTGCCTTATGTCCCTTCTTTTGTGTACCTTGTTGGTAATTGTTATGTGCCTTTTGATGATACTGTAGTCTTGGTATTGTATAGTTTTCTTGCTGCCTTAAGTGTATAATTTTCCTTAGCCTGATTAACTAACATTGAATGAAAGAAATGATTTCCAAAAATTGAACTGACCCATTTACAAAATGACGCTTGATACATAATCAGTCATATACATAGTCTACTTTATGCTTCATTGTTGTTGTTTCTTTGCCTCAGGCCAAAGACGACTCACAGTCCTCGGCGACATGTGGTACATGGCGGCAACCTCGGTCATCTTCCCCTTGATTGGCTTCCCATTCTTTTGGTTATGTAGAAGGAATTGGACTAGACCATTTCTTTCTTGATTGGTGAGGTTTTTATGAATGACCATAGTTTGTATTTTCTGCTGTTTTGGTTTGGAGATGGATGTATGTGTAATTCTGATTTGCTAGGTTAGTATTAATAGATGCAGCCTTTGATTTAAACTTATGTAGAGGGAAACAAAATTGTTGATTTGCTTGCTTTTGGAGGGAACTGAAAAATCAAGGGAATGATATTTTGGCTATAATTTGTTTTTAGTTTTGGAGAGAATTGAAAACTGTGATGTTTGTAAATTTTTCATTATGTTGATGTGATCTAACACAAACAGTATGCATGTATAGATTTTTATAAGAAATTTGGAAAATCACAAAAATATCCAGTTATTGAAAAGTTGAATCTTAAAAATAAAAAAAATAAAAAATTGGAATATGGAAACTGACAATTGGAATATGGAAAGTGAAAATTTGGAAAATCACAAAAATGATTCAATTACTTTAATAGGATATGTATTAACTTTTAAAATTGAATTAAAAAATAATTATGAAAATCAGGATTGAGCAAGAATTTTGTCGGCATTTTAATCGGAATATTAAATTAAAAGAAAGTGGGTTTGTTGAAAATTAAAAAAATAATAATATAATTTATAGAAAGTGGGCCATCATACTTAAGGAAGTGGGCCATCATACTTAACTTTATTAAACAACACTCCTTATTCTCCATGCTCATTGGAAACAAGACGCTTCCAATGAGACGGAGGGAGTAGCATGTAAACAACGAAATTTAAGGAGTTTAGTGTGGCTCATCACACTTTTGAAATTGTTTTTTAGCAAATATTTTCTTTATATTATTTTCAGAATTTGTAGATTCATTGTTCGTCCTGCAAAATTACAAATTTGCCTACCATCTTGTTTCCCTAATTTTAAATTTTGAATATGTCATGCCGACATTGAATCACCTACAAAAATCTTGTAAATTCTTTGAGATATTGCTAACAATATGAAGAGCTGAAAAATTAGTCTCACTTTTAGTGGGTTTGTTCCATAGTTAATTTCGATTTATCAATCTTTAATCTTGGATTTCTCTATTTATTTGATAATTCGCAACAATTATATAAATAATGTTCTGAAAATATACGTTTTTATGTAATCGTCTGTCGAACATGCAAAAATGGAGATCCTCTCTAATTTGGTTAGCAGTCAAATACGATGAATAAGTTGTAGTATGATGAATAAATGAATTACAAAATAATATTCTCCCATCTTCTTGTAACGTCTATGCGACTTTATTCACTTTGACTAACTTACCTGCTCTTACCTCAAAGGAAAAGGTCAAAAGACTGACATTTCAATGTTTTCAATATTTCTAAAAGGCAGTTTATTGATTAAAATAATTTAAATTTTATGAATTAAATTAGAAATTATTAGAGTAACATTAATTTATGAAGTAGTAATATTTTTACGAGAATTTGTGCATGTTTCTGAAAGCATGTAGGATAAACTTTTAATGTAAGAAATTTATGATATTGTGCCATCTCATATAATTGTAAAGTTAATAGGTTTTATATTTTGGACGGACAAAAATAGCCCTAAAGTGATGGATTCCTCTCTTGACAAGCATATTTGTCAAGAATCTCCTTCAAACTTGGCAACTTAATTTATATTTTTGCCATCTAATGGTGACAAGGACTATAGTTGAAGTTGTTCGATTTTCACTAATATCTGTAAATATTGACGGAAGCAAAAAGAGCCGGTGAGATCGTCACCCCTTGAATCTTATACAAATCTGTTCCTTATCTATTTCATCCTTTAAAATTGTAAAAGTTGGTTTTCTTTTACACTGAAATTGCAGAATTCAGACCCTGTTAATATTTCTAAATCCGACGCTATTATATTACATATACATATAAACAGACAGTAGATAACCGTGCACAATAATAGTTTTTCAAAAACCATATTTTTTTTTTTTTTTTGCCAACCGCACAAAGGTGAGGAAAATGAAAAGCGCGACGCGTGTCAACAATAATTGAGTTGGCCCTTTTCAAAATACCCACTTATTATTATTAGGATATATGGATTGAAGTTCTTGGGACATAAAACATTTATTAATGTCAAAAATGTCATCATCATCACCAAAATTCTTAAAAAAATAAAAAATCATTAATTACTAGCACAAAGGTGATAAAAAGTAAAAACAATCCATATCTTCGGAGTCAAAGCACGAGATGTATTTAGTTTGTATTCTACAATATCGTTTCGGTATCGTAAAAATAATTTGTATTGCGTAGCAACTAGCAAGATATGAAATTTGAACAATACAAAATATTTTCTGCGCTTTTCTTTTTAGTAATACGTCACAGCTTATACACGTTATTATATAGTTATTTTATGATTGGTATTTTTGAATACTTAATTATTGCTTTCTACATAAAACCAACATCAAGGGATTTACAAAATCAAACTTAAATAAATACTTATATAGACTAAAAACACTGAAACCATACGTGTTTTGTTTATAATATATTCATATGGGATCCGGTTCGAGTTGCTAGCTCAAAATCTAATAGAGAAAGAGACAAAGTGTAGAATATATATATATAGGGGAGGGTTCAAATAATAATACCCCTTAGAGTGAGAAATAAGAACAATTTTAAGCCTTTAGATCTTGAAAATAGATGGCCAAGATTAAATTTGGGGTTCAAATTGGCGAAATGCACTATTTTGGTATAAAATTTTTGCACAAAGGTCGAACTAGTAATTTTAATTTTATTAAATCCCTAGAAACCCTATAAAACATTCATATAATATTTCTTCTTTTCAAAACCGTTGTCCCCCATTCTTCTCTTCAAAACCGCCGGCTTCGATTCTTCTTATAGGTTTTGGTGTTCTTCGACAACTTATTTGTTGGTCCGGAGACGAGAGTCAGGTGTAGAGGGGGGGGGTGAATACACCTGAGTACTGCTCTTTTTCTCAAACCGAAGGACAACTGAGCTGTTTGGTGCGACTGATGAACAGTGCCAAGTAAGAACCTTCGATCTCGAGACTGAGCTCTCCTACTGACTTTGTCAGTCGTTGAGACTCAGTCGAAAACCTTAGCGCGGAATAGTGTGGGGCCCGGAGATTCGTCTCAGTTTGAAAACGTGATTTTCACAAGTAGTTTTGGCTAGTGCGCTTTTAAGAATACGTTTTATGCAAGGATATGAATTTGTAATCGATTTGTATGCGTGCAATAAAACAAGAAATAACACAAGCAATTTTTAACGTGGTTCGGATACGCAAGATCCTATATCCACGGTCCCCGCCGAACATGAGGTCTTGTTGATTTATCCGAGCAAGCCTCGGCAAGGAATCTGTGCACTGGACAGACCCTTCTAAGTTATAGTCCTTAGCGACTTTACAAATCAAACCGAGGTTTGAAGGGGAGGGGATAATCTCCAACTAGGAAGGAGTTCTTACAATAAGAACAATCACTAAATGTGAACTCCTTCGAATTTCTAAGCTATAGATTTGTGCAATGAGCTTAGCTAGAGAAGAGGGATCTAAAGAACTCTCAGATAGAAGAACTAATGATATTGTATTAAGCAAGTTCTTCATTGGATTGATCTTGAATCCGCTAGAGTTGTTTGAAAGCTTGAGCGTTTTCCCTTGATATCCCGTGCGTGGAGCTCGGATTTTCTTCTCTATTTATAGTCGTGAAACAGGCATATGTCCGTTGGAGACGACGATGCCACGTGTCACAACCTTCCAAAGAAAACGGCCATAAATTCGAATTGTTGCGAAAGAGTTGTTGATACTGTACATGAGAGCGGCTTTAGTTGGTCGGAAGCGAGATATCGCGTTGACGGCTTCTCATTGGTCGAGGTTTGTGGTAGGTGAGATTGTGTCGACATCGGAGTTGACTCTCCCTAATCCTCGTATGGTCTTCTCGCCGACTTTCGAAAAGACTTTAACAATCGGGTCGTTTCTGTCGGATCTGATAGACTTGAAGCGATCTCTGTCTTCTTCGTCTAAGTCGGTCGACAAGAGATATTCTCTTGAGTGTGGTCGGCGATGACTGGCGAAGGTGCCGAGCTTGCATAGAGTTCTTCCTGCCGATGTCCGTCGGTTGATGAGATGTCTTCTACGAGGCGAAGATCGGCCGATGACTCAAGAACGCATGCTCTTACACCGATGACGTGGGGTTACGGAAAGTAACTTCGACGAAGATCAATCCAACATTTTACCCCGTACGGGACATAGACACAAGGATAAACAAAACAAAAATAGTCCAGCCTATACATCGGTTAATCCTATCAAGACACTACACTACCGATATCAGCGGGTTTTGGGATCTTCAATTCCATAGTACTACTACGATTTCCCCAATAATATTTTAACCCACAAACCGCTCGAGTATCATCTACCGACTCATAACCCAACAATTTCCCCCCTAATTGATGATGCCAAAACCTCTAGATAATACGACTAAACTACGATATAGATAGACTTTAGTAAAACTGAATCAGTTAACTTCATGAGGTCAGCAGTTGAGAGAGAGGCAAAATCAGAGAAACGGTTATGTGTGAGTGTGTGTCAGATCACTTTAGTGATCAGTTGTAATAACACAAACAAAAGCCGTGAGACAATGAGTAATTGTTCGGCTAGAAGCGTGAACCGTTATATATATGAGAAGTGACTATTCGAGTTCCTATCTTCTATACAAAAAGGAGAGAATAAGAAGACTACTGCTGGCGTCTGAACTTCTTCGTCTTGCTCTTGAAATCCGCAGACTTGTCAGCAGGGGGTTCCAAACCATAATATTTGTAGATTCTAGCGCGCAGTGTTTGGATTTCCTCGAGGTCAGCAGGGTACTCAGAACTAAGATCATGATGATATGCTACTGCTTCGACCTCGTCTTCTATCTCCTTAGTGTACAAAACGCCACGAGTCGTTCTGGGAGGAGGAAACCTTCTGAAAGCAGGGGCTACAAGTGGTCGCTTCTCCTTTTCTAAGATCAGCAGAAGTTGAGCTCTGAGCCTGGTATTATACTGATGAATGAATTCATCAAACAGTTGGTCTGCTGGGATCCCAGATGGGTAGAATCCCCACACGTAGTATCCTTTAATAAATTCCTCCTTCAGTTCCTCCCATTGCTCGTTTAGCTCCAAAGGTACCCATTTGTCTACATGAGGGCGAGGGGTTTTCTTCGGATAAGTTGCTCCGGGAGCGCCTCTCTCGTAGTACTTGGATGACCTTGGAATTTGTTTCCTCCGGTCGATGGCCCGGTTCATCGGCTATCTTGTCGGTCATCTCTATGATCTTGGCCAGATCTTCCAGTCTCTTCTTTTCTCTGAGGGCTGCTGATCTAGTGTCTCATCTCCGGAGATTCAGACCTTTCAGCGTGGCATCCCAGGTGGCTCTGTCTTCTGCCTCTTGCTCTGGAGTAAGTGTTTGAATATCAGTACTCTGAGCCAAGGGCTGAGTGTCAGTGGCAGAAGCTTTAGCTAGCTCCTCCTGAGCTTTTCTCTTTTGTTCATCCAGAAGTTGTTTGGCTTTTCCTTTGGCGATTTTGTGAATAGGCTTCCTGGGCTTCTTTGCCTTCTGAATTTCTTCCTCGATCTGTTGCTCATAGTTGAGTTCATCTTGAAGCTTCTGAGCAACACGCTGATCGAATGCCTCCTGCTCCGCCTTGGATTTGAACAAAGCAGTCGGGGAAGATGGAGGAGTTGTTTTAGTAGTAATCTCCTTCCCCGGCCTTCGCGGTGGCAGTGGCTCATCCTCTTGGTCGACAAATTGTGTGACCTCCTCAATATGTTGAGTCGAGGATCCTTCTCCGGATCCTGCAGCTGGCTCAACCACAGTAGATGTTTGGACAGTTGGGATTTGGACGATCTCGGGAGGGGGTACAGAGCTGGTTCCAGCTTGATCAGCTGAACCTTCCCCCCTTAGTTATTACTAGGACCTATCGGTCCTTCCGCCCGAGCTCTGTTCCGCCTCAGCTTTCTCTACTCCTTCCTCTACTCCTTCCCCCTTTTTGGCATCATCAGCCAGGGAGAGGCGAGTGCGGATGGCAATTACCTCTTTCTCCAGATTGTAACATATATTCTTAATGGAGGTGGCGGTTGTTTCGAAGTCTTTGACGGCGTCGCAGTAGTGCTCCCAGTCTTTCTCCTGGTCAGCACGTATGTGTTTGATTTGTCTTTGCCGACTCTTTTTAGGAGAGACTCATCATGCGAATCTGTCATCTCCTTCTGAATGAGCTTGAGGGCATCCGCCTGTTGTTTTATGGTTGTTTGAAGGCTGGAGAAGGCCACTTTGTTACGCTCGTCCATTGCGGTTTGAACTGATGCGAGGCTCTGAGTTAGCTACTCAGAGAACATTTTCTACTGAGATTGAAGGAGCTGCTGACTCTGAGCGGCAAAATCCGATTTCTGAGCTGCGAGAGCGGTCTCGATTATCTCCTCGATATTGATAGGAGTAGGAGCTTCGGAGACCTTCTTCATCTCGCCCGCAAGTCTGTCAACTTTCTCAGTTTGGGCTTTTGTGTACTGAGCCCATTTGAGATGTACGTCCTTGGCAATGAGACGATTCTTGTCTCCCTGTCTTCTGATGGCTTTGTTGACGGACTTTGAGGTCACGGAACCAATAGGTTTTATCTGATAGCTGCTAGTTCCGAGCCTCTGCTCAGACACTGCGAGTTGTTGCTCTTGACTAGGCTTCGAGGCAACCGGGCATCACCTGATGTAGACGGTGGTGGTGATTTGCCCTTCTCGCTAGGAGTGTTGCCCTCAGCAGATCCTCCCAGTTCTGCTTCCTTGGGTGGTGCCTGATCCACATCATTATCATTGTCATCATCGTGATGGGATGGCGGCGAAAGGCTGCTAACATGTTCTGAGGATCTCAAGCTCAGAAGATAGAGTATGGTTGCACGGAGATCCTCGAACGAGGTTAGGTCAGCGGGTTCCCCAAACCCGATAACTATCTGCAAGCTTTGCTCCTCTGTCAGCAGGGACAGAGCGGACTGATTCTTTAGCAGCTCTTCAAGCATGTCCCGGCTGAGGAACCTCAGTAACATCTGAGTCCTCGCCCTTATAGCAATATCGACCAGATCCCTGTGATTAGCAATTTTTGGGATCTGTGCAGTGACTTCACCAGTGGCTCGGAGGCGAGTCGAGTGCATAGTCGTCCGTTCGGAGGAGGTCTCCTCAGTCGGTTCAGCTGTGTCCGACTGAGTCTCTTCAAAGCCGATGCGCCTGGACTTTGTCTTTGAGAGTGGCACCCTCAATGCCCGTGTCCGCATCTAAGATTGACTCCTCATGAGTCGGTGGGGAGAGGTAGGCTTTCTTTGGGGCTTTAGATGTTCCGGACTTGCTTGAGCCTTTTCCTCTTAGGTGGGTCGGCGCGAGGGGGCATGTCGGTAGTACTCCTCTTACGTGCGGCGGCCCTCCGGCCGATGACTTCTCGGCGGCGGCTCTAGTCTTGA
The DNA here is from genome assembly GCA_028984105.1 of Lavandula angustifolia. Taxonomy (NCBI): domain Eukaryota; kingdom Viridiplantae; phylum Streptophyta; class Magnoliopsida; order Lamiales; family Lamiaceae; genus Lavandula; species Lavandula angustifolia. Next base: position 13,162,149 of record CM054808.1, read on the forward strand.
ACTTTATGAGCTTGCTTTGTCGAAATAACGCAAATCGGCAAAGGCCGAGTGATCCGATACTGATTCTTCGATTAGTACGGACATCTTTGTCCCGTACAAATGCCTTTTCCCACACTAATTAGTCTCCTTTCTCCGGAGGGTGTGGGCTGCGAACTTCGTGCTCGAGCTTTAAGCTCATTCACATAGAAATCAGTCCGATTGACTCGGATGCCGTCTTCTATTATCATCATCAGCCGGAGACGGGGCTTTGATAGTTGATCAAATGAACCGGGCCGAGCTCGTAAGAATGTGAGTTACGATGTAGGCGAGCTCGCGGTATTCGGGTAGCAACCGGTTCTTCGGCAAGCCCGATTTGAAGACAATGTCGTCTCTCGCCGCAGAACCTCCCGAACATAGGAGTTGATCTCCTTCTCCTTATATCCAATGGTGAGACTCCACGAGCCGGAAGATCAAAGGTCAATTCCACGGCGGCTCCGAGATTGATGACGTGATGACTGGCTTCCCATGTCTGAGGGATCACTTCCTTCATATATGAAAAATAGGATTCCTCCGCGCCCGTGTCCTCTAAGGATCTCCGGTTGTAATAAACGTCTGCAACTTGTCGAGGCAGATAAGCTCTGGGGTGCTTCGAGATAAGGAGCTCGAGTCCGGATACTTCGAGAGCCGTGAAGACGGGATCAAGATATGGAAGTTCCACCTGATGCAGAGCCATCGTCGGCTCAAATTGGATGCGCGACTTGATGATCTCGTCGATTTGTGGTGGGGTACTGACAACCATTTTTATCTGCAAACAACTCGTTAGTATTTTGAAATTCGAGTAAACAGGATACGAGATAATGCAGTTTAGTAAGAATTTACCGTAAATAAAGAGCTTGAGAGAGATGCAGAGAGCAGTTTCAGAGGAATGAGAAATGGGAAACTGAATGCGAAGAAAGCTCTTGAAATTCGAATATGCGAATCAACCAGTTTTAATCCAACGGCTGAAGTTAATCTCGCATTTTTACACAGACCGTTGTGATTAGATGTTATAAAAGAATGATTACATAGGCCGCCTCTTTCCTAGACCCACATAGGAAATGCGCAGGTATAAAGTAAGGTGAGAAGACATGCATTAAATGTCGTTGCGGGCGAAAGATTAAAGTCTTAAGTCTTTTAAATGAAAACGGTTTCCCTACTGACTTAAACCTTAAAATAATTAATGGCGGGAAATAAATGCTCATTAACAGCTGAGTGCAATCGACTGATATATTAAATGCTAGCATGCTTCTAATAATGTTAAGTATATAAAACTACGCAAACCTCTTCAGCTGAACTTTTACGATCAGCTGGTTACCGTTTAGACTTAGGAGGATGGTTGAAGTGCTGATGACCACGTTCCCCCTTACGTATGCGAGTTCGATTCACCCGACCGAATCAAGTGATCGAGTCTTTGACTGTCATACCGATCCTACACTCGATACCAATTGTTGGTCTCTGCTGATACCATTTGTTATGTTCTACCGACACGGTTCAGTAGGATCCGATGAGACATAGCTCAACTGATAATTCTCTGAATCTGTTCTCAGCTAGTGGCTTGGTCAGTATGTCTGCCCTTTGCTTATCAGTATGGATTTTCTCCATTCTGATGTCCTTCTTCTCGACATGGTCTCTGATGAAGTGGTGTCGAATATCCACGTGCTTGCATCTCGTATGGAGAACTGGATTCTGAGTTATAGCGATCGCACTTGTGGAGTCACAGTAGATGGGCACTTCATCCTGAATTATACCATAGTCTCTCAGTTGTTGTCGAAGCCAAAGGATCTGGGCACAGCAACTTCCAATAACCATGTACTCAGCTTCAGTAGTGGACGTTGCCACTGAATGTTGTTTCTTTGAAAACCAAGATATTAGCTTGCTGCCTAGGAACTGACATGTTCCTGAAGTTGACTTTTGATCTATCCTGCATCCTGCATAATCAGCATCAGAATAACCTGTTAGTATAAGATTATCGTCAGCAGGATACCATAACCCTGCGTCAGGTGTTCCCTTCAGATATCGTAGAATCTTCTTTGCTGAGTCTAGATGACTTCGCTTGGGATTCGCCTGAAATCTTGCACATACACCTACAACATAAGTTATGTCAGGTCTACTTGCTGTTAAATATAATAATGAGCCAATAATAGCTCTATTATCACTTGTGTTAACAGAAGCTCCTTCTTTGTCTAGATCGATTTTGAAATTAGTGTTCATGGGGATCTTGACTGGCTTGCTCAAGTCGCAGTCAAATCTCCTTAGGAGATCTCGAGTGTACTTAGCTTGATTGATGAATATTCCCTCAGGTGATTGCTTGACTTGGAATCCAAGGAAATAATTCATTTCGCCCATCATGGACATCTCAAACTTCTCCTTCATCATTTTCTCGAACTGCTGACATATCGTCACGTTTCTGCATCCGAAAATGATGTCTTCTACGTAGATTTGCACTAGTAGGATGTCATCTCCTGACTTTATGCTGAATAGGGTGCGATCTACTGTCCCCTTCTGAAAACCTTTCTGAAGCAGAAAGTCTGATAGGGTATCGTACCAAGCCCTGGGTGCTTGTTTTAACCCATACAGAGCTTTCCCAAGTCTGTACACCTGAAGTCCCTGCTGAAAGCCGGGCGATTGTTTCATGTAGACTTCTTCCTTCAGTACGCCATTCAGAAAAGCAGACTTTACATCCATCTGATATACTTTGAATCTTTGATGCGTTGCATAGGCTAGGAATAGACGAATGGCTTCCAATCTGGCGACTGGAGCGAACGTTTCATCAAAGTCTATTCCTTCTGCTTGATAGTATCCCTTGGCAACTAGTCTAGCTTTGTTTCCGACAATGACGTTGTTTTCATCACGCTTGTTCTTGAAGACCCACTTAGTACCAATCACGTGCTGATGTCTAGGTCTGTCAACAAGCTCCCAAACTTCGTTTCTAACGAACTGGTTCAACTCATCTTGCATGGCAATGATCCAGTCGACATCGTTGAGTGCGTCCTCTATTGACTGATGTTCTTCTGTAGACAAGAAACAAGAATAGAGTGAGCTTTCTCCTTGACTTAATCTAGATCTTGTCCTGATAGTTGCTGATGGATCTCCAATAATAAGATCTGAAGAATGAGCGTCGAGCCATGAACGTCTGAGTCTGGCTTCTTCTTCTAATACTACGTCTGCACAGTCAATAGGTGTGTTGGGCATTTCAGTTGTATTGTTCTGTGATTGCATTAGTTCAGTAAGAAGGTTAGGATCTACTGAGTTTCCAGGTTCAGGGGCATTTAGCTCAGGAACGATGGTTGTTCCCCCCCGAGTTTATATTCTCAGTAGAGGTCTCAGTTACCACTGGGGCTTCCTCATCGACCATTGTTACCTGTTGTTGATTCTGTCTAGTAGAATCAACCAGGTCAGCTACATCGCCTGTTGGTTGATCTATATTTCCTCATCGTCTGACTCATCATCCCAATAATGCTGAATCTTTTCAGCTTTGTCGTTTAGTGCGAGATCCTGTAGCTGGCTGCTGACATCCTCAGTATTTGTCTTTGAAGATTTCCTGTTCTCAGTAACAAACTCATCAAATACAATATGAGGGCTTTCCTCCACGCAAAGAGTCCGATAGTTAAAGACTTTAAAGGCTTTACTGACTCGAGAGTATCCTAAGAATACTCCTTGATCAGATTTGCTATCAAAGATCTTTAACTGATCTTTCCCATTATTGTGGATAAAGCAAGGACAACCAAAGATATAAAAATGAGAAATAGAAGGAATTCTCCCATTCCATAGTTCGTAAGGTGTCTTCATGTGTTCTTTGTGTAAGCAAGTGAGCGATTCTCGAGTATAGCGGGCGGTGTCGGTAGCATCCGCCCGTAACTTAGAGGGTAGTCCGAGTCCGCTAGGAGCGTTCTTGCTGCTTCTTTAAGTGTTCTGTTTTTGCGTTCAGCAAGTCCGTTCTGCTGAGGGGTGCGAGCTGCTGATGTCTCGTGTTTAATTCCCTCCTTTTCGCAGTACTCCTTAACTACTGAGTTGAGAAATTCTATTCCTCTATCTGAGCGAATTCTCTGAATCTTGATGTCCTTTCCACACTGAGCTTTTTCAACAGTTTGGGCAACTCAGTTATGACATCAGATTTGTTGGCTATGAAGATGATCCATGTATATCGTGAATAGTCGTCAATAACGACGAGGGCATACTTCTTGCCTCTTATAGTCACTGGAGAGACTGGCCCGAATAGGTCCATGTGTAGCAGTTGAAGGATTCCATCAGTGGAAGGTGACGGAATAGGTGGATTGCTACTCTTTGTCTGCTTTCCCTTCAAACACGCTTCGCAATTCCTGTCTTTGATAAACGATTCGTTGGGCAGTCCTCTGACTTTAGAGTTCTTGGCTAGCTTGTTCATAGTTTTGAAGTTCAGGTGGCTGAGTCTCTTGTGCCATAGCCATCCCGCCTTGTCACTAGATTTTGTCTGCAGGCAAGCAAGCAAGCCTCGGGTTACGCGGTTTTCCGGTTGCAACATAGATATTCTTCCTCCGCGAGCCCGATAACACTTGTTTTCCCTGTAGATTTGTCAACAACATCACGAAAACCGGCGTCAAAGATAACTCTATTCGATTGTCACGGAATGGTCGACAGAAGAGATTATGTTGAAGTCCTTCAACATAAGTTACTCTTGGAACTGAAGCAGTCCTAATATTCAGCGTTCCATATCCCCTTGTGTAGCCTTTTCAGTTGTCACCAAACTCATCACGGGACCATCTTCTTGTACGTAGTTTGTCGGCAGGCTCTTCCGGTATGTCATGTGTCTCGAGCAGCCGCTGTCCACTATCCAAGGGTCCTTATGCACCTGCAAAACAGAAACATTTTTAAGTACCCTTTGGTTCACTTGGGTCCTTATATGTTAGTGGGCGATTTCGGAACCCAGATTTGTCTAGGGACCTTAGAAGTCTGAGACTTCTTCTTCTGAACCTTGTCAGCTTTCTTCTCCACAGGACTTGGAGATACCGACTTTATGACCGCTTTGGGTTCGGGAGCTTTCTTCTTCTCGAGGCTTTGTGTTCCTCCCGACCACAGGCTCATAGTAGTACGAACCATACCGTGCATATTGCGGTTCACTGCATCGTTATTACGCCCGCCCTGACCTTCTTGGTTCCCCCCCGAATTTGATTGTGGTGTCCTGGGGCTGGAACCTCTGGTCAGTTGGTTGCTCGGCTGAGGTGCAATCATCTTCTATTTATTTTTCGCCTGAGGTGTTGAGTCAGTAGCCTGAGCCTTTCCTCTAACGAACCTATCAGCCAGCATTTCTGAGCTTTTAGATGTTGGAGTGGAAGCTTCATGAGTGTATCCAAGTCCTTCTTTCATGGCTATTGGCCTTTGAGCTCTAAGCATGCTTTCCAACTATTCCTTAGCTCCCTAGGTCGCTTGTTCGGTCATCGGTCCTCGCCGACTTCATCACTTCTTCGAAGTGACTCATAATCCTTTTCAACTTCTGCGAGCTTCTGACTAAGTCGGGCTATCTCAGTCTTTCTCATAATTGTCCTTGGTCAGAACTGATATCTGAGTTTCTTGGAGCTGAGATTTAGTCATAAGAGATTTAATCTCTTCCTTGAGTCTCGCAACTACACTCTCCGAATCGCAGAGACCCGACAATCGAAGAAAGTCTCGATTCTCGGCCTTTACTGCTCCAGTTCTCGAATGGTTCTGCTTTGAATTCTCTGCTCACCGAATCGCTCCTCTAGTAGATCATCATAGGCTTGGACCACATCTAGAGGTTCATCTGTGACGGAGCACGTGTCGTGTGTGCTATGTGAAGAGGAGGTTATATTAAATTTAGAATTTACCTCAGCCTCTTCTCCGGCCATCGACAGTATTCAGTAGTTTCTTCAGGATCTGTCTCTCCGATCTCAACGGCGACAAATGCAGCTTCGTCCTCCAGAAGAATACATGAATGTATCTTCCTCGATTGAGTCATCGGATATCTCTCCCGACTATGTAGGCCGCCTCCTTCGGGCAAATTTTTCGCGCTTGGCTGCGCCGTTCGCTCTTTGAGCAGCTGAGAGTTTGGGACAGTCGTACTGATAATGTCCCTCTTTCTTGCAGTTGTAGCACACAGTTGATTTGCTGCTCTTTCCAGCTGAGCCATTTGATGGAGTACCAGCAGGCTCTGTGTTCCTGCAATCAGTAGTAGATTTAGATTCTTCCGTATTTCGATAATCTTTCTTACCTGAGGGAGAATCTCTGTTGTATTTCTTCAGCTTTCTGACTCTCTCTTTTTCTCTTTGATATTTGAGAGCCATCAGTGCTAGTTGGTTAGGGCCTGAAGTCTCAGAGGACTTTGCTTCTATTGTGGCCACTTGCCTTCTTTGGAAGAAATGGGTTTGACTCCGGTTTCTTGATCGTTGCTTTAAAAGCATGATCAATCGTGTATCACCGGAGCGCTTGAACATCGTTGGGGTAGGCTGAGCTCAAATTCCTATGTTTTTAGTTCTGAAAAGATAACATCAGGAGTTAGAGCATTAAGATCTGGAGCGTCTTAAATAAGTAGCAAAGGGAAGCCACTTCGGTCGAGGTAGTGCTCTCGAATCTTTGTGTTCATCTCTTTGTTGGTGAACGTCCTCCCCAGCCCGTTGATCACGATGACCTGATTCGTAAATCTGACGCTTAGCTCGTCAATGGTCTCATTGGGCTCCATGGCAAAAGCATTGAACTTTTGTAGCTCTAATTCGAGCTTATTCTCTTTGATCTGCGGGGTTCCTTGGCTCAGTACAACCAGGGCGTCCCAAAGTTCTTTAGCCGTCTTGCATTCTTGCACCCTCCTGAGGTGTGAATCGCTGAGCGTAGTCAGAATAGCATTACGCGCAACTCGGTCGAGGTTGTGTAGCTTTTTCTCTTCAGGCGTGAAGGCAGATTTGTCTTTTGCGACCTTGGCACCAGTCTGTGCCCCTACACCTCCCACAGCAGCAAAATTGTACGCTGTCTATCATGGGAATGATGGGTCCTATCTCAAGGTCATCCGTCATGCTGTCATGCAGCGACGTGAGGTGTGCCACCATTCTCACACGCCATACCATATAGTTCTCTATCGAGAACATCGGTACCATCCTAATACCTGACATATCAGTCATTGCAAGTAAGAGTATAAGGATGTTATGAAGAGATGCTTGTGCAGTGAAAAACGTTTTTCAGGATCTATTCGAGAAGACCAGTAGTTACAGAACCGATGATCAGAAGAACACCGTTGCTCTGATACCAATTGTTGGTCCGGAGACGAGAGTCAGGTGTAGAGGGGGGGGGGTGAATACACCTGAGTACTGCTCTTTTTCTCAAACCGAAGGCCAGCTGAGCTGTTTGGTGTGACTGATGAACAGTGCCAAGTAAGAACCTTCGATCTCGGGTCAGAGTGAGTTAACTACTGAGCTCTCCTACTGACTTTGTCAGTCGTTGAGACTCAGTCCAAAACTTTAGTGCGGAATAGTGTGGGGCCCGGAGATTTGTCTCAGTTTGAAAACGTGATTTTCACAAGTAGTTTTGGCTAGTGCGCTTTTAAGAATACGTTTTATGCAAGGATATGAATTTGTAATCAGTTTGTATGCGATGCAATAAAACAGTAAATAACACAAGCAATTTTTAACGTGGTTCGGATACGCAAGATCCTACATCCACGGTCTCGCTCGAACAGGAGGTCTTGTTGATTTATCTCGAGCAAGCCTCGGCAAGGGAATCTGCTTTGGACCGGATGCACCCTTCTAAGTTATAGTCCTTAGCGACTTTACAAATCAAACCGAGGTTTGAAGGGGGAGGCGATAATCTCCAACTAGGAAGGAGTTCTTACAATAAGAACAATCACTAAATGTGAACTCCTTCGAATTTCTAAGCTATAGATTTGGCAATGAGCTTAGCTAGAGAAGAGGGATCTAAAGAACTCTAAAGAGAAGAACTAATGATATTCTATTAAGCAAGTTCTTCGCTGGATTGATCTTGAATGCGCTAGAGTTGTTTGAAAGGTTGAGCGTTTTCCCTTGATATCCCGTGCGTGGTGCTCGGATTTTCTTCTCTATTTATAGTCGTGAAACATGCATATGTCCGTTGGAGACGACGATGTCACGTGTCACAACCTTCCAAAGAAAACGGCCATAAATTCGAATTGTTGCAGCAGAGTTGTTGATACTGTACATGAGAGCAACTTTAGTTGGTCAGAGCAGATATCGCGTTGACGGATTCTCATTGGTCGAGATTTGTGGTAGGTGAGATTGTGTCGGACATCGGAGTTGACTCTCCCTAATCCTCGTATGGTCTTCTGCTAACTTTCGAAAAGACTTTAACAACTAGGTCGTTTCTCGTCGGATACATAGACTTGAAGCGGTCTCTGTCTTCTTCGTCTGAGTCGGCTGACAAGAGATATTCTCTTGAGTGTGGTCAGCTGATGACTGCGAAGGTACTGAGCTTGCATAGAGTTCTTCTGCTAATGTCTGTCAGTTGATGAGATGTCTTCTATTGAGGCGAAGATCAGCTGATGACTCAAGAACGCAGGCTCTTACACTGATGACGTGGGGTTCTGGAAAGTAACTTCGACAGAAGATCAATCCAACATTTTACCCCGTACAGGACATAGACACAATGATAAACAAAACAAAAACAGTCTAGCCTATACATCAGTTAATCCTATAAAGACACTACACTACTGATATCTGCTGGGTTTTGGGATCTTCAATTCCATAGTACTACTACGATTTCCCCCAATATTATTTTAACCCACTTACTGCTGAGTATCATCTACTGACTCATAACCCAACATTGTTTTTCTTTTTCTTGTCGCCGATAGCAGCATCGGCTCCGTCATTTGGGTGGTTCTCCGCTCCTTCGGCTTCTTCTTGATTAGTTTTTTCTCCACCGTTGGAGTTTTCTCTGCTTCTTCTTATCTTGTTTTTTCTCTGCTTTTGTTGACATTGGTTTCAATACGCAATTACCTCTAGATTTCTAAGATTTGTGCAATTTATTGTACATATCATTGATACTATTACAAGATTACTATTATTTGTAAATGAGTCATAGATTTATATATTTCATTTTTAGTTTATTGAGACTATTACACAATTTCTATGATTTCATTGTTTATATGCACGTTTTATAGAGTATGCACAATTAATTCATATATTTTGAATGTTTTATTGATTTTATCTGCACTATTACACGATTTAGATGATATGTGCATTTGTTTGAGTCATAATAAAAGTATGCACAATTAATTCAATTTTTATGCACATTTAGCAATTTTATCTGCACTATTACACGATTTTCTCAATTTTGGGGAAAAAAAAGCACAATTACAGTCGAGAATATGCACAATTAATGAGAACAAATATGCACAATTACTGGGAAAATATACACAAGTAAATGTTAAAATGCACAATTACTTTGAAAAATATGCACAATTATCTAAAAAAAAATGCTCAATTATTGGAAAAAAATATGCACAATTAATAAGAAATGAAGAAAAGATGAAACTATTAATGAAAATCTAGAACGAGACTTATATCTAGGACGAGAGTTAGTGAAACTATGTACAATTCTTGTAAAATCTGGAACAAGATTTTGTGATATTAAAACATGGAAGATAATTAAAAAAAAAAGGACTACATTACAACAAAAGAAAATAAGACAAAAAAAAAAAGATTGTGCATGATTATAAAAATAACCTTAGTGCAAACTTTTGGCCTTTATGGTGCATTTCGGGATTTTAAGTGATGACAAGTTCTGGAGCGTCGAATTAGTTGATCAAACGGTTATAAATTGTTCATATTTCTCACTTTAAGGGGTATTCTCATATGATCTTCCCCTCTCTCTCTCTCTCTCTCTATATATATATATATATATATATATATATATATATATGGAATGGATATAATGAGATTTTTTTCATATGATATATATATATATATATATATATATATATAGAGAGAGAGAGAGAGAGAGAGTTCCCCGTGTAACAACCCTTATCGTGTGAACATGTGAACACTGCACTTTAAAGACAAATGTATTGCGCTTTCAAGGTAAATATACTGCACTTTAATACTACACTTTACGTACTGCTATTAAAGACAAATGTACTGCACTTTAAGTATTGCACTTTAAAATGCAATATATTTGTCTTTAAAGTGCAGTATTCACACGTTTACACGAAACATACTTTTCACATTTGAACTTCCTCATATATTCAAAGATACACGTAAAATTGAATTTCGACACAATTTAAATTCCTTCGTTTTCGCCTCTTATTCACTGTATTATAGCTGAAATAACTAAATTGCCTCACTTTTTCACTTTTCAACTATTTTGTACATATCAAAACAATTAATTAATGAGAGATCATACAAGTCCCGGTATTGGGTCAAAAAAACCCGATCACAATCACGAAATCCCAATCACAATTTACAGAATTCCCAATCGAGTTCCATGGGATCATAGTAGTTAAAAGTGAGGCTAAAGATTTTTTGGATAGTGTTTGGAAATAGTTTTTGGACTTTTTTTTTTTTACCCAAATAGAGTTTTTTCTCAATGTTTAAAATGTATGTTTCTGCAATTTAAAACTTAAAATAAATTAGAATAAATAAAAACTCATAAGTTACTCAAATGGTGCTCTTAAGCAAAAGATATAATAAAACTAGAAAGCAACTTATGAAAGCGTTTGCATTATGACTTTTTATAAAATTAAACTTTTCTTTTCTACTTATGCAAACACTAAAAATGTAGCTTTTACTCGTGAAAAACTTTAAACAATTTTAAGCATGAATTGATAAAATGTGCTTACTTTAAGTTTTTACAAACACTATTTAAGTGACAATTTTTTGTACATTATCCCAGAACTGAAAAACAATGTGGTGGCATAAATTGACAAGTTAGAGCTCAAACTGCCAACATTCAAAGGTTTCCCAGATTCTCTATTTTACTGCTAATCACCTCAAGATTCCATAAAAATGTGGTGGCACCATCATTCTCCAATAAGATGATACCAAGTGTGTTTATAGAAGAGCGACGCATCCGTGCTCGATCCTTTGATTCAAGTTTCAATCTCGTATTCTATTTCATCCATACAAATATACATGCTACTACGGACTCTAGGCGTATATACTGAAACGAAGCACGAAATTGGATCACAATGCCCAGGTATAAGTGTAGGAGAAGTCACTAACTGTGCTATTACAAATTAAATTGTAACACCTGCATATGAACTAAGAGTAACTTTTGTTTCCTAGTTAGCAATAAATTGTCTTCTCAGATGTTCCAGCACTGACAAATGTTAATAAAGACAAACACGAGGGAGAGAGAGAAAGAGAGAGATAGACTAGGTAAAAAGACCAACAAAATCTTATAAGAAAGATCAAAGCTTTTGGGGTTTCAATATTCAAGTTAAAAACTAAGCATGGGTGATTTCTAAGTTTGAAGCATAAATGTCTTTTTTCAATTCATTCATATGTTCACCAAGCATGCATTATTGCATAGTAAGGACATCACGCAGAGGAAGCATAATAGAAATCGAGCCACAGTGAGACTTACTGAGTTGATCATCCATCGAGCAGAAGAGATGCAGACTCCGAGTGATCAAACCAATGTTATCGGCATTCTTGGAGATGCATCCAGTCTGAGTTTCGCGAAGAAAATCGTTGATCATGAAGGGGAGCTTTCGTTGATCCTCTGCATCGATCCAGACTTAACAAATGAGCTTTTATCGGGTTCGTTCTGTTGCCCTAAACGAGTACACACTGATCACATCTCAATAGTACAAAAACTTAGGTTTAAAAGAGCAGTTCTTGAAAAATGTGGAGTTTGCTGCATTGTGATGCCCTGCCATGTATTGCATTTCTTGCAAGAAGAAATCGAAGAGGGATGCTCCGTACCATTCATTCACATGGGCGATTCCGTAGGCGAGGAGCTCAAGGAGGCGGATTTGAAACCGGTTGAAGCCGGAAGCCCTCTCAGCATCGGCATCCTTTCCACCAATGCAACGTTGATGAGGAGCATATACGAAGAGAAGCTTGAAAACGAGGTATATAACGTGCTCCTTCATTTCTTGATGATTCTTACAATGGTAGTCATACCGAAGATTGTTATCTGCAGGAGTTTCAAGTTGTAATGCCAGATAAAAATACCATAAAACAAATAGTGGTACCTGCAGTGGATGCATTGAGCACAAAAGACTTTGAAGGAGCAAGGAATCTGTTGAGAATCTCTCTGTATATTCTGCTGGTAAGAGCTGTGAACAGGATTGTTCTTGCTTCTGATGAGTTGAGCGAGCTCTTGCCTCCGGATGATCCTCTGTGGAGAAAATGCATAGACCCGATGGAGGCTTTAGCCCGGTCAGCTGTCAAGTATGCTCAATCTGCAGGGAGAAAGAAGATAAACAAAGCTAGCAAGTTCATTAATATCCATCTATAGATCAAAGTTCAAACAGGCTGTATAAGCAATATCGGTTAGTGCAAAGCAAGAAGTTTGGCAAGAAAGCTGAAACTAAAGAATTGGATTACAAAAGTTTACTCAATGAGTCAATTTCAATGAAAATGTAATATTTTATGAAGTCAGTACAATAGGCAATCAATAGAACAACAGATGAGTTATGTAGGATCCACAAGAGGAACTAGATTTCTACTCATAGGACGAATAAATAGGGACATTCATAGAGCTAATCTGCTCGTTCTAGTCATTTTGTTCAGTCGTATCCCAAGATTATTGGTGTTTGCATATCAGTTGAAATAAAATAAAAGAAACAATTAAAGGTAGGAATATTGGGTCTTCACGAGTTTCATAGGAGGATCTATTGAAGCTTCATTATTCCAGGAAAGGAAGGAAGGACCGCAATAAGAGTGTCACCATAACCAACGGGATCTGTGAACATATCAATATATGAAGTGTATCAGTGAATATGAACAATAAATTGGCTAATCACAAAATACATAAGAAGGAAAGATGCTAACCGCCGTCTTCTTTAAGAATCTTAACAACCTCACCAGAAACATCAGACTGGCAAAAATAAACAATCATATGAGAAGGAATGAATAGAGAACTTCCACTTGCATAGTGTATTGAAAAGTGCATGAATTATCCGAGACTAGAAAGAGGAAATAAAGAAAATGATTCTGATTGATTCAAACCAAGCAAGAGGGGATTTTCTTTGTTTGAAATTGAAATGGTAATACTGAATGGAAAGCTGCAAATTAACAGGTATTTCGCCACCTAGCTGTTCGATGTAGCAGAGCACCTGACCCTCCTTCACCGTGTCTTTCTGTTAAAGAGTAACATTAATTATGAAGATGAGGAAATTGCAGACAATATTGAAGTCCAAGATGATAGTATATCAATGTAAAGCACGCTCTAAAGTCTAAACAAACAAATTAACACATGATTCCATATGATAATAGAATACAAAATAATTTTCATGATTTACTTTAAGATAAGATAAAGTGGCATGAATTTGAAATGCTTTATGTTTTTGCAATTGGTAATTGTTACCCCGAAAGCAACTCATGAATACACCATATATGGTTTTGTAATAACGTATGCTACAATAAATATTCAAGCAAATGAAACAAGAAAACATAACTGACATTAGTCATTTTGTTTCTTTTGCATTAATATGGAGATTGCCTATACATTCAATTTATAGGTCTAAGGTTAGTGAACTTTTCTTTGCACGAGTCACTTTGTTTCTACAAAGGCCAAACAAGGCACAGAATAAGAAAAACAAGATGAAATGAAACAGATACCTCTTCGCAAGATGGAGGAGCCCGCTTCCCTTTAATTGTCCTAGATCTCCTGAAGTATCCAACCTATATCAAGCATACAAAAAGTTGATCATAAGACCATACATAAGAGGCTGTCATTAATAAAATCAGTTATTATTTTTACCTTTGGGGATTTGAGTATTTTCAAGCCCTCATCTGCTGCTTTTTCAAGTATGGTCTGAACTCCATTAGAAGAAGATAATGGTTTGGTGAGGGCCAAAGGCGGTGACAGTTCTGAATTATCAGAACCAGTTGTTGCGGGAACAGAGTGGGCGGTAAGTGGTGCAGGAAATGGAGATTCTAGAGGGGCACTTTTCTCTGTCAAATCTCTAGTCACGTGTAACTGAAACTCCCCAACCTAACCTTGGGAAATGTAAACTATAAGAAGCTTCATCATGAAGACAGATTATCTAGACTTGCTGAAAGAAGTATTTGATGTGCTTACAACCATCCTGAAGATGATATGATATTCTCATAAACAAAATATGAGAATCTTCTCAGGCATACTGGTTTAAAAATATAAAAATAAATAGGAACACTTCTTACTTTAAGTTTGAATTCCACAATTGACGTTGTGTCACATAGCTCCATCAAAAGATACTCTACCTGTAAAATGAGAATTTGAGAGAGCCTTCATTCATGAACTATGTCCACTTATGGCGTTTTTTTTGTCAGAATAAAAGTAAAAAGTAACAAAAGTGCGTAGGATTAAGAACGTTGGTCGACTAGGCCATTGAGCATTTCCAAGAGAAATAAGCAAGTCATGATGACAGAGTACACATTTATTTTGTAGAAAAACTCAACGAATACAGACAAAGAGATATATTAACACTAAATGATGTAGTTCCTTTTTTCTTTTTTCATGCAAATAACAAAACCTCACCTCAACTTGATTGGGAACAAGTGTGCTTCTTGTATTATATAACATAGATGCTTCAGAATTGTCCCCCAAATTGGTAGTGGCTGTTGGTTATTGAAAGAGAAGAAGATAAGAAAGAGCAAATAAAAATGGTTGTAATAGTAAAAGTAAAAGTCAAGAATTAGAGGATCTCCTATTTCCTCACTCATATTTTTCATTTTCGTCATCCTTTCCCTCCGAATAATTATACTGCAAAATGTTTGTGTAAATCCCTTCCACACAGACTTTTGTTTTACTCGAAAACGCTAAGTCCCTTCCGGATGTTATATTTACTTCTGAGACATATTGTTAGGGACAAAGTTTATCGTCGAAGACTCGCAAGAGAGAGGCGACAAGCCGTAGGTGCATGACGTGCGGGAAATATGTTGCATGGGCATGAAGAACGTTGCGGGCGCGTGAGGGCGGACGAGGAGTTTAATTATTTCCTTTCGTAATAGTTTAGCAATTTCCTTTCGTGTTATTTTATTTAAGTAATTTAATTATTAGTTTATGGCCATAATAAGGGGCCGGTCGCTTGAGGCCAATTTTAGATTTGCTAGTATAAATATTCTAATTTTTTTTTTTTTTTTTTTTAACATTAAACACCCCGAACGGGTGGGGGGTTAAGGCAGACCCCCCAACCTGTCTATATCAAAAAAATAAGGATATACAACGTCGGGTGGTGGAGCATCCATAGAAGACACTTCCACGCACGGCAAAAAACATAATCGGCATGTGTAAAATCGGGCCTAACAAGTGGCCAATCAAAATGTAGAAAAGTAAGTAAGTCAGCCCAAACCGTCATGTGGAGAAGAACGATGCGAGTAGTGGAACGTCTAACCGTGTCCGATCCGGAAGCTAGGATAGCCAAGCCGATCCATGCGAATCGGTCCACGAAGATATCCGGGCGCCGAGGACTCATCAAATGTGAGGAGCTCGAAGCGTAAAGGCCTCGGCGTGCAAGAAAGTCACCGAGCTTGTTTCCTCTCTCGAAGATGTGAGAGAACGGACTCGTCGACTGCCGAGAAGCGGTCGGATGAGAGTGAGAGAGTGTCGAGTCGTCGGCTGCGCCATGTCCGTCGAAGAAAGGAGTGTGAGAACGAGCAGAGGCGTCCATCTCCACCCAAATAGGAGAAGAGAGACGTGCTTGCAAGGCGGAGACCCCGTAATAGGGCCAGGAGCTCCGCCTCAAAGCCGGGAGTGAGCTCGAAAGGGGGGAGACAAAAAGCCCGGATGAGCCGTCCGGTGTGATCCCGAAGTAGTCCGCCACCCGCCGCCCGGGTCGAGCTCGCCATGAAGGAGCCATCCGTGTTGAGTTTCACCCAAGGAGAGGAGGGTGGAACCCAACACACAGGAGAAGAACGAAGAGGACGAGCCACCGTGGGAGAAGGTGGCAAGAAGTGTAACTGAGAAGAAGATCCTGCCCATTGTGCCGGCTGAATGAGCCCGGCAGCAAAGAGCACCTGCAGATAATGACTAACCTGCCAAATCACGTGAGAAACACGGAACGAAATGCAGCGATGTTTGCTGCCATTTCGCTCCGTCCAAATATTCTAGTTGGGATAGGAGAAGATTTTATCTAGGGTTTATTATCTCGGATCCTAAGAATCGACGCATAGTTGCGTTTGGCCGGAAGTTTGTCTTCCGTGGGACTCATCTTTGAGTTTGCTCTTTTGCTTTCGTAATTTAATTCGGTTTATTAATTACAATTGTTCTTTCAATCACTTTACTCTAACAAATTGGTCCGACCTACCGGATGACAAATACGCGACAACAGGCTATGGATTCGCGAATTGAGGAGTTAGAGAAGGGGTTGAAGGCTATGGATACACGGTTGACGGGAGAGTTGTCGACGATGAAAGACTCCATGAATTCGATCCGGGATCTGTTACGTGACGTGCTGGCTGAGAAGCAAAAATCACATGAGGGTTCCGCCGGCGGATCACATCCTAACCCTAATCTGGAGGATAACCAGTCCACGGGTGGTCCGCAGGCGGATGGGTTAGAATCGACGGTGAGTACGGTAAGTGTTTCGTCAGGCACGCCGCAGGTGTCGTTACCCACGTTCGATGGAACTGGCGCGGAGGGCTGGCTTACGCGCGTCGAACAGTATTTCCAACTACTTAACACACCGGAAGCGAACAAGCTGGATGTGGCACTTGTGGCAATGGAAGGCGATGCCCTGCCTTGGTTTCAATGGGTACGTGCGACCAGCCCATCAATGGCATGGTCCGGGTTTAAACTGGAATTGGTACGAATGTTTGGAACTAACCCGTTGGCCAATCCGTTTGAGACACTAGTTCAAACGCGGCAATCTCACTCGGTGGGTGAGTATGTCACGGAATTTATTTCCCGTATGGTTCATGTACCGGGATTGGACGACAAATATTGTTTAGGGTTATTTCTTAACGGGTTACGTGACGAGATTCGTCTGAAGATCCGATCAAAGGATGCTCGCACACTTTCGGATACGATACATCTCGCGAAAGAGATTGAGCAAGAAGTACGGATACTGGGAGGACAGGGACCCACGCCGTCGGTAGGGTCTCAGCGTACGGGTTATGTTTCGAACTTCAAATCTGGGTCGAAAACGAGCGCCTTGGGTTCGTCCTCGTGGTATTCCGGCGCCACTTCTAAACGGGGTGGACAAGTTGAAAAGGCGAGAAGTTTTTTCGTCGACGGGATCAACAACGAGAACCGGGGAATGAGTCGAAATCGCCCGGTCCGGCAAATCTCAAACCGGGAGTATGTGGCGAAACGGGCAGCCGGGAAGTGCTTTCGTTGTGATCAGAAGTGGTCTCCGACGCATAAGTGTGCCGATAAAAACTTGCAAGTGATTATGATTTCGGACCCGGAAGAGGTGGACGAGGAATTTCGGGATGACAATGGCATGGTGACGACAGACGAACAGGACACTTTTCTCGAAGAACCGCAATCGAATTCCTTGGTTCTGACTCGTTTAGCGGCACAAGGGTTTGACGGACCGCAAACGATGAAATTGACAGGTACTATTCTCGATCAAAGCGTGTGTGTTATGATCGACAGCGGCGCAAGCCATTGTTTTATTTCGACAGCTGTAGTAGCTACTCTTCAGTTAGTGCCGGATGTGACGGGACAATCGGCCGTGCGGCTCGGGGATGGACGTCGAGCGAGTATCATCGGCGTATGCCTGCGGGTGAAGCTGTTATTACAAGGTATTGAATTTCTCTTGACCTGCTTCGTGTTCGAATTAGGTGGTGTCGATGTGGTGTTGGGAGTTTCATGGCTCCGCACTTTGGGAGATGTTCGCGTAGCTCGGGAACGAATGACGATGCGATTTTCGTATAAGGGGGAATCGGTCACCTTGGTAGGGAATTCATCTCTCGTCCGAAAGGAGGCATCGCTGCAACAATTATTGAAATTAGGCGCGGACGGCGATCGATGGATATTATGGATTGATCGGCAAACGCCGGCGATACGGGCGGAGGACAGCGACGAGCAAGAGGAGACGGCTGACACGGCGAGAGATCGGTTGCGACTTCGGATGGAGAGGGAGTTTCCCTCGGTCATGCTGCCACCCAAGGGGTTACCACCGCACCGAAGTGTTGATCATCACATCCCACTGAAACTGGAAGCAATGCCTGTGTCGGTTCGACCTTATCGTTACAGTCACTCGGCTAAAGACGAGATGGAACGGCTTGTGCAGGAGATGCTTGAGGCCGGGATTATTCAGCCGAGTTCTAGTCCGTACTCTAGCCCAGTCTTATTAGTTCGGAAGAAAGATGGGAGTTGGCGATTCTACGTGGACTATCGGCAATTAAACAAACAGAATTCCGGACAAATATCCGATTCCGGTAATCCAGGAAATGTTGGATGAGTTGCATGGGGCCACATGTTTTTCAAAGCTGGATTTACGTTTGGGGTACCATCAGATTCGAATTGCCCCTAGAGATATTTCAAAGACAGCTTTTCGAACCCATTCGGGACACTACGAATTTTTGGTGATGCCATTCGGATTGACCAACGCTCCGGCAACGTTTCAATTAGCTATGAACGATTTATTGCGGCCTCACTTACGTAAGTTCGTGTTAGTTTTTTTGATGATATTCTTGTGTATAGTCGTGATTGGCAGGCTCATGTGGGTCATCTCCGGGTCGTGATGAACTTGTTAAGACGTGATTCTTATGTGGTCAATCCCAAAAAGTGTGCGTGGGGACAGTCTGAAGTGGAGTATCTGGGTCATATCGTCTCAGCGAGGGGAGTACAGATGGATCCCGGCAAGGTGTCGGCAATCCTGCGATGGCCCCAGCCGGTCTCGGTACGAGGAGTTCGCGGGTTTCTCGGTCTAACTGGGTATTACCGCCGGTTTATACGTAATTACGGGCATATGGCGTGAGGGTTAACTGAACTATTGAAGAAAGAGCGCGCGGCGAAATTCGTATGGTCGAAGGAAGCTCAAACGGCCTTCTCTGCCTTGCAATCGGTCGTCACCACAGCCCCGGTTTTGGTGTCTCCTGATTTCTCTATTCCCTTCGTTTTAGAGTGTGATGCTTCCGGCCAAGGCCTCGGGGCGGTTCTCATGCAGCAAGGGCGTCCCTTAGCGTTTTTTAGCAAGGCTGTGTCAGATAGAAGCCTAGCCAAGTCAGCCTATGAGTTGGAGTTAATGGCATTAGTCTTCGCGGTGCAACATTGGCAGCCGTATTTGGTGGGACGGCGATTTGTGGTGAGGACGGATCAAAAGAGCCTGCGATTTTTGTTGAATCAATCGGTGTCTACACCCGCACACAACATTATTAGGTCGCCAAACTCCTGGGGTACGACTTTGAAATTGAGTACAAGCCGGGGGTAGCAAATAAAGTAGCAGATGCCTTGTCCCGGCGATGACGAGAGTGTGGAGTGTGCGGCTATCTCGGTTCCGGTTTGGTTGGGTTGGACTTTGGTCGCGGAGGAGGTGAAAAATGACAAGGAGCTAGGCGTAATATACCGCGCCGTGGCCAAAGGATCGACTAAATATTCGCACTATCGCATGGTCAATGGGGTTTTATATTACAAAGGACGGTTGGTAATTGCTAAAGGCTCCTCCTTTGTACCTCGTTTGTTAGCAGAGTTCCACGCCACCGGTCAAGGTGGACACTCGGGCGCTTATCGTACTTATAGGCGTCTAGCCCTTAGTGTGTATTGGCCGGTATGATGAAGGATGTCACGAAGTTCGTAGCCGAATGTTCGGTTGCCGAAACATAAATACGAGACACGATCTCCGCGGAGGTTACTACAAGCGCCGCCGATTCCCACAAGAGTATGGGAAGATGTGAGTATGGATTTTATTGGTGGATTACCGCGTTCTGGGGAATTTGATTGTGTTATGGTGGTCGTGGATCGCTTGACTAAATATGCGCACTTTTGCCGTCTCCGTCATCCATATACGGCACGCACTGTAGCCAACTTATTTGTGAGGGAAATAGTTAGATTACATGGGTTTCCGGCATCAATCGTTCTTGATCGCAACCCGATTTTTTGTTGTGAATTTTGGCGAGCTATGTTCAAGGCCGTGGGGACCAAATTACGTATGAGCTCAGCATATCATCCAAAAATAGATGGGCAAACGGAGGTGCTAAATCGTTGTGTGGAAACATTTCTACGTTGTTTTGCATCGGAACGACCGAAGCAGTGGAGTCGGTGGTTGTCTTGGGCTGAGTATTCATATAACACAAACTTTCATTCCACTACTGGAAGCCGTCTATGGGCGATCGCCTCCCACGTTAGCCGGGTTCATTCCGGCCGAAGTCCGGATTAAATTTGTGGCCGATGATTTATTAGCTAGAGATGGCGCGCTCCGACATTTGAAGGAGCATATTTCACTGGCTCAAGATTATATGGTCAAATCGGCTAACAAGCATAGGCGTGAGGTTAATTTCGAAGTGGGGCAAAGGGTGTTTTTGAAGTTACGACCGTACCGGCAAGCCTCACTTTTCAAGCGTAAAAATGCTAAATTGGCCGGCCGGTATTATGGACCGTTTACGGTGGAAGAGCGTATTGGAGCGGTAGCGTATCGTCTAGAATTACCGGAGGGATGTAGATTGCATCCCGTGTTTCATGTGTCACTCCTTAAAGTAGCGGTCGGCAATCATGAAGTTGAAGATAAATTACCGGAGGTGTTATGGGCAACGGACCCGGACTTTTATCCGGAGTTTCTTTTACGTGATCGGTGGGTATGGCGCGGCGATGATCGTGTGCGTGAAGTATTAGTGCAATGGCGTGGCAAAGCGAGTGAAGATGCATCGTGGGTAGAGGTATCCGAATTAGCGGGACAATTTCCGCAGTTCAGCCTTGAGGACAAGGCTGTTTGGAAGGAGGAACGAGTTGTTAGGGACAAAGTTTATCGTCGAAGACTCGCAAGAGAGAGGCGACAAGCCGTAGGCGCATGACGTGCGGGAAATATGTTGCATGGGCATGAAGAACGTTGCAGGGGCGCGTGAGGGCGGACGAGGAGTTTAATTATTTCCTATCGTAATAGTTTAGCAATTTCCTTTCGTGTTATTTTATTTAAGTAATTTAATTATTAGTTTATGGCCATAATAAGGGGCCGGTCGTTTGAGGCCAATTTTAGATTTGCTAGTATAAATATTCTAGTTGGGATAGGAGAAGATTTTATCTAGGGTTTATTATCTCGGATCCTAAGAATCGACGCATAGTTGCGTTTGGCCGGAAGTTTGTCTTCCGTGTGACTCATCTTTGAGTTTGCTCTTTTGCTTTCGTAATTTAATTCGGTTTATTAATTACAATTGTTCTTTCAATCACTTTACTCTAACACATACTTAGATTATGTCCAGACATTACAGCACTCAATCAAGTTCATTGAAACCTATTAGCTAAAACTTTAACCTCTAATACGGTACTAACTGTTACCCAAATAAAATGATCAAGCTCCTAAGGATAGAAGAAAATAAAACTTCTAATACAAATAGACATAGTCCACCTTAAATAAGCCAAACTCATATGATGCATTTCATGAGCCCTAACGCTAAAATCAATTCTAATAACCAATAAAACTAACCCAACCATTTCTCAATCTTTTACATTTTTAACTTCTCCATAGCCACACAGACCATCATACAAAGCGAGGAATTCGACTCGGAGAAGAAAAACTAGCTTTCTATAATCATAACTGTCAAAGCAAAGCAGACGAGAGCAACTTCAACAACATAGTAAGCTAAGCCAATAAAGTTAGTACTCACAATCAGGTTCAGTCTCAGCCTCGGAGTTCGAACTCCAACACTTCATCACTATAACATTCTTGGATCTGTATGTACATACCAAACCATCAAATTGCTCAAATTTCTTATCCCTTAAACCATTCAAAATCTTCACATTGCTCAATTTTGGTGCAAGTGCAACAGAGCCGAGCTCCAAGTTAGCAACCCTAAGGCCCGAAGTCCCAAAACCGCCTGAAGAACATTGTGTAAAATACTCAATTCAGCGCAAGTTCAACAAAATCCCAGCTCATTGTGTAAAATTCTTAGGGATTAAAGCACAAAAAATCCCATAATTCATGTACAAAATGTGTAGAATGGAATCAATAAACATCGAAGTAATCAAATAAACAGTCATATATTTAAGATAAACCGCACGAATGGTAGGTTCTTAGACATTTTACTTATAAGCAGCCATCTGAAAGTGATAATAATAGAACTGTGGCGGCGGCGGCGGTGGAAGTTGTGCGGGTAGTGTAGGTCGATCTGAAGATATGAACCGAAAAAGAACAACTTTATTGAATGTAGAAAAGGATATGTGCTACAAATTACTCTTTCACTACTATTCTGGATGATTCCTTAGAAGTTGTAAGTAGAGATCATTCTTGGCTAACTGCTTCATTAGACTGCAAGACTAGCAGAAATAACTAACGACTTCTGATTTTAAGCTTTCCGAAGACGATGATAACAGAGAATGTAGATAGTGTTTGGAATTGTATTTTTCATTAATTTTTATCAAGCCTTGTAAATTTATTAGCTGTTGCATGTAATTAACTTTTTCTTAAATGAGTTCAAAAATATAAATTATTGCAAACACATTTAAGTTATAGCAAGTTTGAGAAACATCTGATTCCAATATTTTGATTTTTATAGACCTGATTTAAATAGCAGCTTATTTGGTTTATACTAATTTTGGTTCTTATTATTTATCAGACACCAAAAAATATGATTTTGGTCTTTTAATATGACTTCAAAATTGGCTAATTTTGCATTTTGCATTCATAATTATAACTAAATATCTAATTAAGTAAAAACGAGATGCAATCATGTACAAAAGAAAATGTAGAGACGTAATTAATAAATAAAAAATATTAAGAAAGCCAAGTATAAAGTTACTAGTGGAATTCATCTTAAACATAGATTATTTTCACATATGTGAAAATATTCCCAATATGTGAAAATAATCTAAGTAAGCTATGTTTTAATGTGGGGGCAAAACGTAACATACTTATAATTGAAGGAGTAAAATGTAATTCTCCGTAAAAATTCCAGAAACGCAAATCAACGGCCAGAAGTCGCGGGTGTAGCGAGTCAAAGGTGCACTCTTCAAGAGACAAGAACCAACAAAAATTCACCATTTCCCCCAAACCCCAACCCAACCCAACCAAACCCTCGTCTCTCACATCAGTACGAGCGGTTAAATCGAAGATTTTAAAGACATTTCTGAAGAAAACAAACCGTATTTTTCAGAAAAGAGGGCGTCTTGATTCTTGAGGACATACAGATCGACATATATTTAGAGAGAAACAGAGAGAGAGAGAGAGAGAGAGGGAGAGAACGAGAAGGGATGTCGCTAACGAGCGTGAAGATGTCGGAGGATGTGTGGCTGACGTGTCTGACCCATGCATTGTCTACTGAGACTGAGGAGATCATGGGTCTCCTTCTTGGTGATATTCAGGTTTATTGATTTCTGTTATTTCGAAATTATTGTTCTTTTTGTTCGCCATTTTTGTAGGTTTTAGCTTCTTGAAGTTGTTATTTTCCAATTTGATCATGTGAGGAAAAAAAGAGTACGTTTGTAGGGTTTATATTGTTGTTGATTTCTCTGGCATTTGAGAAACAAGAGCTGCTTTGAGAAATTTTAGTACTTTTATGTTTTTAATTTTATGTTTTTCCTGCTAGATTTATCCACTTTTGTGTGTTTAGCATTGTGAATTTCATGACCTGATCCTATTTCAAACGGGTTTTTTCCTTAAAAGATTGTGGTTTCCATGATTAATTTTGATGCTTCCACCTAATGGTTCCGTAATCGTTGCCTTGTTAACTTACTGATCGCATTGAGTTACTAGATTAAAAGAGCTAATGTCACCTAGATCTGCTGGTCAAATTTGAATTTAGCTAAGTAAATGTGAAGTCCTTCCGGAAATCGCTGTTTAAGTTGTTTTTTTTTCTTCGCAATTTCGTGGTTCAAACTAGTGGTTTCTTTAACTTCTGACTGTATAACTTACTGGTTCGGAGCATTTTAAAAAGATAAAAAAAAATAAAATAAAGAAATACTTACATAATTGCTTCAGTGGTCAGATTTGAATTTGCTAGGAGAATGTGGATTCTCTTAGGAAGTTATGAACTAAGTTTGTAACAGACGGGAACTTATGAAGTATCCCACTTGTTTCAAATTGTTTTATGCTCCCTGTCCATTCAGGCAGTATCTAAATTACAGAAAATTATAAACCAGCGCTATAAATTGACGTGTCAGACATGGATTTTGCTATTTTTTAAGCGCATGTTCCAGATATGGCTTCACATATTATATCATAGTTATTTGGTTCAGATTATGCAATTTTGGTCCTATTAATCCCATATCTTTAATTTCTTAGGTATAATTTAGCATTTAATGGTTCTAGGTTGGGATTTTATTTTGCTACAATTTTCTGACATTTTACTCGAATGAGGCATGCACACCCACTTTTATGGAGTTCCATCTAGTGTGTGTGTGTGTGTGTGTGTTTTTTTCCTCTAGACCCTCATATATAATGGTGTCCGAGCTGCCTAGTGCAAAGTGCTTATGCCTGGAAATTTTAAGGCTTCCATACTTGGGGTCATTCCGTGGATTGTAAATCCAGTCCACTGGCATTTGCAAGCCTAAACCTGAAGAATAACATATATTAAAGTTTTGAAGCACACCTTTTATAGACTTTACTGTACTCTAGTTATATTTTATTACAAATGGTAACTACCAAATAATGATATGCTGATTCTCTTCTCTTTCTCCACTTTTAGAAAAGTAATGTACATATATTAGTTGAAACAGGTGGTTCGAAGTTGGTATTTTCTGCAATAAGCAGATGTAAAATTTGTTATTTTAGCTCTAATGCTGTAGAGGCATGTGGCTCAAGCTATTAATTATTGCCGATTAAATGAACTTTGATTATTCAAGATAATATTCATACTTTTCCATGATAATGCACTGTTGTGCACTTAAAGGATTTCCAGCTCTGTGCTGATTATACTTTCTCTTCTTTCAGCAATCGAAGAATGGTAGTGTAACTGCATTGATTTGGGGAGCACTTCCACAGCCACGTTCTGATCGACAGAAGGATAGAGTAGAGACTAACCCAGAGCAGCTGACTGCTGCATCTGTTCATGCTGAGATATCCTTTTATTACATTTTCATCACATTTAATTTTATGTGTCTAGTTGTAAACTTGAGTAAAATGAGGATTCGTAAAATAACTTCAGATGTATCTTATTACTAGGTGTATCTATTTTTTTTTAATAAAAAGTTTTCAACTTGGTTTTGTTTAGAACTTTTTATGTGCATTTTATTCTGAAACATACCAATTTTTGGCTGATTAAACTCTAGATACTTCATAGTAATTTTGTATTTGACTAACTTTTAGCTCTCCTTTTTGCTAAATAAGTTCCATTGGTTTTGTACTATTAATAATACATGCACAATTAATGAGTGAGAAAATCTAAGCCTTGATGGCCACATTTATGTAGAGAACTTGTTGGAGAATTTGAATTATGAAATATATTGTTCTTTGGCGTATGTATTTTTCTATTGATTGTTGATGACTTTGTCCAGTTAACACTAAAACACAGAATGACGATAGAAACAGGAACTACAACTAGAGTGATTGGCTGGTATCACTCACACCCACATATTACTGTCCTCCCATCTCATGTTGGTGAGTAATTTAATGACTCATAATATACTCATTTCTAGTTTGCATGCCTGAAAGAGGTTTCAGTTATTCTGAATCGGCAACATTACCTTTTCTAAGCAGTTCTTTAATAATGATCAACTTTTCACCCATCGATTATGGAGTTCTATACTCTAGATATTGAATACTTAGTTTCACTATTCGATTAACCTGACTGCCTTACTTTTGGGCTAGCTAAAATGAATGGTGTATAGGTAATCATGAAATCTAACATATATACATATTATAAAAATAATCTTCTATGTTTCAAGATGCAATACTTCTTTGGTTGGTGTGAGTGCCCCGAAATCGAGTAACTTCTATAATATCATCACATAACTTAATAGTCATTTCCCATGTTTGGAGTAACATTGTTCTCTTCTTATCTTCTATAGAATAAGATAGCGCTTTTCTTTGTTTTTGCAGATGTACGGACTCAAGCAACTTATCAGCTATTGGATTCTGGGTTTATTGGTTTGATATTTTCATGCTACAGTGAAGATGCTCAAAAGGTTAGTGTTAATAAGTTTCGTCTGTGATCAAATAACTTTTTTCTTTCTGGCTGATTCGATCATTACAGGTCGGAAGGATTCAAGTCATTGCATTTCAGTCTTTGGATGGGAAGCAGGGTCATGTCATGACACCTCTTTCTGTTAACCCTGTTCAGAAACCTCCAATTGTAGATCTAGAGTCGTCCATGAGTTCTTCAGATATTGCCGTGACCGTGATGGGCTCTTTGAAAGGCGAAAGGATGGAACAAGACACCGGAGATTCAGAAGCAGCTGGTAGGGCTTCTAAGGTATGACCGAGTCTAATTAGACGTAGATTAAGTCCATGATGTTTTGGTCGATAATAATGTATAGTGGCTAATCTGTTGAATTTCGGATACTGGTTCTCCAAAAATGTTTTTTTTTTTTGAATCAAAATGTGTTGGTAGTGACTAGTGAAATGAAATTTTATTCTTTTCCACCATTGGTTTTGAATGTTGTGCTTGATTGCTCATATGTAGCAACTGATTCTCTTGCTAGGGCTCGGGGAAATCACCACGTTTGGGAGGTTTTTTTGCTAATGCTAATGCTAAAACAGGAAACAATAGTATGAACGATGTTATTCATGATATGGATCCAATGGATATGAGTGAAGGTATGCAAGAAGCTATGCATCTGTCGAATTTGGAGATGAGGTAATGTGAGTATGAACTCTTATCACTATATTATTCCGTTTCCCAACCTGCTTGCCTAATAATATGATTTTTCCACTCACACGATATGTTGTTTTTGCACATATGTTTCTATGCTTGAATCTAAAAGAGTTTATGTATGTACTTGCAGTGGCGCAGAATATATCAGAAAGGAAATCCCTCTTCATGTTCTTCCCACATCTTCCCTTCTCAGCCTCGATTCTCCTTTATCGTCCTTTACAAATCTTCAACGTGTACTGTATGAAGAGGAGAAGACTGCATATAATCAAGCAATAACACAAAATATGAGGTGGCTGTCAAACTCCCATTTTCTTTCTTTCATGTCTCGTTTTTCTTCTCGTCTCTTAATCATTTCCCACCATGTTACGATGCATCTTCAGGGACGGAAAAGTCCATCCTCTCTCTTTTATTCATCACACATCCACATACACTGCTTCCATGTGCAAAATGATTGAGTATTGGTAAGATAAAGATTGGGCTATTAGCCTTTTTCAATTTCTTGATTTTGGCTCGATTTTTTGGTTACACTCTACTTCACTTTTGCAGCTTGAGTCCTGCATTGACTGTTCTTCAAGATCGCTTTAGAGAGAACGAAATTCAGGTAACCGGGTAAATCTATGTAGCATCAATCAAAGCTTGCATATTTCTAAAGCGCCCTCCAAACTTTATTTTTTTTTTTTACACTTTTCTTGAAACAGTTGAATCTATTGGGTGAAGAAGCAAGGGTATTGGAATCTGAGGTATCAAGAGGGAATGCCTCGAATTCTTCGCCCCGCTCTCCATCTCAAGGACTCCGGAGCTCCTCCTCCTCCGGTCATAGGGACCTTTATCCTATTGACCCGAGCCACCTAAAAAACGTCGGTAGTAGCCAAAGCGGACAAGGCTCATAGTCGTGGTGCACCCAAGAATGGTTATTCTAGTGAACCCATCTCTCTCTCTTTTGCTGCTAAATGGTGCAAATGTCTATGCCTCTACTTTTGCTATTTTGCTGCTTGTATACCTATCATTTTGTCTTGCCAGAAAAAAAAAAAAAGAGTTTGAACGTGGTATACTGAGTTTTATGCTCGAATTTGGCATCACCTTTTGGTTTAGAATTGCTGGTGAATTGAACAGGCAATTGCTTCTAGAAGCATATTATATCAAGATCTATATTTTTCCCTAAACTCTCTCTCTCTCTCTCTCTCTCTCTCTCAGTTGGCAATATGTACGTTGAAACTCTAGGTTCCATATCAGTCAAGGATTTTTTGTCCCCCTTTTGTAGTCATATTGCATGATCCACCAATAAGGTGGTGTCATGTATATCTAATTCAGCCAAACTTAACATCAACTTATATTAACTTAAATTAAATACATAATAATAAGAAATCACAAGAAACCACTTGATCGATTGTTTTAAATAATGTAAATTGATGTTATATTTGATGCACATGATTCTTTTTTATAGTTTTATTAAATCTATAAATAACATATAACATTTACATTTTACTAAACAATTACATGATAAATATAAGGTGAAGTACATAATTATTTTATGTAATTTCTTCAGATTTATTTTTTAGCGCATGGTTAAAGTATTTTACAGACATTATTCTCCAAATTACTACAAAGTTAATAAATGCCAAGTAATGTTGCACGTGAATACTTTAGATAAATGCTCTAAATTTGTAGTACCAAGTAATTAATAAACTTAATTCTTTTTACCATCCATAAAATACTAAAAATACGAATATTATCGCACATGCATATACGTAAATGCACTTTTACAATATTTTACGTGACTTTAAAATATTTTATAAGTGAAAAATATATATTCCAACAATGATATCAATTACTTGCTAGGCAAGGCATGATAATTAAATTACTTTCAAAATAAATACATCACTAGCTACCGTCAGCTTCGACAATAGCACCATATATGTAATATAATCAAACTCAAACAATTCACTAACAACTTATTTTAAACAAAATATCAAATAATGATTGAATATATAGATAATTCAATCAAGGGTTATGTGGATAGCTAGGGTTGTTGGGATAAGCCGATTGATTCTCACTAGGATGAGCGTAACCATCCGAACTAGCGTTGGACCCTCCGAAGGTATTCTTGATCGCCCCGGCGGCACCGGTGGCCACATTCGCCGCCCCGGTGGCCACGCCGCGGGCGAGGCTGGCGGCGCCGAGCACCGCCCCTTTCCCCACGTCGGTCGCTCCTTGTACCATGTTCTTCGCATGTGTTCCGGTCTAATTCAATATTATGCATGTCACAAAAAGTAATTTAAATTATTTCATAATATTATATATATATAAAAAGAATTAGAATATCACAAGTTTTTTTACAAGAACTTGTACCTCTTGAAGGAAGTTCTGGCTCTGTCCTTGATCTTGCACGTCATCCCTCATCAACTAGAACCGGATACAAAACAACACATCAAGTTTAGGGTTGTAAATGAGTCGAAAAATCGTGAATCGAGTTTATGCTATAACCAAGAAATTATGATCAGAATAACTTATAATACCAGGAAACTATAAAAGTAATAGTTGAAAAAGAAAGCGAGAAAGCAATACCTGAGCTTGTCCTGAAAATGAGTCCTGGCCTGCCATTATTTCTTATTTATTGATTTATCTGGGAAATTAGAATTTTGAGTTAGAAATATATGAAACCTATGGATTTAATACAATTTTGTGTTGAATTTATAGTTGAAAATCCATCTTTTTTTAGAGATTAATTTGTGCACCACTCAACACATGTAGTGGCAATGCGTAGGATTTGGGCAAGCCTATCTCGTTCATGATATAATTGTAAATTTTGTTTACTATAAATAAAATCTAATCTTGTGCAATTAATTCAAAAACAATTCGATACGAAAAAAGTATTAAGAATATCACTAAATTTAATAAATTGACTTTCTAATAAATAGCCCAATGATATTCTACTTTCTTGGTAACTAAAAAATAGGA
Source organism: Lavandula angustifolia (assembly GCA_028984105.1). Lineage (NCBI taxonomy): Eukaryota > Viridiplantae > Streptophyta > Magnoliopsida > Lamiales > Lamiaceae > Lavandula > Lavandula angustifolia. Next base: position 13,192,136 of record CM054808.1, read on the forward strand.
TGGATCCTTAATTATGAGCGAAATCATGTGAAATTTGAATTATTTTAAGAGGCAAATAATTTTATATTTCGGAATTATGCTTAAAATTTAGATTTCGACACAATTTAAGGGCGATAGAGATAGATAATAGATATTGATGTAATAAGTTTAATCTTATCCCTAGTAGTTTAGATTTAAAAAAATCGACACAGCTACCCGCCCCCGCTTCAAGGGTGATTCAGTAATTTTGAGTTGGACAATTAGTTATGAATACCCCCCTCTTTTACAATAATATATTTTCTTCATCAGCCAGCAGCTCTCGGAGTTGAGAAACCTCTCGTGGATTCCCCTATACCTGAAGTTGGGGTGGTTCCGGACTAGGTATGTCGTTTTTTTGAGAATTACGCGTTACTGCGTCGGATGTTGTCCGGTGTAAGGATCGCTTTACAATAATGTTGAGGCTCAGACGCCCGATTACAACCACCACAGAACTCACAGTACAGCACCAACAAGCCTAGCAACAATTACAAGGCTTAGATCTCACTATCCCTCAAGATTATACACAACCTCACACAGAGAGTAGAAGAATCGAGAGAGAGGAAGACAGAGAAAAGAGATCAAGAAGCTGCGCTCGGTTGATGAGGTTATCAACCCTAATCCTATTTATAGGTAGGGTTGATAACGGGCTCGAGAGATTAAAGCGAAACGGCCGCGCAATAAGCGGTCCAACATTAATACGATTGGGCCGGGCGGCCTACCGGGCTCGGGTAAGAGTTGGGCCGAGACTTGGGCACTTAGTACTTGGGCCTAGCTTTCGATTACATACTCCACCTTAGGCCTTGTAGTAATGTGCCTTCACAAATAGAAGGAAGGTTTGTAATCGGTTTTCTTTTATGTCATCATCGCCCTCTTCCCCTCCAATGCAGCTGTTACCTCCTGCAAGAACAAACAAACAGCAACAGGAGAGAAGAGAGTATACCATAGATACATCAGTTCAAGTCAAGATTCAAGATCTTGAGACAAGTATTAAGTTTATCTACACTTAAACACTTAGTACCCATATCAGCAGGATTCAAATCTGTGTGAATTTTATCAAGAGTGATAATCCCTTTTTCAACTATATCCCGTATAAAATGAAACCTAACATCTATGTGTTTAATACGATCATGAAATACAGGATTTCTACACAACTGAATAGCAGACTGACTATCTGAGAATAAAGCAACAACACCACTTAAACACTTAAGTTCAGACAAAAGGCCTTTCAGCCAAACAGCCTCTTTTAAAGCCTTAGCTGCAGCAACATATTCTGCTTCAGTAGTAGAAAGAGCAACAATAGGTTGTAACAGGGATTTCCAGCTTACACAAGAACCACAGTAAGTAAACACATATGAGGTTGTAGACTTTCTATTATCCCTATCATTTGCATAAATGGAATCAACATAACCAATTAGTTTTGTCCCTTCAGAATAGTTTGAAAACTTTAAACCAACAGTTTTTGTAGCTTTCAAATATCTGAACAACCATTTCAGAGCATTCCAATGAATCATCCCTGGATTTGACATATATCTGCTCAAGCAACTGACTGCATAAGCAATGTCAGGTCTAGTACTTACCATCAAATACATAACAGATCCTATAGCATTTGCATAAGGTATCTTTTTCATATCATTAATTTCAGAATCAGTTTTTGGAGACTGATCTTTACTTAACACAACATGAAAAGCAAGAGGCACATTAACAGATTTAGCTTCAGTCATAGCAAATTTACTCAAAACCTTTTCCACATAGGAAATCTGATTCAAAACAAGAGTACCAAGTTTTCTATTTCTAGTTATATTCATTCCTAGAATTTTCTTGGCATCCCCTAAGTCTTTCATCTCAAAATTGTCACTCAGACATTTCTGAATGTATTTAATAGACTTCATACAGGGACTAGCAATTAGCATATCATCCACATAAATCAGTAAATAGACAGGAATAGATGCAGATTGAGTGTAATACAGACAGTGGTCATAGGTACTCCTAGTAAAATTCAAAGATAACATGCATTGATCAAACTTCTTGTTCCACTCGTCTAGGGGATTGCTTTAAACCATATAAAGCCTTCTCGCAAAGAAACACACATGATTAGGTTTAGCAGCGTCTATAAATCCTTCTGGTTGTTTCATAAATATCTGTTTGTCTAAATCCCCATGAAGAAATGCAGTTGTAACATCCATCTGTTTTAGTTCCCAGTTAAAATGAGCAACTAAAGCTAACATGATGCGCACAGTAGTTAACTTCACAACAGGAGCAAAGATTTCTGAGTAATCTACCCCTTCTCTTTGAGTAAATCCCTTAGCAACTAACCTAGCCTTATACCTCAAAGACTTAGGTTCATGCTTAAGTTTAAAGAGCCACTTACAGTCCACAACAGAACATGAAGCAGGTTTTGGAACAAGAATCCATGTTTTATTTACATGCAGAGAGTGCATTTCAGATTGCATAGCATGTAACCATTTATCAGAAGAAGAAGAATTCATGGCATCAGAATAAGAAGTAGGTTCACCATTCAAAGAATCACAAACACTGAGAGCATACATCATATAATCATCATACTTAGGAGGAACATGAATATCTCTCCTAGGTCTCTCTCTAGACAGCAGGTAATCTGAAGGAACAGTCGACACGAAGTGGGATTTTCGGATATTTCGAATCGCATACGTATGTATCGAGATATAGATTCGTAATGACTACTAGATTCAAGCATGATCGGTCACGGGTTCGAATCACACTCGAAATATCAAACTCGGACGAAGTGGTTGAGACTCCACCTTAGAAGGAGGGTCAGATGTTACAGAGGGAGAAACAGGTAAACAAGGAAATTCGGTTTCATTGAATATCACATCCCTACCGATTATAACCTTAAAACCAGCCGACTTTTATCCCATAATCTATAGCCTTTTACACCTTCCCGGATAACCTATAAAAACACACTTTTTGGATCTAGGATCTAACTTATCCCCCCTTTTGATGAACAAAGGCGTAACATCCAAATACTCTTAGGTGAGACAAGTTTAATGGTTTCCCAAGAAACACGGTTCGTGGCACCGCCCCTTAATGGAACTAGAGGGAAGCCTATTGACAAGATAAGTAGCGATTAAGGCAAAGAAGACCCCAAAAACTTTTTTGGCGACCGTAAGACTCTAGCATGCATCTAACCTTTTCTAACAGGGTTCTATTCATCCTCTCCACTACCCCATTTTGTTGTGGATTATATGGAACAGTCTTATGCCTTCTAATCCCAGATTTAACACATAGGTTGTCAAAAGGAAAGTTACAAAATTCTAAACCATTATCAGTTCTTAAAACTTTGATTTTCCTACCTGTCTGATTTTCAATTTTAAGTTTCCACTCAGAAAACATTTGAAAAACTTCAGACTTCTGTTTTAACAAAAACAACCAAGTTTTCCTAGAATAATCATCCACAATAGACAAATAATATCTACAGCCACTTGGGGTAGGGGTGCTAGAAGGACCCCACACATCAGCATGTATGTATTCAAGAATATCAGAGGATACAATTTTATCAGATTGAACAGTGACAGGAAAAGAAACTTTATGCTGTTTCCCTAACACACATGAGTCACAGAAAGGCAAATCAGACATTTTGTCTTTTCCAAACACCCCTGATTTTCTCAAAATGGTCATATTCTTAGAACTAGCATGCCCTAGTCTATTATGCCACAAGGCAGTTTTGTCACAGAAAGATGCATGCACATTTGAAATTGGTTTAACAGGAAGGGCAGTGAAGGGATACAGGTTATTGGTTCTCTTAGATTTGAGTACAACTAGAGACCCCTTTTTCACTTTCATCCATCCATCCCCCCAACTCCCACCAAAGCCATCATTTTCTAAAGCTGTAAATGATAGCAGGTTGCATGCAACTTCAGGTACATATCTCACTTCTTTCATAGTATATTCAAAACCAGACTGAAATTTTAAACAGATATTTCCAATACCAAGCACAGAACATTTATGTTTATTGGCAACTATCACATATCCAAAATTTCCAGTTTTTAGTTCAGAAAAACACTCTTTGAAAGGTGAAACATGATAAGCACTTGCCGTAATCCATGATCCATTCATTTAACATTTCAGAATTCACATTGTTTACAGATGGAAAGTTTGGTTCAGAAACCATGAAATATTTTCCCAGAATATTAGTATCAGAATTATCACACAAGATAACATTAGATACACTTTTCTGCTCAGAATTATATTTCCCTTTCTTAGGAGAAGAACAATCTTTCATATAATGGCCATATTCACCACGGTTAAAGCATTTTCTCCCTTTTGGATTTAGACTTAGATCTAAACCTTTGATTCCGTTTCTTTCCCCCTTTTACGAACCGTAAGGAGAGCTAGTTCTTTCACTAGTTCTACCTCTTACCTGATAAGTAGCACTATGTTCAGAGATTTTCACATCCTTATTGAATTTTAAATCCATTTCCTTACTCTTAAGGGCAGTAATGACAGTCTCAAGATCTATCTTATCCCTCCCATACTTAATGGCGATTGGACATCATTATAAGCCTCAGGAATAGAATTTAACAAAGCTATAGGAGCATAGTTATCAATACTAGTGTCACCGGTTGCTTGATTAATCGTAACAACTTATTGAATTCATCTAAGTTCTCATCTATGTCCTTTGACATATCTAACTTAAATTTGAAAAAACTCGTAACAAATACATTTTGGATGGAAGGGAGGTCTCCGTGTAAAGCTCACTAAGTCTATCCCATAACTTTTTAGCGGACTCAAGATGTTCTACTTTCCTTAGCACGTAATCGATCAAATTTAAAGTTATGGCGAGATAGAGCAAGTTCATTCATTTCATTTTTCTTCTTCTCGTAAAGATCATCTTCATAAGATTCATGAATAGCAGCAAAACACGTTTTTCACAAAGTATAGCAAGCCATCCTCTTTTTCCACAAGTTGAAATCAGTCTTTCCATTAAAAGTAGCAAGACCACTGGAAGACACAAAAGCCATGATGAACATAAAAATAAGATACCAACCCGTGGGAGTCTGTATCTTACAGTGAATGCTTGCTGAGGGATTTCCCAGTTCGCAATCGCAGGCTCAAGGCCTGGGCGCAGGGGGTCACCACAACTTACTGATAAGGACGAGAAACACAGAAGGGAACCGTATTAAACGGTTCAATAAACTGATCTATACAGATCAACACAAAACTGACCAGAGACTGAAGATGAATGAAACTATCAACAAGCAACAGAGGAAGAACTCGCAGTTTAGGCAAAGTATAGCAGATAGGAAGCACACAAAAGATCCTACTGCACCAATCGGCAGATCTAGACAAAAGAAATAACAGAGAGGTGAAGCCTATTTACCAGAGCGAGGTTCGGAGGCTTGAACCTCGTTCTTACCAGAGATATATGATGACTTTAGATCTAGGGTTACGATTCACTTTTGAATCGCCCTTTCGCAATCTAAAGCCACCAGAGGCAGGGCGGCTGAGCAGCGATGAAACCTGGCTTTGATACCACTTGTAAGGATCGCTTTACAATAATGTTGAGGCTCAGACGCCGATTACAACCACCACGTAACTCACAAGATACAGCACCAACAAGCCTAGCAACTATTACAAGGCTTAGATCTCACTATCCCTCAAGATTATGCACAACCTCACACAGAGAGTAGAAGAATCGAGAGAGAGGAAGACAGAGAAAAGAGATCAAGAAGCTGCGCTCGGTTGATGAGGTTATCAACCCTAATCCTATTTATAGGTAGGGTTGATAACGGGCTCGAGAGATTAAAGCGAAACGGCCGCGCAATAAGCGGTCCAACATTAATACAGTTGGGTCGGGCAGCTACTGGGCTCAGGTAAGAGTTGGGCCGAGACTTGGGCACTTAGTACTGGGCCTAGCTTTCAGTATTACATCCGGGATTAGCTTTTATTTCTCAGTGTTAGTTTTATAAGATTTGATATTGTTCCGATAATTGTTGCTCGATGTCAATCGCATAGGGTTTAGGGTTCGGAATACTTGATTTGCTTTGATGGTTGTGATTTTGTCATAATTGTCTGATTTATTTATTTTTAAACGTTAGTTTTTCCCTTTTACTTTCTTGTTAAAAGTATAATTGTAATTTTCACTTATGCATGTTCTTGAATTCTGAGTTTGACTGTTTGTACGGTGACATCAGATAGAATTTGGAAGCTTGATTGTTGATTCAATCTTGTTAGCCTTTTTTGTCTCCGAAAACCACACAAATGATTTAAACAACATTTTACTAAACTGAGACGTTTAAGCTAGAGGTGCGTGTGAACTTTGACCACAAGTTCACAACACAATTTCAAATGGAATGTTTGAGTTTTTTATCTGGTTTAGTTTAATTTAATGTGAAGCAGATTTGATTTATTGAATTTTGGTGGTTAGTTTTCTTTGCTTTTGTTCTGTGATTCAGTTGTGTTAAAAGTGAGGATTTTAATAAATCCGTAGTAATTGGCCAGATTGAGTAATACTCTTTCAGTTATCTCGCTCTGCCTCATTTGCATGCTGCTATGCAATTGATATGCTCATCTGAAATTAATGGTGAATTATTAATGTTAGGAAAAACAATAGATAGTGATATTCATGTCTTTGCTTGATAAAAAGGTCATGACTGACATTAAAACCTTTGAATTGGACCAGAAGCAGATTCAGTGCGTGGAAGACAAAGATCTTGCAGTTTTATAATTCCTCAAAATGCCAAAAGAAAAGAGGATGAAATACTCATCTGCTGATGGGGTATCCCCATATTCTTGCAGCTCGAAGATTTCGGATTGCAATAATAACAAAAGCTCTTTGCATAATGTTGCGGATGAAAAGGAATGGGAAGATGCTCGTTGCCCCATTTGTATGGATCACCCTCACAACGCTGTCTTGTTACTCTGCTCATCCCATGAGAAAGGTTGTCGTCCTTTCGTCTGCGACACCAGTATTCGCCACTCCAACTGTTTCGATCAGTACAGAAAGTCATCTGTTTGAAGATCAGCAACCTGATCTCACATGTCCCTTATGTCGAGGGAAGATCACAGGAAGGGACATCGTGCATCCTGCACGACGATTCATGAATTCTAACTCAAGAAACTGTTCTTTAGAAACGTGTGGCTTCAAAGGAAATCACGCGGAGCTGAGGAAGTGTTATGATGTGGGTTATCCCACATCGAATTCACAAAGAAGTGTGGAGTGGTATATAAGTGAGTGTCAATCTTTTCCCTATAACCATGGTTTTGGGGAGAGTTAGGGCTCCTTGCTTGTATCCCTAACAATGGTGCGGTGAACGTGGACCATACGTCTGCGGGAAGGGGCGACCCGTTGTGGCCCGGGAAACCGGGTGGACCCGGGGAGTAGTCCCCGGGTGGGCCCAGGACTGGTAGCACAGCGAATGGAGTCGTGAGTGGGCCAGCATCCTGGGTGGGCCCCACCGCGGACTCAGCCGTGGGTGGGGAGGACTTCCGGAGTAGGCCGTCCGTGGACGTACGGTTTCGAAGGGGAAGGCATTGTTATGATGTGGGTTATCCCACATCGACTTCACAAAGAAGTGTGGAGTGGTATATAAGTGAGTGTCAATCATTTCCCTATAACCATGGTTTTGGGGAGAGTTAAGGCTCCTTGCTTGTATCCCTAACAGGAAGCATGCTAGGATCGAGCACCCTTTCAAACACCCATCAGAGGCCAGCCCCTCTCGGTGGGAAAATTGGACAATGCTGGAGCAACAAAGAGAAACGGAGGATGCACTTTTACATCAGTCGGATAATGAGCCCTGGCCTGGTGTTGATGAATTGGTGGATGATTTGTTGGGCGAAGGAAGCTCCTCTGATTTCTCGAGCCTCCTCTCAGCCTCAGAGTCCATTTTAAGATCGCTTGTGCTTTCTCACGCCGAATACATGGCCAGTTTTGGCAACTCAGTAAGCGGAGATCAACCCCAGCAGAGGATACAAGATGATGTAAGTATATTGAGGTTATTATCAAGTTATGGGAGGGACAGGATACAAGATGATGTAAGTATATTGAGGTTATTATCAAGTTATGGGAGGGAGAGGGAGAATGATTCTTGGAATCTAAGTTCAAGATCAAGAAGTGGATCGAGTTCTCTCAGCGTAGATGATCCCGCGAGCTCAAGAGCAAGATTGAATGATTGGAGGGATGATGGCTGGGTGACTTCAAGATTAAGATCAAGAATGAGATCGAGTTATCTTAGCCGTAGGGAAAATTCGAGGTACGTTTCGAGGTTTAGTGTATATTCTATCAGACCCGTTAGGGCCTTTGCTACAAGGAGTTTTCCTCTCTCTTTCGGACTAGCCCGTAGAGATCCTGCTCGTCTACGAGAATGATAATACGTCTTTTTTGTTGTTTTGCTACTTTTGATTATTTTTACTCAACATTCATTCATTATTCGATAGTAGTATTAGACTTTTATTTGATTTTAATGCATGATAGATAAGCCAACATGTTCATTGAAAATTGTGTTTAGGAGTGTGATTAGTTATGACCAGGAACCGTAAATTCCAAATCTTTTCAATTCCACGTTAGAATTATCTGAAGCTCATTTAAATAGTGGAATTGTAAAATCATTTTTCAGAAAAAAATTAAAATATTTGGGTGTTTTTGTAATCAAGTATCATATTTTGTAATTATACTAAATTAAAAAATTAAAAATCTTGGGAGTACATATAAGTTGAGGCACTTAGTTTGTCGTCGAAGATCATGAATTCAAAAATTATCAAAGTTGTTATGCGTGTGTCATATATGATTAGTCTATGATAATTTACATTTCTTGACAAGATCAATGGCACTTGATATGAGAGGAACATATATCCCTTTTCAATTAATATATGTTGTTTATATTAAATATTAAATATTAATATTGGCACTTGATACGGGAGGAATAAACCTCGACATGAAAAAAGAAATAAAATAAAGGGATTTTGCTAAAAAAAATACAAATTTATCCGAATTTGCAATTTTAACACGCTTTATAAAACTGGATCAATTAAATCACGAAGTTTCAATTTCTTGCAATTTAAGACAAGCTCCAGCCCTCAAATTTTTCTGACACCGGAATGCAGACTTGGACGTCCACGAGGCCAGCCCTAAACAACGTCGTTTTGATAAAGAAAAGTATTTACAAATCAAATCACCACCTTTCAAGTTTTTGCAAATTAAATCACCATCTTTCGAGTTTTTGCAAATTAAATCACCACCTTTCGAGTTTTTGCAATATAAGACACATTAAAAAAAAACATAATTTGAATCCTACTAAATTTCAATGTATAAAAGTCAACATTAGTCAATTGACAAAGTAAATAGAATATGATATTATTTAAAATTATAAACAAATTTAAAAAATGACATATTATCGAGTATTACATTCAAAAGTCATCAATAACTATAAGTGTCTAAAAAATAAAGTTATGCAAATCTATCATTCGAATTTTAGCTACAACGCTATTGAGTTTCAATATCATCTCCTTGTTCTCCCGCAGTAGCTCTCCTTCCCCCTCGACATTGCACCCGATCTCGACACACGGTCTGGTTTCTTGAGCTGGTACCCTCATATGTAGAGTTGGTATTAATCTCACATGTAGACCTCGACCTCGACTCACAGTCTGGCTTCTTGAGTTGGTACTAGTCTAGCAAAAACTGAAAAGATGGTGATTTAATTTGCAAAAATTTGAAAGGTGGTGATTTAATTTGCAAATGTTTTTCCTTATCAAAACGACATCGTTTTAAGATGGCCACGTGGACGTCCAAGTCAGCATTCCGATGGCCGAAAAAAAATTGGGGGTCGGAGCGTGTCTTAAATTGCAAGAAATTGAAAATTCATGATTTGATTGACCAAGTTTTAAAAAGCGTGTAAAAATTACAAATTCAAACAAGTTTTTACTTTTTCGCCAAAATCCCTAATATAAACCTCTTGTCCTTTTCCGGTTACTTATATAAATATCTGAACACATTTGAACAAATTCTAGATCTCATATGTCATTGCAATATTACAATGATCAATTGCTTGATATCGAAGTATCACAAACACAATCCCACATAAACAAGTAGTAATTGCAATTATATCAAATCAAATAGTATTTTATTTAAAATAATAACACTACTTCAAATTGAGGAGAAGACCAAATATATGACCAAATATTGGATTAAATTTCAATGGTCCATGGACTTAAGTTACTAACAAAGAATTCAACTCCACATAAATCCGTGTTTTATTTTATTTTTAATGTTTTTGAGGAAGAAATGAAGTTTCACGTTAGATGAACATCTTCATCAAGAGCTGCAAGCCGCCAAAACAAAACATTTAGGATAACACAAATATTGAGATTAAAGTCGGGAACTACTGCAGACAATTTCGATCAGTCAAGCTGCGACGTCCTCCCCCCAACACACACACTCACAAAAAGAAAGAGCTAAAAAAAAAAGAACGAATATGAAAGTAAAACAAATATTAGAACTTAATTAGAAATTTCATAGATGATAATCCTACAGAAGGTTACCTTATTTATGCTATTACAAAGATGGCTCTTGCTATCTTCAAGGTGGGCTCGACCTATAGATACATTAAGATTTCCTTAGATATTTATAAGATTGTATAAGATATTATAAGATACACAAATATCATTAATATGACATGTTGGGTTATGAGTCAGTGGCTTGTCTTAACAAGCACTTAGAGGATACCTAGTATTACTTTATCAGTAGTTCTTGTAATATGACTTATGAGTCAGTGGCTTGTCTTAACAAGCACTTAGAGTATTACCTAGTATACCTAGTTCTTGTAATGGGGGAAATCATAGTGTTTAATGCTATGGAATTGAAGATCCCAAAACCCGGCTTGTATCCTTTGTGTAATGTCGATAGGACTAGATGATGTAATAGGCTAGACAGATTATATTTTTCATTATCATTTTTGTCTAAGTCCTGTACGGGGTAAATATTGGATTGATCTTCAGTAGGAAGTTTACTTTCCAGAACCCCACGTCATCAGTGTAAGAGCTTGTGTTCTCAAGTCATCAACTGACCATCGCTCAGTAGAAGACATCTCATCAGCTGACCGACATCAGTAGAAGAACACAATATTCAAGCTCAGTACCTTCAGAGTCATCAGCTGACTACACTCAGTAGAATATACACTATCGGTAGACTTAGACGAAGAAGACAGAGAGATCTTATCGGGTCTCATCGTATCCGACAGGAAACGACCCAACTTTTAACATCATTCGAAAGTCAGCAGAAGATCATACGAGGATGAGTGAGAGTCAACTCCGATGAAGACCGATGTCTGACGGATCTCACCTACCACAAACCTCGACCAATGAGAAGCCGTCTAAGCTCTACCGCTCCGACCTACTAAAGCCTGCTCTCATGCGCAGTAATCAACAACTCTGCTTGCAACAATTCGAACATATGGCCGTTTTCCTTGAACTTTTGTGACACGTGGCATCGTCCTCTCCAACGGGCAAATGCCCGGGTCACAACTATAAATAGAGAAGCATTTTCGAGCTCCACGCACGGGATATCAAAGGGATTACACGCTCAAGCTCTCGAAACACTCTAGCACTTTCAAGAAGATCCAAATAAGAACATGCTTAGCGTAATATTTTTAGTTCTTCTCTCCAGAGTTTCTTTCTTTAGATCTCTCTTCTCTATCTAAGCTCAATCGTTCATATCTATAGCTTAGAACCTTCGAAGGAGTTCACATTTTGTGGATCGTTCTTATTGTAAGAACTCCTTCATAGTTGGAGAAAATCCACTCCCCTTCAAACTTAGGTTTGAATTGTAAAGTCGCTAAGGACTATAACTTAGAAGAGTCTGTCCAGTGCACAGATACCTTGTTGAGGCTTGCTCAGATTAATCAACAAGACCTCATGTTCAGCAGGACCGTGGACGTAGGATCTTGCGTATCCGAACCACGTAAAAATTGCTTGTGTCGTTTATTGTTTTATTGCACTGCATACAAATCTCTTACAAACTCATACTTTGCATAAAACGTATTCGAAAAGTGCACTAGCCAAAATAATTTGGTTTACGAAAAATACGTTTTCAACCGAGACGAAATCTCACCGGGCCCTACACACTTATCCGCACAAAAGTCTCCGACCGAGAATCAAGTATTGACAAAAGTCGGTAGGAGAGACTCGATGGGCCGACTCACTCGACCCGCGATCGAGAAGGTTACTATTTGACACTTTGTTCATCGGTTGCAACCTACGGACTCAGTTGTCCTTCGCGTTTGAGAAAAATAACTAGTACTCGGTGTATTCACCCCCCCCCTCTACACCGACTCTCGTCTCCCGGACCAACATGACCTCATCCAATCGGATCCCCCGTTCCCTCACACCCTCTTGCCTTCCCACCATTCCTCCCGTTGAGGACTCTCGTCCCTCCTCATTGTTTCCTCCCCATCTGCACAAGCACTAAGGGAGAAGGAGACGATACCCGGAAGGGGGGGTACTCTTCCTAGGTTGGAACTTCTCCCCCCCCCCCGCACGGCTACCGCGGGACTACATAAACATTGGGGGAAGGGGTACTAGGTTCGTATCAATTACTTCTCCCTCCAAAACGACCTTGTCCTTAAAGTCGAGCCAGGGGTACCCTTGCGTGAGCTCAACTTCTGTCTCTCGAGCAGAAGGGGGGTGGCTACTCTCCTCGGGTTGGAGCTTCCTTGGGAAAGGTAGCCATAGAGGATCATTCCTCCATCTTTAGTTTCCCTCCATATTCCCCCATCCTCCAGATCCCCCCTCTCAGCATTATCCCCCACAACCTTCCACTCAATGAGGCTACTGATGGTGACATGCTGTAGGGCGGCAATGGAGGACTCCCCCTCCCCTTCATGATAGAGAGTTTCAACAAGAGCGAATAAATAGTTAATGTAACCCATAGCGAAGGCATCTTAAGCTTTAATTTAGAACGCATCTCATGCGTCTTAAATGGATCTCCAAGATTAGAACCATCGTCTAGGAGGATAGTTTGCTCGTGCACCTGTTGCTGAAGTAGTTTCTTTAGGAATTGTTCAATGTCACCAATTCCCCGTCGATTCCCCCCACCCAATTGGATCCCTCGGGCAAGGACTGCAATCGGGGGCAGATCCTTTGCTTCTTTTCCTTTATCTTCATTTTATGGAAACAGTGCAACAGAGTTTTCATGACCAATATTTTCTAGTGCAAAGACGACATGTATTGGCTCAAAGTTTGGTGGGTAATGTTCGTCCTTGTAGATTGGTGTCTATTACTCCCTTTCCATTTCCTCCCTGAATTGGTGTTTTCCAACGTGTTGATCGGCTTCAGGTAACCACTCCCATGGTTGCAAGCCCGAGAATGGGATTAGCAGCTGCCGTGTGGGCATCACGTTTCATAGGTTGCTCTTTTCTGCTGCGGGGGGCTTGGGGTTTCTGGGTGTCATACTTTCCGTTCGTTCTTGACTCCACTTCTTCTGTTGTCTTTCCTTTGTTAGGGTTCCCTTGTTTTGGGTTGCCCGACTTGATGTTGTTCACGATCGAACACAACGTGGCTTCGATGACTTTGAAACGTTTCTTGTTCTCCGATTGGATGTCCACCACCGAAACAAGGTTCGCGTCACCTCCCTGACGGTCTCCGCCAACTGTGTGAGCCTTACCTTCTTGGTGTCGCTGGCATCCCCTCCCTCCGATGGCTTTGTCGCCACGTCCTTCTCTCCAGTTCCCGCCAACGGAACCATTGTTACAGACAATTTTAATCAGTCAAGCTCCAATGTCCACAACCCACACACATAAAAAAAGAAGAGCTAAACAAGAGAAATAGAACGAACATGAAAGTAAAACAAATACTAGAACTTAATTAGGGATTTCATAGATGATAATCCAACAGAAGGTGGCCTTATTTATGCTATTACAAAGGTGGCTCTTGCCATCTCCAAGGTGGGCCCGACTGTCATTCCTAAAGATACTTTAGGGTTTCCCTAGATATTTATAAGATTGCATAAGATATTATAAGATACACAAATATCATTAATATGGCCTACTACAATCAGATCCCCCCCATCCCCTCACAGCCCTCTTGCCTTCTCACCATTTCCCCCCCGTTGAGGACTCTCCTTCCTCCTCGTTGTTTCCTCCCCACTGCACAAGCACTAAGGGGGAAGAGACAAATGTTCGATGCACCCATCGTATGGTCAAAATCCTTCGCGCACGGCAAAATATAGCAACTACCGAGTAAAACATATGATTGAAAACGAGTTTGTGGTATATGATATTAAAAAGTAGTTCCTTAATTAAGAATATAACCTACTTAAACTTTTAATTATATTTATGAAAATCATTAGTACAAATTTTAAGTGGTTTATTTGTAAATATCATAGTTCTGAATCAAATTTCTAAATTATTTGTTTCCTCCAAAACGTAAAATTAAAGTAGCCAAAATTACCAACCCAGACAGGTCAGAATGAGCTAAAGCCCCTACTCGCTTCTACTAAGCAATACAGGTGATTTCATAATTTCACGGAGACAATTAGCTAGAATATTTTAGTGGGTGTTTGGAGTATGAAGCTTATTGATAAGTGATGAAAGCCCACCGAAAAGTTGTTGATTTGAGAATTTTTAAGTGTTTGGAAAGAAGTGTTGAAAGGCTCTGAAAGTGGGAAAAAAGTATTGTGAAAACTGTTAATATCAATAGCTTATTTTAACTTTTTAAATAAAATGTTTGTCTTATCCTCAATGTTATTAAACAATTATAATAAATAAATAAATAAAAATAATTTTTTTTTGCATTATAATTTCAATTTAAGTATTACAAAATATTAAATTAAATTAATTTTAAATTATATAAATTTAAATATTCGTATTAGTATAAACATATCATACTATTATATTTTATTATTACTTATTTGCATAGATTCATAGTAATAATAATATTTTTATAAAATTTTAATGATTACGTAACTAAAAAATAATTATCATTAAATAAACAATAAAAATACTATTTTAAAAGTTGAAATCCTCAAAACTTACTACTTTAATTAATTTAAATTTAAATTATCATTATTTCATTAAACTTGAAAAAATTATAAATAATAAATACAAAATAATTTTTATAAAATTACTACTCCCTCCGTCCGCCCGATTTGTCTTGGTCATCTCACCCGACTTGTCTTGTTTCTTAAAAAAGAAAATAATTACTAAACAACTTTTCATTTTCTACACAAAATCACATACTTCTCTACACACAACCACACACTCACCAAAATATTCATATCAAAACTAAACAAGCATAAGTCGGTTTGAGACGAAGGAAGTAACTAATATATTAAAATATAATTATAATTAAATTTATAACTAATAAAAATATTAATTTTAAAATTAATAATTTTTTAAAAATTATAAAAATATTTAAAAAATAAAATAATTTAATAAATTAGATAACCTGGATGATAGCAAGCTTAAGCTTCTCTATCTTGTTATATTTGATAGTAAATTTTTACAGAAAGTGGGTGTTCAAACCCTCCAACAGTAGCTTAAAGCTATTCCAACACCGCTTAATCTTCTTCAGCCAGCAGCTCTCCCCAGTTCAGATGTCTTGTCGACCCCCGAGGCTTCCAAGCCTGAACTAGGTTTGTTGAGTTTTGGAATATTATGCGTTACGGCGTCGGAGGGATTGTTTGAGAATTGCTTTGTTTTGATGCATGTGTGAGTTTTCTGAGATTTGATAATTTTTGCGAATTACTGTTGATCGATATCAATCACGTCTGATTTGGGATTTCGGAATGCTTGATTTGAATGCTAAATTTGTCGTGTTTTTTTTGTATTTGGCAACAAACAATGCTAAACTTACACTTCGAGTGAGATTAGAATCTATGAACTTCTACTTCAAGATTCCAAATGGAATATGTGAGTTTTGTCTCCGAGAGTTGGTGTGGTGCTGTGGTTTGCTTTAATTTGTTGAATTTGTTGGTTAGTTTTCAATTTTATTTTATTTTTCTTTTGCTCTGTGATTCAGTTGTGTAACAATGGGCAGAGTAAGTAATCAACTTTTGCTCTCCCTCGTCTACATGCTATTGGTAAACGTTGTTTTTACTTTGATCAGGGTTTGGGGAGGATAGCTTGTATGCACTTGATGTTAAGTTATTCTTATAGGAAGAAGAATCAGTTGCAGTGTCTGTTAATGTTGTGAAAAAAGTTGATAGTGATATTAATAAAAAGGTCTGTAGTGATGTTAAAGCCTTTTGAATTGAAGAGAAAGCAAATTCAGTGTGAAAATGCCAAAAGAGAAGAGGGCACTTTGGGCATACTCAAGGGTTGCCTGCAACACCGCTCTCCAACTGTTTCAATCACTTGAGAGAGTCCCCTGCTGCAAAAAAGACTCATTTTTATCAGAGGCAGAATTGGACAATGAGACGTGGCCTGGTTTCGATGCTTTTTCTGACTCCGATTTATCTGATCTTGAAGATGATGTGATGGAAGGAATACCCAGTGGCCTCGACGATTTTGCCAACTTGAGAAGCCCGATGACAGGATTGTATGAGCTTCAGGAACTAGTCATCTGTGGCTAGATAATCTCAGGAACAATCAACGGATAACGGTTTGAACTCTTCAGGATCAGTGTCAATGTCAATGTGGAGGGCTTATAGCAGAGATTTTATCACCATTGATTTTCTTAGACTTTTAGTCAAGGTTGATGAGGAACTATGTAGTACCCTTTTGGTTATATCATTATAAGTGGATTGTACATTAAAGTACAATTTTAAGTATGTCATTTTTGAAGGGACGGTGAAAAAAAGAGTAGTTTCATAATAAAAAAAGGTATCATAAATTCAAGACTTTTGTACTAGTCTATTATGAATTTGCCTAAAATGAATGAACAAACCTCTTGCCTTTCCAGTTACTGGTTAAATTTGAAGACAATAGAATGAAGTGTAGCCTCTCATGATGATTTGAATATTACAGAAATACTGGTGATAAAATTATCCCCAATTGAGAAAAATACAAGATTTGAAACTTATCTAGCAAAGCAATTTGGAGATGGAAATCAGATATTGCAGAAGTGCAGAACAACAAAAGCTAACTAGATGAATTGAACTATAAATGTAGTCAACAATTATTGTATTGCATTGTATCCTCAGGGAGGGATGGTTTGAATCCATAATTACTATGCATCACTTCCCAATTTCCCATGTTTTAAATTCCAAAAACATGAGGGGAAAATAGGTTCAATTGTTGCCAAAGCAACAAGTTTGAAGAGAGGAAAAGAAAAAGGTAAGTTTCAAAACTAATAAGCTTTGAAACCTGAAGAATGTCAAAAGATCTTATTCTATCATCAAATTGCCAAATATATTTAGTGATGATGGTGTTCGTGATCATCTTCGTCTCCATGTCCGTCTGGAGGTCCGCCTGGGCCTACTACGTCCAACTGTCATCCAGGAAAAAGTTGTGAGCATTTTAATTGAGACAGAAGAGTAATTATTTTCTGTTAATCAAACTAATGATAATATTATCTGAGGTGCCTCAGTAACAGCCACTAAGATAAGCCTAAGATGAATCTAAGCAAAATTTCTAAGCAAGAGGCACAAGCAAATCCCGAACAAGGAAGGACAAGCTAATCCCCTCATTCTGACCATTACACTACCCAATCCCACATCTTGACATTTCATATCCAGTTCAGCTATAAGAGAAACAGTTAAGGAGCAGTTTTTTGGAGGTGATTGAAATGTCGAGTAGGATTCTGGCATAAGAAAAAGAGAAGAAAGAAAGTGAATGATAGGGAAATATGACAAGGCGAAAATGCAAATAACCCATTTGTTTTACCAAAAATGCAAAAAGATAAAAGGGGCAATTTAATAGCCTAAATACCCCCTCAGTTATCGTAAATTTATGCACATTATCCCCAAATATCCTAACATGTTACTTTTCCTGTGATTTAAGTAATTTATCCTTGAAACATTTTCAAACTGATTGTTTCAATTTGGCGAAGGATAAAATGTATTTTCAAATAATAGAGAGGGGGTTTATGCTATTAATTGAACAAGGGTTTTCTGTTTTTTGGGAAAGCGGGTTATCAGCATTTTTTTTTTCCGGACAGATGAGAGAAGGAAAAGAATTTCGTTGAGTGCATGCATAGAATGAAGAATCACGAACAAGGAAGAAGAAGCAAAAGAAACTAAAGAAATAACTTCACTAGGATCTTCATATACAACAATTTCGAGTAATTTTATGCATGATAACTGAAGAAGATTTGTATAGCTCAGGTAAGTCGATGATGTCAACATCAATTTGCAACTTCTTCTGTCCAAAGCAGTTTAGCCCAAATAAAACGTGCATAATATCCCCTCAAACTTGTGCAATATCCAACACAGAGAAAGTGAAAGAAGTATCAACATGTATCAAGGTGGATTACAAGTAATTATAACAATTTTATTAATCATCTCTAACTTAATTGGTATACGACATTCAGAGGACCCCAAAATAGCAGAGAAATTGACAGCACGATATAGACACCTTAGACAGTTTAAATTAGTCATTTTGAGATATCTATTCTTACCACAAAATACTGTGAGCATACTGCGCATTCATGTGGCTTGCCCTTCTCTAGCCAAAACCATACAACATCGTGCTCATCCTCTGATAGAATTTGAGCAAATTAACAAAAAAGCCAAGACAAAGGTAAAAGAACCAGAATGACAACACACATAAATATAAAAGAGGCAATAAAGAAATACCACCATCACCGCCCGGGCATCCCACAATTCTTTTATCATAATATGAACCAATCACAGCAGGGGCTTCCTAATGGGCAGAAAAAAGAGAGTAGATATATTGTTATTCATGTTAAAATATGTCCTGTTGCTAAACAAAAATAAAGCTAATTTAAAATATAAATTAAATTCTAAGGACTTGGTTTGACCTAAGCGAATAACTACCGAGACACAATCAAAATCGAAAAGTACCAAGTACAGGGATTAACATAAAAAACACTGAGAAGACCAAGTACCTACATATAATATATAATACACCGAAGTTAACACAATGGACAGATTTTGGAGTCTTTAGAATGCAAACGGCATTCTTTTAAACATCAAAGGTCTTCAAACTCAAAAAAGTTACATGGGAAAACCATCAAACACTCAACAAACCACAACCAAGGAGGTTTTTCTCACTCAAAGATACACAACTTAAGGAAAACAACCGAGAAAAGAGAAAACATAATGGAATAATGGATGTAATTCCGAGGCCCTTAATTATTTTTTTATTATTTTTTTTATATCCTTCCTTTTGGGATGGGTATAATTAGAAAATACACTAAACAGTAAACATTTCTGATTAGTCCTACTCCATACAGGCGTGGCATCTATTTAAATATATACATACATGAATTTCTCATTGTATCTAACAGCAACAAAGCTGTATTCAATACATTTTATACTCGTTGATTCTCAAAATGGTTCAGTAGCTGAGTTAGGTTAATATCAACTTCAAACACAAAAACTCGTTCAAAGAACTGACCTTGGTTCCAAAGGGACCGGATGGATAGTTGATTTCCAGAAGGTCCTTTCCCTAATAAAAAGCAATTCAATAAATTGGTGAACAAAAGACAATGAAGCAATTATAAAAACCGCCTTTAATGAATTAAACAGAAAACATCTAGATAAAGAAAATTAATAAATTGCTAACCTGAAGCGCAGCTTCCAACTCTTCTCGCTCATGACCAGTAGCGATAGGAACTACATCCTCCACTCTCAATCCAGTAACATTCCCTAACAAATTTATACATAACGAAAAAATAATGTTATCATTCATCATCACGGAGTCATATACATCAACCTAAATCATAAATCTACGCCTAAATAGATTTAATAAAAAAAAATAAAAAATAGAAATTAGGGTTAGGTGACACAAACCAGATGCAGAGAAATGGCGAGAGAAAGCGGAGACTGGTCGGGTGAGACTCGTCGGAGCGGCCGAAGATGAGACGGCGCCTCGCAAGGGCCTGGATGCGGATCGGGCCGGGCCGAATCTTCGTAACTGAATCGCAACCCTTCTCCACATGATTATCACCCGAATGCGTAACCGCGAGCTATTGGCGCCCTCGATCGACAAAGATCAGTTTTTTCTCAAATTCGACAGACGAAGAATTGAAATGGGAGTCAGAGACAGAAAGAGAGGCTTTCTCCGACTATGGTGGCTATAGTTTAAACTGGAGAGAGAATTTATTATTTCCTTTTTTTATTTTTTTTATTTTTTTAAGGATTGATTGTGTGGAAATGGGAAAAGAAGTGGAAAAACAAAAACTTTACATTTGTGATTGGATTATCGAATTTAAGAAACTCCACATATTAATATTTTCATTTGGAAAACAGCTTAAATCAGTGATTACTACATCTACATGAGTGTTTGTTATAAACAATTAAATTGAATTCATGTTTGAAATATTACATACTTATGCGTAATGTTTATTTTAAACAAAAAATGTTAGTGTTTGTAATATTAGAAAAAAAAAATAATTTAATTTTATAATAATGCAAAAAAAAAATTCTTTTAAAAAGCATCTCCTATCCAGGCAATTCATGAACTTCTATTTATTTTAGTTTATTTTAAGTTTTAAAAGATAGAAGCGTGCATTCTATACATTAAAAAAATGCTTATGTGGTGAAAAAGTCCAAAAGAACATTATTAAAGTTGTTTCAAACAATGTTTGAATAAGTTGTTTGGGTTTGGATACATTTTTAGATAAGTAGTTAATGAGAGAAAAAATAAACTATAATTTAAAAAATTATTATTATGAAGTTTGATATTATGATCTATTTTCATAAGCTGTTTTTGGTCAATCGACTTTTGGCAAAAAAAATTTTTTTGTTAGAATTAGCTTTTAGAATAAGCTGAGATAACTGATAAGTCTAATACTACCTCCTACCACTAAAAAGTGGCTCAATTAATTAAATAAAAACACATAATTCTTGTCTTTTTAGAATTAACTGCTTTTAGGAAATAATTCAAAGACAAAAACAAGTCGCTTTTAATTGGACGAACATAACATTCTAATATTCTAATTTAAAGAGTGTAAATTGAAATTCAATAGATGAATTCAAAAAAATTATGATTTGCACATCATATTTATTAAAAAGTTAAATTATCTTGAAACAATCTCTTGTATTGAATTATTAATAAATATAAATATACACATTGTTCATTTAAGAAAAGATAAGATAAAGTTTTACTTTTAAGAGAAACATATGATACCTAAATTACATTTAACTAATTTGTGTAATTAAAAAAAATTAATTTTTTTTATTGCTGAAATAAGAAGACCATTAATCTCATAATTCTTTTTCTTCTGAAAATACATTATCTTGTGAATTTGATGCTTTTTCAAAAACTCTAATGAAAGAGAAATATTATCATATCTTGTAAAATTAGTATAAATTTATGTTGATTTTACTAAATTCTATATTCAAAGTTAAATGAAATTCAAACCTAGTATACGTACTAACTTAGAAATTTACAAATAACATGAAAGTAAATAACAATACAAAATCAGACTCCTTCATTCAAATTTTTGACAAAACCTTCAACACCTAAACATAAATAAAAAAAAATAAATGAACTTAATTAGCTAATTTTCGAAACACAATCGGTGCACCGTACTGCGGGTGGAGAATCGTGAGAACCGACGGTGCGTGCTGATAACTCGGCGCAAGCTCGAGAGAGAAGCGTCGCAGAATCATGGCTATGGCTACTTTAGCCTCCAGAACGGCTAGATTTTGGCCGATGCACCGGCGAGCGGCTGCTCCGAACGGGAGATAAGCCATCGGATGATCGGCAACTTGGCTCGCGCCGGCGGAGAACCTCATTGGGTTAAAATCATGTACATCGGCACCCCAGTGGTCCGAGTCGTGATGAACGGCTAGGATTGGGATTAGGACCTCTGTGCCCTGCGGAATGTGGAGAGCGTTTAATTGAACGTCGGATTTGGACCGTCGGATCATTGCAAGAGCTGGTGGGTATAATCTCAGTGACTCGTTTATAATCATTCCCAGCTGCATAAGACAAGTGCCAATATTAATATTTAATATTAAAAATCATACACTACAATTATAAAGTCCAGATGTATTATTTCTGTTCCAAATAGTGTATTTTAATTTGAATTTTCTTTGTATTAATTTAACTATTTTACCCTCACTAAATTTACTAAGTATTTTGAACATAACCATACCAGTTTGAGCTTTGCAAGATCATCTTTAGTAGGATTATCACGTGCTCCGCACACACTGAAAATCTCCTCACGTGCCGCCTCCTGCCAATTCCGGTGCATGGCCAGGAGCACCACCGTCCACGTCACCATGCTCGACGTCGTCTGCGTAGCAGCGAAGAAGATTGTCTTGCACTCTTCTACAACGTCGTTATCCATCACGGCAGCCAATTCGTCGGCAGCTTTTATCATGAGCCCCATTAAATCGACCGGAGATTCCTTCGACCGCTCTTGGTTGGTCGGAGTTTCGCTTCTCCGACGGTCGATAAGCTTCAGCAGTAAATTCCGAATTTCTTTAGATACTCGCCGCGAAATTCGACTCGATGACGTCGGCAAGAACCTTTAAGAAGTTATGTACTACATTAAATTGGTAATATGTTGAAATTATTGAAATACGAGATGTAACATCGATACATACTTATAACCCGGGATCAGAACCTTCTCATGAGGCTCGGTGGCATGGGTTGTTTGGTACGATTGCAATTGAGAGATGACTAATCCTTCTTCATAATTCTTACCATATATGATTTTTGTAGTAACATTTTCCAACCATTGTTGGAACCAAGCATAAACCTCAATTTCACTTTCCAAACTCCCATTTTTGGACATATTTTCAGACAATTCAAGTAGTGCTTCCTCCATGGTTTTGGCAATGACTGGTCTAATTAACTAACAAAGAAAATGAGAAAGTTAGTAAAATTTATATAAATAAGTTAATATAATGAATATATATACCTTGAGATTTTCCATGTGAAAAAGTGGCTGCATAATCTTTCTATGGTGAGCCCATTTTTCTCCATTGAGATTCAACAAACCATCACCTTCAATTCTTTTTACATGTATTGGTGGATCATATTTCTCAAAATATTCCGATTTTGAGAATAAAATTTCTCTAATCAAGTCTGGATCAGATACTACAAGACGAGCTTTCGGTCCAAACCATATAAGAAAATTTGAACCTATAATAATATTTTGGTAAAAATAAATACTCAAATTATCTTAAACATTCGCAACCAATACATAATAATATTATTTTAATTATCGACAACACGTAATGTTAATTAATGATCATAAAATTAATTTTCAGGAATAACATACTTAAAATATGTGATTGATTACATCATTCCGCTATTGATTACCTCATTCCGATTCATCAATCAACAACGATTAATTTGTTAAGATAACATTTAGAGAAAGTAGAATCATGCAATATATATATATATATTCAACAGAAGATTACATTAATTTTGAAGAAATGAAATTGATAAAATCATAAACATTTAAGTAAACAATTAAACACATGAGACTGTGTGTATGAATCTCGTGCTTCATTTTATCATGTACCGTAAAAATAATAACATGCACAAATAGATAGATAAAATAAAGTGATAAAAATTGAAACACGAATGAAAACATACGTACGGTACAATACATGAATAAAAGAGAAACAAATGAATACCATAAATTTTCTTCCAAAGATGAAGGAAAGAGAGAACTCTAGGGAGAATGTGATGAGAGAGAGGTACGGATTCAGCAGAAGCCCTGAAGCATAAGGTGGAAATCTCTCTCAAGTTGCCCAAGAAATACTCATATTTTGGACTCTTAATCCCTTGCTTAAGGAAATGCTTCTCAAGCCTTATGGGTCTCCACCAAAAATCAAGAACAAGAATCTTTAACAAGAAAATCAGAAAAGATGATGAAACTAAAAAGTACCAAGAGGAATAGATATCTTCTCCCATGCTGAAACTTTTTCTTTCTTTTTTTGTTGCAGTTGTTATTTGTGTCTCTGCATTTTTATAGAAGGGAGAGAGAGAAGGCTGAGAGATTGGAAAGTAATAAAATTCTTTTAAATTTTACTAATGTGATATGATTTAGGGAATTGTAGGAAACATTAATGCAATGAATTTAGAGATGAAAAGTTAAAAAAGAAAGAAAATAGAATTCAGTGCAATTGTCTTGAATGTTGAAAGGCGCATTTTCGTTCTGCTAACATAATTTATAATACTCCCTCCGTCCCGAATATATATGCCTATTTATTTTTACATATATATTAAGAAAATATTTCATGATATGAAAGTTAGATAAATGTTAGTATTGAAATATGAGTAAATTACAAAAAAGTTAATGACATAATTGTATTTGCTATTAGAAAAATTGGATAAAGTCACATTAAGTAGACGTATTAAAGTTAGTGAAAATTTAATTAGGCAAAATAAAATTATTAATATATATATATATATATATATATATATATATATATATATATATATATAAATTTGGGACAGACGAAAAAGGAAATCATGTAATATATTTGGAACGGAGGGAGTAGTATATTATTTTTAAGAAGAAAGTGTTCGGACCCTTCAAGAAACGTCTTCCCCACGGCTAAACATCTTTTATTATTATCAAACTATATATTATTGACAATTGATCTAATATTGATTTGAATTAAAATACATCTCACACCGCTTAATTAGTGAGCTTTATAGCGAGACTCAGAAAATATGAAAAAACAAGATCCTCAACCCACACGGCAACGACTAGTACAAGATCTATGATATGGATTTTGGACAATTAATATATATATATATTTTTTAAAAAGATAAAATTTGGAGAGCGTGATGCCTCAATTATGTTGCAATAAATACAACGATTTTTTGTTTATTTCTATAAATTAAAATTTGCATCCTTTGGTAAATGATAAACAAATGTGAATTTGACCAAAATAAGCATGAAGAAATTGTTAGCTTCTTTGACCGTTGCAAGTAAAGTTGAAAAAAAACATAAAATGTGATAATGTGAATACGAAAAAGAATTACTATTTTCCTATTTTTGTAATTGAAGCATAAAATATGAATTAAAAAAGACTTTATGATTATCTTACATTTTTTATATGCCGAATACTTTACAAATTAATATTAATAATTTAGATTAAAATTTATCATGTGTATATATCACCATGAAGTTTTATTTTTATCGGTATATATATGCAAGGTTTACCATTTCGTGATGCACAACATAAAATTCGACTTTTAAAGTGCTGATGAGTGAAGAGATTCGAAATAACTTCATAATTTTTTACAAACATTAGTACTTGAAGTGTCGGCTTGTTCCATGTTGGTATAAGTACCTAACTATTGACGATTGAGTGTATACAACAAAATATTCTTTCATATTAACTAATATGTATATGATTCTATGAATCTAAATAATGAATAATAAATTTATGGAATTCATCAGTTAGACATTAAAAATAAACCAACTATTAATATCCCACGTCTAATTAAAGTCCGGTGTTACTACTACCATTTTAAGAAATGAGTCTTTTTCTTCGTATCATTCATAGTATAATGTATTAATTGATAACATGAGTTCGACGTAAATGTATTATATCGATGCAATACATTTTGAAATAGAGAAATCGAACTGGTAGCTCATAAATTCGATCCACATGTATTATATGTATGTGTCTAGTTAGTCCCACTTCTCTGAATTTTGTCTTAATATTACCAAAACATCTGTGGTGTAATTTCAGTTTCATTTAATTTTGTTATTTTGGGACTCTTGGTGGGTCTTGGCAACGAAATATAGAGTAGGTGTTTCGCCATTTCTTGTAAGAAGGCCTACATATGTCTTTCTGTCTCTCTAAATGCTTGAATATTCATTGCTTCATGTTACTAGCCTATATTTCGACATTTTTCTTCATAAAAATACATAAATGGCCAATCAAATGAGGCACAAATTTAATACGACTTTAATTTAGCCCAAACAGTCACATTTGTCTTTTTGGGTATTTGTTCAAAAATTGGTTAAATACTTTAATAATATCACAATTTGGTTTGGAGTTAAATAAAACATTTAACTTAATTTAAGATCAAGATTTCCTTTTATTGTAAATGATTCCATATCCATTTCAAATGATGTTTTGGATTTTTTATTTTAATATTGGGAATTTGCATGTATTTTTTGTGCAAAAAAAAAAAAAGAAAAATAAACAGTTGATAATTAATATAGACAACAAATTTTGAAGATCTTGAGAAAATACAATTGTTAGTTTTACTAGCACTACAAGATTTTACCAAATTTGCAACGGATTTTTCCATCTCTATAACATAGAATTCCGTCACTAATTTGGTATTTTCTGGTAGTGAAGATAAAAAAACTTTTCATATATATATTCGAAGCGGTATGATACACACAAACCTTTATGATGTATCTTTTCATAAAAAAAAAAGACAGACTTATTTAATAGCTGGCCATTAATAAATCAGGAGACTAGTATTCACTTAGATAGTTAAATCTGTGATCATGTAAATCGTCTCATATTAAAATAAAACCTTAATTTCATGTCATCGGTTGGAGGCCCAAGTCACGTGATTGACTTCAGTTATGAACCACACCAACTAACATATATATAGTACATGAAATGAAACACATACTGGGTCAAACCACAGTAACGACCAAAATGGTGAATAACCCTTATATTTTTGCCCTACTTTCACAATTTAGACCACATTTTCATGCAACACATTTGTACTCATAAAAAGGTTGTCTACTAAGAGACCCTATTCATGTGTGTGTCCATGTGTTTCTTCCAGAGGAAAAAGCCATGTACTTGTATACTTATTATCGATTCATCTCTTGCCGGCCATGTCATCAATAGGTTCGGATCTACTGATATTTTACTTATATCCTACATAAATGGGCGGAGCTCTGTTAATTAGAAAATTTAGAACCTGAGGGGTGCTATAATTAGGGGTGTCAAATTTTCACCGAAAATCCAATTCTTTATTTTGTAAAATTAAATACAGAATTGATATATTTTGGTTCGGTTTGATTTTCTACCGAAAAATCTCAGTTCAGTTTTGTTTGTTTTGGTTATAAAAGTGGAAATACCCACCGTTAACCAAAACGAAAAAAAAAAAACAAATGTAACTCGAAACTTAAACAAAACACAAAAGTAGTCATTTTGTCTTTTATCCGGCGGAGGGCCGATGGAGGGAGTCCATAGGCCCTCCATCGGCAGAGGGCCGATGAGAGGGCCGATGGGGAGTCCATAGGCCCTCCATCGGCGGAGGGCCGATGGGAGGGCCGATGGGGGGGAGTCCATAGGTCCTCCATCAACCCTAAAAAAAGTAAAAATAAAAAAAAAAAATATCGGCCCTCAAGTGTTAAGCAAAATTAAAGGGTCATCGGCCCTCAAAAAAAAAATTCAAATTTTGGCCGATGGCCATCGGCCATCAATCGATTTTTTTTTTTTTGTTTAGGCCATTGATCATAAAAAAATTATAATTTTGGTCGATGGCCTCAATTAGTAAACATTTTTTTTTTCAGTTTAGGCCATTAAAACTAAAAAAAAAATTATAATTTTAGGCGATGGCCGATGGCCTCAATCATGACACATTTTTTTTTTCGGCTTAGGCCATTGATCATAAAAAAATTATAATTTTGGCCGATGGTCTCAATCGGTAAACATTTTTTTTTTCGAGTTTAGGCCATTGATCATAAAAAAAAATTATCGGCCCTCCATTAGGCTCTCCGCCCTCCATTAGGCCCTCCAAGGGGGGAGTTCATCGGCCCCCATCGGCCCTCCGCCGATGGAGGGCCTATGGACTCCCCCCATCGGCCCCCCATCGGCCCTCCCATCGGCCCTCCGCCGATGGAGGGCCTATGGACTCCCCCATCGGCCCCCCCATCGGCCTGCGCCGTATAAGCGACAAAATGACTATATTTGTGTTTTGTTTTAGTGGTGGGCTATAAATGTATATCTATTTCTCTTGTTTGGCTACTTGTTAGAAATGCCTCTAATTGAAATTCCAAAAGTAAGAAGAAAAAATAAAATAAAATAAAATAAAAGAATTATAAATTAACCTTTTGCTATAACTGAAATAGAAACTATTAATATTTTAATATAAAAAAACTTAAATTTGTTTGGTTTGGGTAACCAATCGGTTAAATCGAAAATAACTGAAAACCGGAAAATAGAAGAAATGAAAAATAAAATATTGAACTGAAATTTTGGTTTAGTTCAAAATACTATGTTCTGTTCGGTTCGATTGGTTTACCGGACCGATTGATGTCCCTAGCTATAACATCCTCCAGTGTAACCGGAGCGAAGGAGATTACACACGCAGCTCTCTGTACATCCTATTAGACTTGTAAGTCTCGTAGCGATGAGTCTTGAAACATCCTGCAAGAGAGCATGCCGCTGATTCGATGTGTCTCAACAACGAATCTATTAGATCAAGTCCAGATATGAAAGAATAGATATAGCTTCTTCAAAATGGCCTTCTACATTTCGTTGTCTTAGTTTCAAGTTCGAAACTCTACCTGACTAGTCAGTTGATCAGTCATGAAGAAATCCACCATCAAAACCTATCACTACAACAAATCATAAATATAGTGACGAATTTTAACACAGCTCATTTTGGGATGACTTTATGACGAAATATTTAATAAACAAAATAGTGACGGATTTGTGACGGAATATTAATCATTAAATTTAATGACTGTCATATTCCATCACGTAATAAATCAGAATATTTTTAATTTAATTATTTGACCCAAAATCTTAGTGACAGATTAAAACATATTCTTACTAACCATAAAAAAATTCAACTTGTTTTTTAAAAGAAAGTTGTAGTGACGGACGTATCAGTCACTATGTAAAACATGTAGTCAAATGTGAAAAAATAATATTCATATGTATTTTGTTATTAAAATGAAAATAAAGTGACGATTCTTCTAGAATGTTTGAGTTCAAAAAAAGATAAATAGTTAAATTAATTAGATTTAATTAATGATTTAAAGGAAAATATTGTCAAAAAAGAAATAGAGTTGGAAATAAGGGCGTACAGATTATACTTGAGAACTATGGATCATTAATAAGGATATATTAATTCATTAATAATCTTGAACACTCGGCTTCATCCTTACGAAAACAGATAAATAAATTATAAGAACCACTTTAATAAATTAACTAGGCCCTTCAATTTTGATTAGAAAATTTCTACTTAAAGCCCAAATCCCAAATAACATACGAGGGTATGTTATTTGGGATTTGGGCCTAGTAGAAATTTTCTAATCAAAATTGAAGGGCCTAGTACAGCCACACCCCCAATTCGAATTAGGCAAACACAAAACCGTGAGAGTTGAGGCCGAAACAATTGAATATTTTTTGAAGGTAATTTTTGACTGTTTTTTTTGACATTCTTTGTAGGTGTTGGTCCCGAGAGTGAGTTCGGGTGTAGAGGGGGGGGTGAATACACACGAACCCAAATTTCTCAACTTCGAACACGAACAGTCCTATTCGGGAAGATGCCGCATCGAAAATGATTCAAAGAGACTGCATAACCGTTACGAATCGAGTTAAAGGCTAAAAGGTCGACTCGTTCGAGATCTCGCTAACCGACTAGGTTAGAATTCGAGTATCGATCGGCAAGAGTTCGGTGCGCGCGAATAGTGTAGGCCCAAATCGGTTTTTATGAGAAAACGTTTTAAGTCTCGGTTCGGTAGATAAGAAGTTCGGTCTCGAGAGCGTTAATTGATTTTAAATACGATGTTCGGTATGCACGGTAAAATCAATGTAACAAGAAGTAAACGACACGTAGATTTTTAAAGTGGTTCGGATATCAACAATCCTACGTCCACTGTCCCCGATAGATCGAAGAGGCTATTATTTATACTGAGTTAGTCTCGGTCGGCTTGTGCACGTGGACAAAGTCGTGACTTGGGGATTATACTTGAGCAAGTCCCAGTTTACAATACTATCAAACTTAAAGTGTTTGACAAACTTCTCCAACAGTGAAGGAGTCCTTATACAATAAGGATTGGGTTCAAAGGTGAACTCCTTCGTCTAAGCTATGGATATATCGGTTGAGCTTAGGGTTAGAGGGATGGGGAACAAGAATGTAGCTTCTAGAGCGACGAACGGCCGAGGTTTAGCTTTTAAGTTCGTGTCACGTCGCTTGGATACTAGATGCTTTGTTGACGGTTCAGCTTGGTTCCCTTATGAGCTTAAAGGTAGTCTTTCGCCGGATATAACTCTTTCGATTCTTGCGGAAGACTTAGGCTTTTGGAATTCGCTCGTTTGAAAGTTCGTGTGTGTGTTCGTTTCTTCGTTAGCTCGTGAACTCGTTTTTTTTAAATCTTGAATGATCCCTCTATTTATAGAGAAGAGATTGAGAAAGATCCGTTGGAGACGATCTTCTTCTCTCTCTCTCTTTTTGGTAGCAAACGAACTCTTTTGGCGTAGGTAACGGTTGCCTTTTCCTCCTTTTTCGAAAAGTGTTGACTTGCTTGCTTTAGTAGGTAGGATGACACGTGTATGTTTGTCATTTGTCGAGGCGGATAGAGCGGTTGAGACAAGCCGGACTTCGAGACAAGTCGAAGCCGACTTCTCTCATCCTCGTATATGACAATGCTGATTGTCTTTCAAAAGATTCCACGATCCCGAAGACTATCTGCCGATGCTTTGAGTCCGACCTTGTATTCGGTAGATAGACAGTGAGATAAGTCTATCGAAGATCGGCTCCGAGTCCAGTGAACTACTCCTGCCGAGTTCGGTTCGATCGACTCTCTCGCATATCTTGCTCTCGCTGAGTCCAAGATCACCGAGTCTTCTACACCGGTGCCGAGGCAAATAAGCTGCGAGCGCCTTGACCGGAGCAGAGTGTCTACCGAGTCCGAAACCTCGAGAGACAAACAACATATACAACGGAATGGTTCACCAATCGAGATAGGGTTTTGGGATCTTCAAATCTTCTCAACAGATTCGTAGTACATAAAGCTGCACGAGCTTGGTTCAGTATAGAAGATAGAATCATTTCCACCGAGTGAAACAAGATCTTGAGGATAGAATCATCACCCAACAATTTCCCCCTATTTGATGATGCCAAAACCTATCATCTATGCTAACACTAAACGAGACATAAACAAATCTCCTTACAATTTTACAAGTAAGATCGGAGGAGATGTTCCATCGGTTCTAGACTATCGAAAACGGGGCAAAAATAATTTCCCCCATTACATAGAAGCAATACTAGCGAGAATCTAACAAAGCAATAAACCGACAAGTAATAAAGAAAGTGAGTGTGTGTCGGTAATCACTTTAGTGATTCCGAGTGTTAAAGCATAAGACAAACACGGCTATTTAGACAACAAGTTGTTGTCGAGCCAAAAGAAGATTTGTATATATAAGAGTGATTCAGTTTAGTACATTACAAATCTTGCTAGACTATGAAGAGAGAATACTAAGACTATGGGCGCCCTAAACTGCCGAATCCGGTCCATGAATCCTTGCGATTGTGTCTCGGCAGTGGCACACCATACATTCGGTACGTGGTCTTTCTCGGCTTCAAGTATTCCGCGAAGTCACCGGGTTATCATCTTGTAAGAATCTTTGATCGCAGCGGCGTCCTTCACTTCACTTCAATAGTCGCAACATGAATTGAGTCATCCATTCTTCTTGGAGGTGGAATGATTCGAGGGTCCGGAATCCGAATCTCTTTCCCTTCCGAAATGGCATTATACAAGTGGATGTAGAGATCCCGCTTCGGTAAGCATCATCCATTCAGCATAAGCTTCACTCTGAGACTTGTTCGGCCGAATCTCCGAAATAATAGCGTTTGATGAACTCAATCTTCGAATTTTCCCATCTCCGAGTGAATTGAGCCGGCATCCACTCGTCTGTTCTCCGGCCATCCGCGAGAATTCGTGATCGGTGGCCTTCTTTCCGAACTTCCCGTAACGATAGGGAATGTCGGCTTTAGCAGGAGTTCGTGCTCGGCTTCTTCCTCGGTACGCTTCCTCGAGCTTCCGGATCGGCTAAGTGGATTCCGTTTCTCGTAGCCTCGATCCGTCTCGCCTCTTCACCTCTATATAAGTACCGTCTATCCGGGCGAATATGGCTTCGGTCCTCATCATCTAGCTCTTTAGATTTCGGGAGGCATCTTCCGAGTCGGCAGGGGTACTTGATTTTTCTTTCGATGTACCTCGCTTCTCGGTACTCTGCCGTTCGCTCCTTCTCCTTTTCCCTGTCCTCATCGTCTTCGATCCCGAGCTTCCTTGGAGGTAGCCTAGCGAGCTTTCTTCCTCCTCTGCTTGGAGCTTTAGATTTTCTTTTCACGGAGCTTAGGCTTAGGCTTGTTTGCAGCTTACGCTTCCAAGAATCTCCCTTGCCGCCTTTTCATCGGCAATCGAGCCTCCTCTTCAGTGAGATGTATCGTTTCGTTTTCTTTCTTTGGAGGGGCCTGGAGTTTCAGATATCTTTTTGCCTTTGCCACGAACAGTGGAGGGAGAGGTGTTTCCTCTTCATCTCGAATCTTCGGCCAGCCTCCTCAAAGCATACTGCGACTTCCTTAATGATATCGGTGGGAGTCTCGAGTCGCATGAGCAGCTTGGGTTCTCGAGCCACTTGGGCCGGTCTCGAGTGTGCTCGCAGTGGGACACCCTCGGGCCTCACCCATTTCGATCCCGAGTCTTCTTCCCGAGTTCTTTGTACCCTTAGATTTTTCGGTTTTGGTGGGGGTCGGCTTCTCGGTACTCTTCTTCCTGGGTACTCTCCTCTTTTCTTTCCTTCTCTTTTCCTTCCCCCCTTTTGGCATCATCAATTACGGCCGGGGTTGGGATGAGTATCGACCTTTCCGGACTTTTTTGTAAGAGGTTGACGGATCATCAAGACGATTATTGATCTTAGTCGGAGCCTCATGCAGCTCGTTCCTCTCGGTGGCAAGATCTTCCTTATGCTGGCCGGTGTGAGAGGTCACCGCTTCCTTGAACTCTTTCGGCTTGTCGGAGATCTTATCTTCCACGACCAACCGAATGTTGTCTAATCTCGATCTCGATGGCCCGGGCTTGTTCGGCGAAGGACTCGGAATGAGTAGACAAAGATGCCTTGAACTCGCAAGAAGCTTAGCTTGTCCTTCTCGGAAGATCTCGAGCCGATCATCAAATTTCGTCTGGCTGGCGAGCCGTGGCTTCGAGTGACAATGGCGGGAGACATCGGGGGCGGCCGATTGGGACATAGAGGATTTCACCCCGAAGCTCCGGTAAGCGGTGGCTTCAGGCAGTCTTCTTCCACACGTTGTGGATCGCCTTGGCGAGGGCACGGCTTCCGAGTGCCTTGGCTTTTAATAGCCCTCGCCACATACTTGGAACGCCGACGATGCGGGCCGGGCGCTACCTCGAATGCGAGACTCCAACAGGAGCCGAGCGGGCTCGTGGATGCCGAGGTACCAGCCGTCGACTTCGCAGTCCAAGGATACCGAGCGGACGAGCTTCTTCGATATGTTTATCCTTGTCCCGGGGATTTCCCTCATCGGGCTTTCCGTGGCCTCGAATCATCGGTGGGTCGTCATGGTCTCGACCCATCCGAGGGTGTCGGGCCCGAGGCAAGTTGTCGATCATGTACCATTGCCGGCATTGCGGCCCTCTCAAATTTTCCATTGAGGTGAGGTCTTCGGGCTCGAATAGCCTATTTGTTCCCTCAATCTCAGTTCTTCTTCATGAAGGCTGCCGACAGGAAAAGTGGAGAACTAGGCGTTGTAGACGAGGCCACTCCCGATGTCGCAAAGAACATGTGGAGTCTTGCCGATTTGGCAATAAGCATCGGATCGGAGTAGTCGGCAAGCTCCGAATCGGTTGAAGAATTTCTCGGGATGCTCTGGATAGAATCACCGACGCTTCCATCCCGATTGTTTCTTCTTCGACGCCGTCTCGGATTCCAAGTCGATTGGAGACGTCCGATGTTCGGCAGTGTGGCATACTGCCGAGTGGAGGAACTGTGAGGGGGTTTGTCTAAGCGTTGAATTTCTTCACCGTGAGCTTCGGTAGCCTCCCCTTGTTCCATCTCTATTGGTTCTTCGATGGAGACTCCCTTCTCCACCGATTGAGTCTTCTCGTGAGGACTCGGCTCATCTATTAGCCGCAAAGGCCGAATAGGTTCTTGAGTAGCCCGTTCGGCAGGAGTTTCGAGGAGATACCTCGGTTCGGCAGCACGTCCGGGATGGCTTTCTTCGGTTTCTTAGCCGATGCCTTAGATATTTTTGCTTGGAGGTGTTCTCTTCTTTGAAGGTGCGACTGCTGAGGCTTAGTCGGTTGAGCTTGGGGACTCGACCCTATCTGCCGAAGGGCGACAGATCGGTTATGGAAGCGCACCTTTTTCACATTGAAGTACTCTTTATCATCAAAGGTGACTTGATCCGAACCACGGTGGTCTTCAATCATTACCGAGAGCTTAAGCCCATACAAGTAATTTCCCCTTCGCGCTCGGGATGCGTGTTGACTTGTCAAACTTGGCCGCTTGGATCATGAATTCTCGATGAAGAAATCGTCCGATTGATCTTAGCGCCATCGTATATCGCCATCATTAATTGGATCTTAGGTCGGGAGACCCGATCGAATGAGCCGCTTGGCTTGTCGGCACTGAGTGACAATGTAAGCCAAGGCTTTGTATTGTGGTAGCATGGCGTTCTTGGGAAAAGCACTACGAAGGTTGTTGGCTTTCCTCGAGAATATGGATAGGTACTCGTCTCTCGAGTCGTCATTGTAGCCTACGGTGCTGATTCCTTCGATGGCAAGTCAAAGTTGTTCTTCGGTGCTTCCTTGATAGATATACGTTTGGCAGGTTGGGAAGCATTGTTGATGGAGTAAGTTCGAACCTCCCAATGATGTCTCCGGAGATGGAGTCGGAATTGAGGTATATTTCACCCACTGTCGAGGAAGGAAGAACGTTGGCTTCCTCGATAGAAACTTCTCCGGACCGGACTCCCGTAGAGATGCGAAGATCTCATCCATGTAGTCTAGGTCGCACGCATCGAATTCCATGACCGGGTTCGCACCGACACGGCCTTTTGCAAGAATGTCCTCCATGTTATGAGGGGCATCTACAGTTATGTTCGCCATAGCAGGTGTCTGTGATTTAGACTTAGCAAGTGTATGCGTGATTTAGACTTAGATCCACCTGGCGGCCGATCTCTTGCTGCTTTATTCGTTGTTCTTTCTCTTTCTCTTTATCGGCCTCATCATCGATTTTCGTTTTCTAGGGGGTTGCCTCGTTCCAGGCTTCCTTCCCCCTTGAACCTTAGTCTTTCCTTTGGCAGGAGCTTTCTTAGGCTTGTTAGCAGCCTCTGCCTCAGCTGTCTCCCTTGCGAGCTTTTCATCAGCTTCAATCTGAGCTCTTTCCTCGGGAGATATGAATGTTCTGGTTTCTTTCTTAGGTGGGGTTGGGAGTTTAAGAATTTTCTTCCCCTTACCTACCACTGGGAGGAGGTAGAGGAGTTTCCTCCTCTTCAAAGTCCTCCTTAGCATATTCAGCAACCTCCTTAATGATTTCACTTGGAGTTTGGGTTGCTGAATCTCTAGGTCCTGAGCTGCTTGGGCCGGTCTCAGCAGACACTACAACTCCTGCTGCTGAGACACCCTGGGCCTGACCTTGGGGTTCAGTCGGAGCAGATTGTTGAGTTTGAGTTTCTCCCTTTACTGACCTGATTCCCCTTGGTGCCTTTGGTATCCTTTCCCTTTCCCCCTTTTTGGCATCAGCAATATGGGTCAAGGGTGGGAACCTGCACCTTCTTATTCAGACTCTCATAAGCAGTCGCCAGCTGATCCAAAGCTGTCTGCAGTTTCTCTAGTCGTTCGTGGAGTTCATTCGCTCTCCAGTCAGCTCATCTCCATATTTCTTATGGGAATTCTCCACGACGGTCTGAATAGTTTGCAACTTCTAATTCATCTTCTCTTCTAGCGCCTTCTGAATGTTCTGGAGTCTGAGCTCTGAGGCCTGACTCATGGAAGATATAGATTTAGCATGGGCTGCTTTATAATCTTCAAGAAGTTTCGTCTGAGCAGCTTCCATCAGCTTCTGTTGCTTTTCGAATTCGGCTCGCTGAGTGGATAAGGTGTCTGTCAGTATGGTAGAGAAGGCAGGAGCTGGAGTGTTCTGAATAGACGTGCGGAGCTCCTTTATCTCCTCACTCTGAGCCTGAATAGAGTAGGCGACTGCTTCCACGTCTTGTGGACGGCCCTGGAAAGAAGTCGGTTCTGAGCACCCTGACTTCTTAGTGCCTTGGCCACAGTCTTAGAATGTCGAGTTTTCAGGTTGGGCGCTACCTCAAATGCAGACCCCGGCGGCCAGGCATGCGGGTCCGCGGTCTATGAGGTGCCAGCCACCGATTGACCTGGTGGGAGGATGCTGAGTGGGATTTCAGCAGTTGTGGTAGGTGGGGCATCCTCCTCTAGTTGAGATCCCTCAACAGGCTTCTCAGGGCCTGAATCATGGGGCGGGTCCTGATCATCAGGATCAGACCCATCTGAGGGAGCGGTTGCTGAAGATGGAACTCTGTCGTTCAGCAAGGCTAGCATAGCCGCCCTCAGGTCATCCATAGAGTAGAGATCCGCAGGCTCTGAGTAGCCTATCTTCTCACAGATCAGTAGCTCTTCCTCATGAAGCTGTTCGCAGGAGTAGTGTTGGATGAGTCTATTCAGAGTAGACCACGCCTGGAACCTAATCAGAATATGAAGCCGGGCCTGTCTGGCCAAAGTGACCAAGTCAGAATGACTTGCTATCTCAGGAATGGCTTCTGAGACTTCTCGGGAGGCTCTGGATTGAAGAGCTGAGGCCTCCATCCCTATGGTCTCTGCTTCTGAAGCTGTATTCGAGTCCTCGATTTCTATCGGAGACGTTTCTTTCTCAGCAGATGGGATGCTGCTGAGAGGTGGAATGTCGAGCGGGGTCTGAGTGATAAGAGTAATAGGTTCAGCTCTTGACCCTTGTTCCACTTCCTCTCCCTTTTCAGTGGAGTCTGCCTTCTCCACTGAGGCAGTCTTCTCAGATGACTCTGCCTCATCTCTCAATTGCAGGGGAGGTACAACTACAACTTGAGTGACCATCTTCTGCTTCTTGGTTGGTGTTTTCTGAGCTATTTTAGGTGGTGACCTCTTCTTGGAAGGAGTGGAGGTTTTCTGAGAGCCTTTCTTGGGCTCGGCGAAGGCCACCCGAATCGAGCGACCACCTTTCTCGGAACCTAACCTTCTAAGGGTTGAAGTACCCTTTGTCGGTGTAGATAGTGTGGTCAGCACCACAAAGGTCTTCTATCATAACCGTCAGCTTCATCCTGTAAAGAAGCTTGCCCTTGACAGTTAGATACTTCGAGGTCTTGTCGAACTTTGCTGCCTGGGTCATGCATTCCTTCAGAAAGAAGTCTGTCCAGTTGATCTGTGCATGGTCATATATTGCCATCATCATCTGAATCTTCGGTCTGGACACCTAATCGAATGACCCTGCCTGGCTAGTCAATATCTGCGTGACTATGTAGGCAAACGCTCTGTACTGAGGCAACATGGCATTCTTCGGGAAGGCAGCCCTGAACGTCGTAGGCTTGTCGCAAAAGATCTCTAGGTACTCATCCATGATATCATCTTTGTAACCAACAAAGGCTTAAACCAGGTCTTTGGGAAGCTGAAAGCTCTGCTGAAGGGCTTCTCTAATGTACATCTGCTTAATCTCCGATACAACACGGGCGAGATCTGCGACATGATGAATAATGAATTGACCCCGGATATCACCGTCTACGGACTCAGAGTTCAGATAGAGCTCTGAAATCAGTCGCGGAAGGAAGTAAGATGGCTTCCTGGACAAAAAGGCTTCCAGACCTGAAGCCCTCAACGCTTCGAAGATCTCCTCCATGAAGTCCAATTCACATGCGTCGAAGTCCATGATTGGCTCACACCAAACACGGTCTTTCTCGAGGATTTCGACATGCCGACGGAGTGATGGCCCATTCTGTCATGATTTTAATCTGCAAAAGAAGATGTCAGTATCGAAGAGAGACTATTATCAACAAATCTACGTGATACTGAATATGCATGAGATTTACCACATTGATTTATGAGAAGTTTTAATAGAAGTTTGCAAAGAGTATACGCTTTTTCTCAGAAAATTTCTAGGGTTCAAAGTTGCAGAGTAAAATGGCGGTTTTTAACTTTGAACGTATTTTATATATGATCAAGAAGATGAACAATTATTAATCCACGCGTTCAATTTAAATCTGCATTATGAGATGGACGGCTAAGATTTAATGTTATAAAATAAGTAATGATCAACGTAGCTGCCTAAGTCAAATTACAGTTGTATATAGCCAAAGAAGTAACTTGATTAGACATGCATTTAATGCGCCACAGAGTTCAACATACTTAGCATGGAATGTCGTGTATTAAATGTAAATTGTTATATTAAATGACATTTTCTAAGGCATTGAATACGAAGCTGAATCTGAATCATTAATGCATAGAATATTTCATTGGCTACTTGAATAGAGATACGCAAACCTGTCAGCTGAACATCGTAGTCAGCTGATACCTCGTGTAGATGGTTGCTGAATCTCTATGTGCCGAGTAAGTTCGATGCGAGAGTGAACATTCCCCCTTGCTGAATGCTCCTCTCTTGAAACCACTTACTAACTGGAGTCAGTAGGGTCCAACAGACCTAGCTCTACTGAAAGTTCTCTGAATCTGGCTTCAGCTAGAGGCTTGGTCAGAATATCTGCCCTTCGATGGTTAGTATGGATCTTCTCCATCCTGATATCCTTCTTTTCAACATGATCACGAATGAAGTGGTGTCTGATGTCCACATGCTTGCATCTAGTATGGAGTACATGGTTCTGAGTGATTGCAATCGCATTGGAGCTGTCGCAGAAGATCGACACTTCATTCTAAATGACGTCATAGTCGCGTAGCTGCTGTCTCAGCCAAAGGATTTGGGTGCAGCAACTTCTGACAGCCATGTATTCAACTTCAGTAGTTGACGCCGCTATTGACTGCTGTTTCTTTGAAAACCATGAGATCAACTTACTGCCAAGGAACTGACAAGTTCCAGAAGTTGATTTTCGATCAATCGTACATCCTACATAGTCAGCATCAGAACCAGTTAGTTCAATATTATCATCTGCTGGTTACCATAAACCCATGTCAGGTGTTCCTCTAAGATAGCGGAGAATCTTCTTTGCTGAGTCCATATGGCTCTGCTTAGGATTCGCCTGAAATCGAGCGTAGACACCTACAACATAAGTTATATTAGGTCTAGTAGCAGTTAGATATAATAATGAACCAATAATAGCACGAAATTCAGTATTGTCTACTGATACTCCCTCTTTATCAAGATCAATTTTCATATTCGTGTTCATCGGGATCTTGATTGGTTTGCCGGATGTGCAACCAAATTTCTTTATGAGGTCTCGAGTGTATTTGCCTTGATTGATGAATGTTCCCTTCTGAGATGGTTTGACTTGAAAACCAAGGAAATAATTCATCTCTCCCATCATTGACATCTCGAACTTATCCTTCATCATTTTCTCAAACTGATGACACATGATGACGTTCTTCGAGCCGAATATTATATCATCTACGTAGATCTGTACAAGTAAGATGTCGTCTTCCAGTCGAATGCTGAATAATGTGCGGTCTAATGTGCCTTTCTAAAAACCTTTCTGAAGAAGAAACTCAGATAGGGTATCGTACCACGCCCTAGGTGCTTGTTTTAACCCATACAGAGCCTTTCTGAGTCTATAAACCTGATGTCCCAACTGAAAGCCGGGAGGCTGTTCTACATAGAATTCTTCTTTCAGCACGCCGTTCAGGAACGCAGACTAAACATCCATTTGATAAACTCTGAAGCATTAATGTGTTGCGTAGGCTAGGAATAGTCTGATTGCCTCCAATCTTGCAAGCTCGGAGCGAAAGTTTCGTCGAAATCTATCCCTTCGGCTTGACAGTAGCCTTTTGCCACGCGTCTCATTTTGTTCCTTACTATAACGTTGTTTTCATCTCGCTTGTTCTTGAAGACCCATTTGGTTCCGATCACATGTTGATGTCGGGGTCTGTCAACAAGCTCCCATACTTCGTTTCTTGCGAACTGGTTCACTCCTCTCCGCATAGCTATGATCCAATCGGCATCCTTGAGTGCGTCCTCAACCGACGAGGTTCTTCGGAGACAAGAAACAGGAATATAATGCGCTTTCTCCCCGACAAAATCTGGATCTTGTCTTTGCACTAGCTGAAGGATCTCCAATAATCAAGTCAGAAGTGTGAGCGTCTAGCCACGATCGACGATGTTTCTACTCTTCATCTGAAATTTGTTCAACACAGATAGTAGGTGAGTTAGGCATTTTAGTTGTACTATTCGAGATTGAAGTAATTCGCATTTACGAGAGTTGGGTCTACTGAGTCACCGAGGTTCAGGGGCATTCAGCTCAGGAACTTCATTTGTTCCCCCTGAATTATTATCCTCAGTAGAGGTCTCAGTTACCACTTGGGTTTCTTCATCGACCTTAGTTACCTAGGATTGACTTTGTTCATTAGAGTCAACTGTTCTCACTACTTCGCGGGCCGAGATTCGAGTTGTCTTATCATCGGTTTCCTCTTCACGAATCATCATCCCAACACAAACCGGATCTTTTCAACTTTATCTTTTAGGCTCGAATCCCGTAGCGGTTTGCTGATGTTCTCAGATTTTTATTTTGAGTTTCTGCTCCTGTCTTTAGTAGCAAACTCATTAAAAAC
Source organism: Lavandula angustifolia (assembly GCA_028984105.1). Classification (NCBI taxonomy): domain Eukaryota; kingdom Viridiplantae; phylum Streptophyta; class Magnoliopsida; order Lamiales; family Lamiaceae; genus Lavandula; species Lavandula angustifolia. The sequence goes on from CM054808.1 coordinate 13,232,933, forward strand.
AACATAAGGGCTTTCCTCCACGCAAAGGGTCCGGTAGTTAAAAACTCTGAAGGCCTTGCTGACCTGGGAGTATCCTAAGAAGACTTCCTGGTCTGACTTGCTATCAAAAGTCTTTAACTGGTCCTTCCCATTATTGTGGATAAAGCACGAACACCAAAAATATGGAAATAAGATAAGAAAGGCTTCTGCCGTTCCATAATTCATATGGTGTCTTCGTATGTTGCTTAGTCGGTAGAGATCTCGCTTCGAGTGTAACATGCGGTGTCGGTTGTACGCCCGGAATTTGGTTGGGAGTCCTGAGTCTGCGAGCAGGGTTCTTGCTGTTTCTTTGAGTGTTCTATTCTTCCTTTTAGCAACCCCATTTTGTTGAGGTGTGCGCTCGGCAGACGTCTCATGCTCTATGCCTTCAGTTTTGCAAAACTCCTCCACCATTGAATTCAGGAACTCAGTTCCTCTATCTGAACGTATCTTTATAATCTTGGTGTTCTTCTCGACACTGAGCTTTTTCAGAAGCGTAGGCAACTCTGTTTTGACGTCAGACTTGTTGGCAATAAATATGACCCATGTGTAGCGCGAGTAGTCATCAATGACCACTAAAACATACTTTTTGCCTCTGATCGTCACTGGAGAGACTGGACCGAATAAACCCATATGTAGCAGCTAAAGGATTCCATCAGTGGAAGGCGATGGAACAGATGGATTTTGCTTCTTTGTTTGCTTTCCCTTCAGACAAGATTCACACTGAGTGTCTTTACTGAATACTTCATTCGGTAGTCCTCTTGCTAGAGCATTTCTAGCTAGCTTGTTGAGCGTCTTAGAGTTGAGATGGCTGAGTCTTCTGTGCCAGAGCCACCCTATTCTGTTGTCGGTCTTCGCTAGCAAGCAAGCTTCAGGTTCAGCTGAGTTCCAGTCAGCTACATAGATATTCTTTTTGCGCGAACCTAATAAGACTGTTTTCCCTATAGATTTATCAATGATATCACAGAAACCAGCGTAAAAATTCACTCTATTCGAGTTATCACAAAATTGACTAACAGAGAGAAGATTATGCTGAAGTCCTTCAACATATGATACTCTTTGAATTGTGGCGGTTCCAATGCTGAGTGTTCCATAGCCTCTGGTATAACCTTTTGCATTGTCTCCAAACTCGATTATGGGTTCTTCTTCAGTAGTATAATTCTTCAGTAGGTCCTTCTGGTATGTCATATGTCTTGAGCATCCGCTGTCCACATACCAAGGGTCCTTGTGCACCTGCAAAATAGAATTATATTCGGGTACCCTTTATTTTTGATTTTGGGTCCTTAGATGTTAGTATTGGAAACCCAAATATATCTCACGACCCTGGTGGTCTCAGACAGTTTCTTTCCACTCTTATCAACATACTTGACCACTGGACTGGTCGATGCTGACTTCTGAGGCTTCACAGGTTCAGGAGTCCTGATCTTCTGATTAGGTGGACTGCTGACCTTTGCCTTCTGAATGACTTTCTTCTTCCTTTTCTGACTCTTTGGTCCTCTTCTGACTATAGGATCATAGTAATATGATCCATACTGAGCTGGATGTGTCAGTTGTAGAGGTCCATACTGATCAGCCCATTTAACTCTGCTGGTTCCCCCTTGACTGAGCTGGGGTAATTTTGAGCTAATCTTCTTGTCAGAATGCTGATAGCTGGGATGAGGTGTCTTTATCTTCTGTTTGTTCTTTGCTAGGGGGTTCAAAATCTCAGCATTGATAGTCTCCCCTTGAACAAACCTATCAGCCAACCGGTTCTCTGAGCGTACAGGGGTAGATGAGGAGGCTTCATGACTAAATCCTAGTCCCTCCTTGCAGTGCTTAGGCTTGTTGCTGGCTAGCATTACCTCAAGCTTCTTTTCAGTGCCCATGTATCGCTCTGTCATCAGATTCCTCCAGATATCATCACTTTTCTTAAGCATTTCATGCTCGGTCTGAAGTCCTGACAACTCTTGCTTGATGAGACTCGGTTCAGATCCTCTCGAGTCAAGTCATTGGTCACTACTGAGATCTGATCTTCTTGATGCTGAGACTTGGCCATCAGAGAGTTAATCTCCTCCCTGAGTCTCAACACAAGTCCTTCTGACTGAGTAGCAACTTGACTTTCCTGAGAAAGTCTCTGATTCTCCACTTTCAGGGTATCCAACTCCTGAAAAGTCTTACTGAGCTGCAGGCTCATCTGCATCTGCTCATCTAATAGTTCCTCATATGCGATCGAGATATCCATATTTTCTTACGCACCTAAAATAGTGTCGTGTGTGCGGTGTGAAGAGGGAGTTAAATGGAGTGTGAGAGTTTACCTCATCCTCTTCTCCTTTCATGAGACACTTTTCAGCATCTTCTTCAAGCTCTACGGCTATAAATGCCGCTTCATTGTCTGATGAACCCAAGAAGGAGTCGACTTCATCTGAGTCATCTGAGAGTTCACTGACAATGTATGCTTGACGCTTCTTGATGAACTTCTCCCTTCGAGATTTACGTGTTGCTCTCTCGGCCAGATCGAGCTCGGGACGGTCATATTGATAGTGTCCCGGCTTCTTACGATTGTAGCGAGGTGGTGACTCTATCTTCTTTGCTCTCGTCGTCTTTCGACCGAGCCGAGTCTTCCTATTTCCCGCAATCGGAAGTATGCAATTCGGGAGTGCGCTTGGGTGTATATTCTGACTTACCCTTTGAGTCTCTGACGACTCTAGAGAGTTTTCTGCGCCTCTCCTTCTCCTTCTGATACTTCACGGCAAGCGGTGCGTATTTCTTAGCTAGGTTTCCTTCTTGTTGATCACCGAGTGAAGGTTACTCGCTTGCTAGACGCGGGAGCCGCTGTCCGACCGATGCTTTGAAAGCATGGTCGATTTGAGTGTCGGCTTCACTCATCGCTTCCTTTGAGGTAGGCCGAACTCGAACTCCTCGGCTTTTAATTATGAAAAGATATGATTAGGAGAAACAATATCTAGGTCAGAATGTCTAAGCAATGTAGCAAATGGAGTCCAATGTCCATCCGACAGTGCTCTCAATATCTTGAGATTCATTTCTCGGTTGGAGAATGTCTTTCCCAGCTCGTTGATGGTGTTCATCAGATCCGTAAATCTAACGTTAAGATCTTCGATCGTGTCGCTAGGCGTGAGAGATAGTCTCTCCAGCTTCTGAAGTTCTAGAGCCAGTTTGTTTGCTTTGATCTTCTGAGTCCCCCGACTCAGTAGAGCTAGAGCATCCCATAGTTCCTTCGTGGACTTGCAGTCCTGAACTCTTCCGAGATAGGAATCACTCAGGGTGGTTAGTGTGACATTTCGGCAACCCGGTCTAAGTTGTGAAGCTTCTTCTCCTCAGGGGTGAAAAGGCTTCTATCTTTGGGGATCTTCTTCCGTCACCATGCCGCCTCCTTGTGCTGGATCCTGGGTTTCGACACTATCAATCATCGGAACGATAGGTCCGTCTTCCAGATACCTACGTCAATGTTTGTCGTGGAGGGAAGTCGATGTGCTTCCATTCCGACTCGCTATACCCCGTAGTTCTCTACGAGAACATGGGTACCATCCTAATTCCCGACATATCGAGGCATTGAAAATTGTGATATGAATGAAGAATGATATGCGGTGAAAACGTTTTTACGGATCCGTTCAAGTAGACCGGTTTCGAAAAAACAAGAGTTTTAGAGAACTCCCGCTCCGATATCAATTGTTGGTCCCGACGTTCGGGTGTAGAGGGGGGGGTGAATACACTGAAAACTTTCTCAACTTAAGACGCGAACGGTCCCTTTCGGGAAGATGCCATACTGAACAAGTTACGTAGACCGAGATAAGGTCGTTCCGAATCGCGTGGCGAGTGGCCGACTTCAACTTTGTGGCTCGCTAGGCGACTTAGGTCGGAATTCGATGCCGTTCGGTTGAAGTTCGGTAGAGTGCCGAAATGTGTAGGCCCAAATTCGAATGAGTTAGAAAACGTTTTAAGAAAAGCTGTTTCGATAAATTAGTGCAATCTTTTAAGCTTTGCTGAAACACAGTTGAATGATTTGAAAGATATTTTCAGTATGAAAAGTAATCAATGCAATAGTAAAAACAGAGCACACATAACACAGAGATTTTTAAAGTGGTTCGGATCCAACAATCCTACGACCACTTTGTCCCGAAAAGATCGGGAGGCTATTTTATTATACCGGAGTTAGTCTCGGTCGGTTTGTCTGATTTGGACAAACACTGGTCTTGAGATTTATACTGAGCAAGTCTCGGTTACAAGGTATCAAACTTAAGTGTTTGACAAACTCTCCAACTATGAAGGAGTTCTTTACAATAAAGAACAGTTCAGGGATGAACTCCTTCATTCTAAGCTATAGATATGGTCTGCTGAGCTTAGGTTAGAGGGAAGGGAACGAGAAAGTGGCTTCTAGAGCGACGAACGCTTAAGTATAGACTCTGGGTTCGTATTCAATCTCTTGGATACTAGAGGCTTATGATCTGATTCAGCTCGATTCCCTTTGAGCAGGTATGTCGCCTTTCGCTTGGAATAACTCTTTGAAGTTCTTGCGGAAAGCTTTAAGTCAATTCGAGTTGCTTGTAAATGCTCGTGTGTTCTTGTATACGCCGTGAGCTT